>CM019719.1:9030000-9562500 GCA_009760885.1 Achatina immaculata | reverse complement strand
ATATACTTTAAAAAGAAGAACTTCTGGGTACCTGCTTTTGTCTTATTTGCCCCTTCCCCCCCCCCCCCAATTATTTTTTTAATTTGATGAGAAGAAATGATCAGAGAATCCCAAAACAAGCTATCAAGTGGAAAACAACAGGCCGAAGAAAAAGAAGCAGACCGCGTGGAACTCTGAAGAGGTCATTGTTAAGAGAGGCCAAATTGACAGGCATAAAATCCTTTGATGAGGTTGAAAGACTCGCCGAAGACAGGAAAAATTGGCGAACTGCTTTGCGAGCCCTATGTGACGTTAACGACACGGGAAGGATATAAGATAAAAGATAAGATTTTTTTTTTAGTACTTTCTGCTTTTGTTTGAAGTGCTACAGGACTGCATGGTTGTCCACACTGTGCTGGTGGTGATAATAGAGGCTGTCCTGGCATTCCCACCTCATCGGAGGTATTAAAGAAGATGAGGCAACGCTTTCATACCGGGCTGTTGTGCCGGGAGTCACAACCGAGAAGGCTGACTTATTTAGTCCTAGCCAGTAAAGCTGTGACCTTGACCTAGATATGGTTCTCCGTCATTGAGGGGATAGTAAATGTCTTTCGCCACCGCTGTTTCTAGAAGCACAAATTTTATTACAGGTCCTGCATTAGTTACACCGTAGCCGTCACCCTGAGTAACTTCCTTAGTAAAGCCACTCGGAACATTATAGGTAATAAGTTAATACGCTTTGTTAACCCTTTGTGTCCCATCAGATCCGTTAAGATAACTCTGGCGAAAAGAAAAGATTGATTATCTGCCATTTCCTTCATCGCCTTCCTCAGCCTTCCGCTCAAAGGACACTGTGGCTTATTTTTGTTCGCAATGAAAATTCAAGTAATGTTGTACTATTTCTTTTCTTCGAATTTCGTCTATTTTTTAAATATGGTTTGTAGTTCTTACTGAATTGTGGACTTGCCTTCGTTATATTGTCTGGTTCTATGACTTCAGTTTTTCGTTAGGTTCCACCTGTAATTCTCTGTTTTATGCCGTTTTGTTCATATACACTGGTCTTGACCACACTTTTGAAACCTTGTTCACTTTGTAAAAGAAATTTTTCTCCAGTCTCTTTTAGATTGTTCTAACTTTCTCCTACATAAAGAAGGTCGTAGTTTGCTTTCCTGTTACACTAGTTTATGCATTTGTGAGCATAAAGAGCAAGGGCATTGAGAAGCCTTTCAGAAACAGCAGAAAAGGCCTCATGCTGGCTGTGGAGTATGCGAAACAAGCATTGGGAGCATAAGTAATTTCATTTGCCACAACCAATACCAGTCCTCCATAGCTAAATCGCTAAAGACGCGTGGCAACTGGAAGATCATGGGTTCGATCCCGGGACAACTCACAAGACCTCTGGGAGTCATGACCCAGAGGGGCCCACCCCCCTTAGAGTGTCAGGAGTTTAAAGGGCCGAAACACTTGTCTGAGGGGGGGGGGGGTACTTCCTCTGATGATCTGAAAGAGTTGTGTTGTTGTTCCGCTCTCTACGGTAGAGAGTTTCCTGCATATTGAAAAGAATGTGGAAACGTGTTACTTTCGTCGAAAGAAGCATATTACTTTCGTCGACCGAAGTATGTTGCTTTCGTCGACTGAAGCATGTTACTTTCATCGATTGTCCCAATGGTTTCTTATGTCTGCAGTCTTCATCACAAATCCCTGGATGTTTTACATTCACAAGCCGCCATTGTTTAGTTACACGCATATTGTAAGAGAAAAATCAGAATTATTTACAGGCCACGTAAAATAAGTATACGAGGCGGGCCACAATTTACTTTATCGTAATATTATTTTGTATATTCCATTAATTATTTTATTATCACGATTTCTATACTTGATTATTCTCTCTCTCTCTCTGAACCTTAAGTGCCCAGGGCACATGGGGCTTCCGCAAGGGTTTTCCACAAATGCCTGTCCTTTGCCTTTTTTTCTGCTTTTGCCCAGGTGAGCCCTCTATTGCTCAACATCCTTTCTGTTGTTCTTCTCCATGTCTCTTTTGGTCTACCCTTACTTCTGCTCCCCTGTGGTGTCCATCTTAGTGCTATTTTTGGTAGTGAGTTGTCAGTCATTCGGAGCACATGTCCCAACCATCGCCAGCGTCTTTCCTCAATAATTGTTGTCAGTGGTTTCATCTGCATTTTTGCTAATAAAACTTGATTATTAACATATTATTAATTTATTTCATATACGCAACATTTAGTTGAAATACAATTGTGTAAATAAAAAAAATCAATGCCACTAAACTGTGTTAATAAAGTTTGTAACGTACAGCCTTATATATATATATATATATATATATATATATATATACTTCCTCTGATGATCTGAAGGTGTTGTGTTGTTGTTCCACTCTCTACAGTAGAGTGTTTCCTAATATATATATATATATATATATATATATATATATGAGTGATAAAAAGATGTATAAAAACTACAGACTAGTATCCGTGTCTCTTTCATATGGACATACTAACTTCTGCCTGCGTCTAAAAAAACATGGCGAACACGTTTTAAAAACTCGCCATCTTAGAAAAAAAGAATGTATCAGTTTTATTAATTACAATCTTGTTTTAGGGAAAAGAAGGAAACAAGAAAGAAACAGAAAAGAACAAAAAATCCAGAATGCTCTTCAGTACTGGCAGTAAAGCAAAATATTATTCAAACTGTACAGCAAAATATTACTCAAACTGTACCATACAGTCACTATCTCATGAAAACGCTCGAGCACCTGTTCTTGTAATATAATGTGCTTCTATATCAAGCAAACCAGACGTTTGCAGTGCTGCAGACTATCTGGAAATCTAAAAAAACTACTATGCAGACGAAGATTAGGATATTTAAGAGCAATATTTTAAGTTTGCTACTCTATGGAAGTGAAAGCTGGAAAATCACCAAAACTATAGAAAACAAGTTGAATTCTTTCCAGACTAAATGTTTACGAAGAATTACGAGTATAAGAAGATTTTGGCCAAACATAATAAGAAATAGCTTCTTGTTGGTAGAAATGCAGATGAAGCCACTGACAGCAGTTATTGAGGAAAGACGCTGGCGATGGTTGGGACATGTGCTCCGGATGACTAACAACTCACTACCAAAAATAGCACTAAGATGGAGACCACAGGGGAACAGAAGTAAGGGTAGATCAAAGGAGACATGGAAAGAACAAAAGAGATGATGCTGAGCAACAGAGGGCTAACTTGGGTAGGAGCTGAAAGGAAATGAAGGTAAATGACGGGCGATTGTGGAAAGCCTTTGCGGCAGCCCCATAAGCCTTAAGCACTTAAGTTATATATATATATATATATATACCTGTGTGTGTGCGTCCTCTCTCTCTCTCTCTCTCTCTCTCTCTCTCTCTCTCTCAAGCCAGCGGAGGGGTAAAGATGAAAGTTCCTATTTTTCTCGTCTTCAAGCATTTTTGTTTTTAAAGAAATCAGATTTACCATATTATTCTCCTGTCCATAAAACACCATGTTATCAATCTTCTTAATTCAGTTAGAGATTCAGCGTGAAAATATTCATAAACATCGGTGACAAATTTGATGGCGTATGACTTGACCTGAATAATATAAAAAAAAGGACACCAGCTAATGCTGAAGTTATTATGAGAACAACATGAGAACGATTTTTCTTCAGAAAGCAGATGCAGAGCCCAATATGCAGCAAAGGTTGAAAAAATTAGGAGGTTGGGTGGAGGGGGGTGGGGGAGGGGAAAGGAGGACACTTGAGGAAGCCAGATCAATAAGAACTATGGACTTGAGGTGCCAAAATGCGAATGGTGAAGGAAGGAAAAAAAGAAAAATGGTGGAGTATTTTGCTCTGAAATTTACATCTGACATTGCAGAAAAATCCTGGCATAGCTAGTCACAGAAGTGGCCGAAGCTGGGTCATGAATAAGGCCAGATGGGAAATTCTATTTACTTCCATGATAATTTACTGAGAGGAAAATTAATGTGTTGGAAAAATATACCCGTGAATGTTACAACAGTATAGTCCACTAATTAACTTTCTGTGTATTGTGGCTCGACCTAAAGCAGTTAACATTTGGTTTTAGGGAGTTTTTTTTTTTAGTTTATGTTTGATTTTAATGAACGTTTTTAGTTTTACATGTGGTTTTAAGGAATTTCTTTTTTGGTTTATGTTTGGTTTTAAGAAACATTTTGGTTCACATTTGCTTTTAAGGCACGTTTTCAATTTACGTTTGGTTTTCAGGATCTTTTTTTAAAGTTTACTTTTTTTTTAAAGGAACTTTTTAAAACTTACATTTGGTTTTAGTGAATGTCTTTTGTTTACATTTTGTTTTGAGGAACATTTTTAAGTTTACGTTTGGTTTTCATGGATTTTTAAAACTCACGTTTTGTTTTAGGGAACTTTTTTAGTTTACATTTTGTTTTATAGCGAAAAAAATATTCAGACTGTAGACTGGTTTATCAGGAGACGAACGGCCTAAGTCGGAGGGGCCTCGTTTTAAATTTATCTTATGGAACTGGGAGGTGGTTAAGCCGTCGCTGTATGTACGTATCTTAACACATGTTAACGTATACGTGTATGTACGTGTGTATGAATTATGTGGCATTTTGCACGCACTCAGATATTCGTTTAAAAGTTATGGTTGTTGTATTTATAATGCAGGAAATTTTATCACTGTTAAACATTAACAGTTTTTTTAAAAAAAGCATATGTTAGAATGGAACGCACATATGTTTCAACATTTGTGCACGCGCATATGATGGTGTGTGCTGAAACATTGGTTGTTTATATAATCAAACCAGAATATTTGATGAAAATATCTACGTTTTCATGGTTCTATGCAGTTATAACAGTCCGCACAGAATGAAATATCGTGCACTGATTGGTGTAATTTATTTGTAATCTATAATTACAAAAAGTAATTATAACCCCTGGATTAATTTAGAGCACACTTTTACCTCCCTGCATTTATATCCCGTAACGGAGGGCGTGGTCATTGGAGGAACAATATTTCCACACAAAGAGATACATAAAGCAACATGGATAGCCTCAAATGATAGAGCCAGAAACCAGACAGACCATTTTTGTATTAGAAAGCAATTCAGAACATCTCTAAGAGATGTAAAACCATATAGAGGTGCAGATGTCAATAATGACCATAATCTGTGTATAGGGAAAATAAGACTAAAGCTGAAAAGCCAACACAAGAAAGCAATACTCAGAAAGATAAGCAGCCACAGCCTACAAGAAGAGAATACTGACAGTAATTTCAATCATGAACTTAGCAATCATTTCACAGCACACAGTGAGATAGAGGAGATAGATATGATGAATTATGGAATTCTTACAGCAGAACCATAATCACAGCAGCAAAAGTAAGCGCTAGACTGCAAAAAAACAAAAACAAATAGAAAAGCATGGATATCAGAAAACACATATGGATATCATAAAACACATGGAAATATATACATGAAAGACGGGCAGGCAAATTAGGGATGTTGAATATAAAGACAGATCTTGGAAAAGATCTGGTGAAAGCAACATACAAAGAAATAGACAATAAAGTAAAATGTTCAACTAGAAGAAATAATAGAGAACACATAGACAGTATGGCAAAGGAAGCAGAGAAAACAGCAAAAACAGGAGACAGCAAACTCTATGCAACATACACAAGAGTCTAACGGGTACTATTATTTCCAAAGAAAGACCAATCTTCAAGCAAAACTGGCACACTGTTAACATCAAATAAAGCCAAAGCAAAGATGGGCTCAACACTTCCAAGAAATACTTAATCGACCACACCTAAAAGAATTGATAAACTTTGAAATCCTCTTACTAATCCCATAACTAAATGTCAACCTAGATGAAGTTGCATTGAGTGAAATTAAAACAGCAGCGAATCTAATGGCTAACAACAAAGCTGCAGGTGAAGAGGAAATAACACCCGAAATGTTAAAAGCTACTAACATCGACAACATAAGCCAACTACAGAGAATGTTTAATAAAGTTTGGAAAGAAGAAAAGGTCCCTTCTAAATGGAAAAAAGGGAATCATTGTTAAAATACAAAAAGGCAACCATGGCGACTACAATAACTGGAGAGGGGTAACCTTACTATCAGTTGTGTCAAAAGTATTTTTCAAAGTTATTCTGAAGAGACTTAAAGATATAGTGGATGCTGCAATGAGATAAGAACAAGCAGGATTTCGAAAAGGGAGAAGCTGTCTCGACCAAATCTTTACTCTAAGAATAATACTTGAAGAACATTTTGAATATTAAAAACCATTAATCCTGAACTTCATAGACTTTAAAAAGGCATTTGATAGCATACATAGAGATTGGAGAATTTTAAGTCCATATAGAATACCACCTACAATTGTCAACATCATTAGAGATCTCTACAACGGATATGTTTGTGCAGTCAAAACAGAAGAAGGAATGAGCGAATTGTTCCTGATTGAAACAGGCGTGTAACAAAGATGTATATGATCTCCCTTGCTTTTTGGAATTGCCATAGACTTCATAATGAAAAAATGCTGCACAGGTAACACAGGTTTTGATTGAGTACATGGGACCCAACTAGAAGATCTTGATTTTTCAGATGACATAACTCTTATCAGTGACAGCTAGCCTGTCTTCACTGACAAAATAGAACTTGAAATTTACAAGGAAAAAAAAAGACACAAATAATGAAACTTCCCGTTAATCAAGAAGGAAAAATATACGTAACAGGAACAGCTGTTGAAAAAGTAGACCAATTTACATACCTCGGCAGCTACGTAGACCAGGATGGTGACACCAGAAAGGAAGTTAGAATTCGAACTGCAAAAGCAGCACTGACCTTCAAGAATTTTGAGAACATATGACACTCAAAAGTTATAAGCACAAAAACCAAGTTAATATTCAGATGCAATATCCATTCTCATTTACGCATGTGAAAGCTGGAAAACAACTAAAGAAATAAAAAACAAATTAGACTCTTTTGAAAAAAGATGCCTAAGGAAAATAAACTTGGTATAAAGTGGAACGAAATCAAATACAACGCAGAGATAAGGCAGATGAGCGACACAACAAACTATCTCATGAGTGATCAGAAAAAGGAGATGGACATGTGGCGGTCACGCGATGAGAAGAAACAGTCAGATAATCCTAAAACAAGCTATCAAGTGGAACACAACAGGGCAAAGAAAAGAAAAAAGAGGTCAACCATGTGAAACTCTAAAGAGGACAGTGGTAAGAGAGGCCAAATTAGTAGGCATAAAATCCCTTGATGAGGTTGAAAATCTCGCCGAAAACAGGAAAACTCGGCGAATTACCATGCAAGCCCTAATGTGACATTTAACGGCCCGGGAAGGATGTAAGAAGTAAGATTTATATCCCTGCATTGAATCATCTTTTATAGTGTGTCAACAGTTCCTGCAGGACACTTTATTACTATTTCGAAACTAGTTTTCGTCACCAATCTTTCGTTTAACCGTCCGGTGTCAATATCATGAATGTTCAGATTCCGACAGTTTTATGACATTGTTCGCTGGTTGTTTGTTTTGTTTTCATTATATTTACCAAACTTCTCGACTCCTTTAGCTCACTGAGACATTAAATTATTAATTGGAAGAGCAATTAATTTTACAAGAGCAAGCAAAACGCAGGCTTGTTGTACGGAGGCTTGTTGTACGGGAGCAAAATGTAGAAATATCGTTGAAAACATTCAAGTCCTCAACCACGTTCATTACCTGCCTGTCACCGTTTCACTGATGCCTGGATTGCTAGATTACAAAAAAAAAGAAAAAAAAGAAAGGAAAATTCTTCTGCATCTGCCAAACTTTGACGCCAAATTTTTAAACTTCTGCGTGTCCTTCTCTCTTGCATGCTTTCCAAGGGAGCAGCCATCATTGATCTGATCTGCTGAGGTCATGTTTCCTGAATGATCGATGTGCCTCCGCACACGAAGATCTAGAGAGGGATGGCATAACATATTTCTGCTACACTTGTCTGATACCTGATTTAGATTTGTTTTCAGAACTAAAAAAATAAAGTTACTTTTTTTATTCGCCCTCGTAATTTATATTGCTTTTTGGTAATCTTGCCACGGAGTTTCTCCCTGTATATCAAATATTAATAGATTTATTCAAATATGTAAACGGTAACATTAATGTGTGATGTAAACTTCCGAAACCAACTAATTAACATTAATGTGTGATGTAAACTTCCGAAACCAACTAGTTTTTTTTTTTTTTACTGTGTGATGTAAAGTTCCGAAATCAACTAGTTAACATTACTGTGTGACGTAAACTTCCGAAACCAACTAGTTAACATTATTGTGTGACGTAAACTTCCGAAACCAACTAGTAACTCGCGTCAGAATTAAAAAGCAAAAAAATCTGGAATATATACCGTAATAAGTCTTAAAATGTGCTTAACAAAACGTGAACACGCAGACTGTAACTATTAAAAAATGACGATCCAAGAAATACAGGTGTCATTATTATGATTTAAAACTAAGAAGCTTAACTTGAAGCCAAAGAGATGAAGTTTTATGAGGAATCCCCGAAATGCCGATATTGATCTTCTCCATACACATTTGCTTGCCTGGTGAAACGATCCTCCAAAGACTGATATGTCCGCCAAGTAATGGACGGTGTCGCTGATTGGTCGTGATTATCTTCAAAATAAATTTCGTCATAAGATCTTCTTTCCTGCTACACACAAAATTCTGCATTGTCCGCAAACATGCGTTACCTAGTTTATACTGCTTTTCATGCCTGGTAAAGACAGATCTGTTGCATACATGCATAGAGCTCCATACCGACCCGCAGACCTAGCAAATTATACGTAGTCTGTGTTTCCCTCCTAATTCAATATATTTTCAGGAAAATGCATGAGGTTACTTGTGTCTGTCCTCACTAGTATTTTTTTCCATGAACTTCGCTTTGGTGAATGCATGTGTTGACAGAACGAGTAAGAAGGAAAATATAAACTAAAAGTATAGCCTAACACATGAAATTAAGATATCTACACAAAGAAATATAAGCTGAAAGTGTAATACAAGGTCCGACAATTAGGTAATGAGACTAACTGCATAAAAAATAAAATAAACAACGGTTGAAGATATAACTTATATTTTATTCAAAGTAAGCCCCTTGTGCATTGATACAGCGAGTGGCACGATCTAACAAACATTGGAACGACCTCTGCAGTTCTTCTGATGTTACGGCACTTTGGATGTCATCAGTATCGTCATAGAAGCGTCCTTTGAATGGTAACTTTAATTTTGGGAATAGAAAATAATCGCAGGGAGGCAAATCTGGGGAATATGGTGGATGGTTGAGAACATACACTACTTTTTGGGCTAAAAATGCATATACAACTACCGCCCAGTGAGCCGGTGCATTATCATGAAGAAGGAAAAAAACTGCCAGGTGTAGAATACTCGAGTCGGACTCCCGAGAATCCTTTTCAGTAGGCGCTTCAAAATACTTAAATAAACTTTGGCAGTGACAGTCTGTCCCTCTGGAATAAGTTCTTTGTGAATAACTCCTTAGCTATCGTAGAAGCACGCCAACATTGTCTTCACTTTCGATTTTTGAAAACGAATTTGTTTGCCTTTTGGTGATGATGACTTCCACTGAGCACTTTGGCGTTTAGTTGTGGGATCATAGTGGAAAATCCATGTTTCGTCCTCTGCAACAATCAAATTTAAGAAATGTTTGATGACGTCTTTTGCGTGCTCAACACGCTCGTATTTTTAGTCATGAGACAACGAATGTGGTAGAAAACGTAAAGAAACTTTTTTCTTGCCAAAATCTTCCACTAAAATTTTATGAATGGGCTCTCGGTTAACACCATTTTCATATGCCATCATCCTCACAGTCAAACAACGATCTTCCTGTATCCATTTTCTGAGTTTTGCAATGAGTTCCTCATTACGAACAGAAATTAGGCGTCCATTTCTAGTTGCGTTTGTAATCGTTTCCACACCACTTTTTAATCGTGAATACCACCTGAGTATCTGTGCACGAGATAAATAATTATCCCCATAAACTTGTCGCATCAAATCAACTTTCTCAATGGCACTTTTTTTCCGAGTTTTAAACAGAATTTAATGTTAGCTTTTTGCTTCATGCTGATCACGTAACAATGCACCTCTGACTAGGTCAACAAAATGGCGGCTTGTTTGTCGTCTGCTTATCGGCGGTGATGAAAAGTTCCCACATCACAAATGAAGGTTGCCTCTTTAGATTGCATGCTTTGCTTCATAGATGACATTTTTGTCTTGGCCATAATAAAATCAGTCTCATTACTTAGTTGTCGGACCTTGTATAACGCATAGAGTTCAGATATCTACACAAAGAAATATAAGCTGGAAGTATAGTATAACAGCTGAAGTAGATATATCTACACACAGAAATATAAGCTGGAAGTATAGTATAACAGCTGAAGTAGATATATCTACACAAAGAAATATAAGCTGGAAGTATAGTATAACAGCTGAAGTAGATATATCTACACACAGAAATATAAGCTGGAAGTATAGTATAACACCTGAAGTAGATATATCTACACACAGAAATATAAATTGAAAGCATAAATAACACATACACCACAGACACACACACACACACATATATATATATAAACTGAAATATAAAAAAACACTTGAATTTCATAAAATCTACACACTGAAATATAATCTGAAATATAAAAAAACACATAAAGTTGAGATTCACATACACAAATTTAAACATAAAATAACGCATAAAGTTGAGATATCTACACACATAAATCTAAACTGAAAGCATAAAATAGCACATAAAGTAGAGATATCTACACACATAAATCTAAACTGAAAGCATAAAATAGCACATAAAGTAGAGATATCTACACACATAAATCTAAACAGAAAGCATAAAATAGCATATAAAGTAGAGATATCTACACACATAAATCTAAACTGAAAGCATAAAATAGCACATAAAGTAGAGATATCTACACACATAAATCTAAACAGAAAGCATAAAATAGCACATAAAGTAGAGATATCTACACACATAAATCTAAACTGAAAGCATAAAATAGCACATAAAGTAGAGATATCTGCACACATAAATCTAAACAGAAAGCATAAAATAGCACATAAAGTAGAGATATCTACACACATAAATCTAAACAGAAAGCATAAAATAGCACATAAAGTAGAGATATCTACACACATAAATCTAAACTGAAAGCATAAAATAGCACATAAAGTAGAGATATCTACACACATAAATCTAAACAGAAAGCATAAAATAGCACATAAAGTAGAGATATCTACACACAGAATATAAACAGTAAAATAGCGCCACTCGGAAGATTAGGGCGAGTATAGACTCGTAGAAAAGAACAAACAGCAGGACAGAGATAGAAAATAGGTACATGTCCAGACAGACTACAAATAGACAGACACATAAATATAGACTGATATATAGACATAGTGATCATTGTAGACTGACATAGAAACATTTATGTATAGAAATATCAATATAAACTGGTATACAACAAGACACACTGACAGACAGATAGACCTCAACATAGACTAAGAGACAGATATATGCATAAAAGATAGACTGACAGGCAGACAGAGGAGTCTGGATAGACAGATTCCACACAGGTTGACACATAAATAGATAAATAACCATTATATAGTAAGACATTAGGGCAGACGCACAAAAAGACAAGTGGATATAGATGTGTAGACAGAAAGATATGTAGATTTTCACATAAACTATCTAAAAGACCATTGCTCTTTAGAGTGTACAACAAAACAGAAAATGTTGCAAAGTAAATGAAGCCGCGTAGGAATGCCTACTTCAGAAAAAAAAAATAAATGTAAATTTCTGTTTCAAAGGATTCTTTCCTTCTCACTGTATCAACCACAGCTGCTTAGGAACGATAACACTGCGCAAATCATTACAAAATTGAGGGAAATAGAGAGGAGAGAGAAAGAGAGAGAGAGAGAGAGAGAGATCGATCTAGCCCTGTCATTTGTGCCTTATTAAAAGTTAACACCTAGGCGTCGACATTGGAACTCTGTAGCCAGAGGGTTAACACACACAAAAATCCCCAGCGTAAGACTGAAAACTATTTGTGAAATGGACTTTAATGTCTAGCCATCGAGATATTTTTTTTTATTACATATTAGCTACATAATAAAGCAAGACTTTCGAGAACATTCCAAACTGCGATCTGGTTTTAACTTCGGGAAATTATAAACGATGATCTGAAATTGTGCATTCATCTGCAGCCATATCTGGAGTCCAGCTCTGAAGTGGTTGCTACCTAGTCATAGACGACGCCATTTCGCTTGGATGGTTGCTTTAACTTCATCCCTAAACAGCCCTCTGCATTTTCATCAACAAATGCACTGGAGCGTTTCTTTCTTCAGCCTTTGATCTGGATTACTGAAGCTCACAAGATGGAAATATCTCCAAAGAGAAACACTCTACAGTATCTTATGTATGACTTGACTCAGATCTAGGAACAACTTTTTCTTTTTTTTTTAGAAATAAGAAGCAATGAGGCTTTCGTCCGGTAAGGTAAGAGAACAGTTTTGTAGGATTAAAAAAGTAAAGATAGTCCCATAGCAAATGCCGTAGGGGGTGAAGCGTTAGAGACCTCATTATGCTGAGTCATCAGCGTATGAGGTAGGGTGACCAGTTCCTTTCCTCGCTGCTTTACTTCCCAGATTTTCTCTGGTACCCATTTTACGAGGCTGGGTCGACCTCGGGGCCGTATTGGTCGGAAAAAAAATCCCGCTCAGCTAGGGATTCGAACCCTCGACCATTTGGTTGCTAGACGAGTGCTCTAACCACTACGCTAGCCGGCCCCTTTGTAGGATTAGACCTGGAAAAAAATCGCAGATAGTAATATATTCAATAATATATAAGCTTAAACCACAGTATGATTTATTATTCTTAGTTACACACACAACGTGATTTGCTGACTGATTGTCATGAGCTGATAACGTGAAAGCCATTAATACTCGTGATTTTTTTTGTGTATGTTATGTAAATCATGACATAGAATTAACTTAATTTTCTGAAAGCGGCCCTTCTTGATTCAAAATTATTTCTGTAGTTAATGCCACAGCCGTTCTTGCTACTACTACTACTACAGCTGTTCCTGCTACTACTACTACAGCCGTTTCTGCTGCTATCACAGCTGTTCCCGATGGTACTTCCGTCAACTAACACAGCTTCCGCCACTGCTACCAGTTATGTAAATATTTAGTGATATGAGCAATTTGTGAACACTTCACACTCCTCCATCTTCACTCCGCCTGCCTGTCTCCAGTTCTGCAATGAAATTTCTCCTTCCCTCTTCCCCCTCCCCAATCCCCAATCCCCATGCGTTGGCCATGCGAGAAGTGGTCTGGGCCCAAACTGGACCACATCTGGAGCAATAGATTCGTGTTATACGGTTAGGGACAGAAGTAAAAAAAAATCTTCGATCGCTTATCGCCCTTTTAGACTGCACAGGTTCTGGTAAATTTATAAAGCGCTGAAAAGGGGAATAAATACTTTATCACCAATCATCACAGATGCATAAATCTTTGATCGTGAAAAACTTGGGCATCATTTGCAGCAGAAGATGGCTGTAGAATATGTTTTTGCCACGTGGTGCTTGCACTTCCGGTTAAAGTGGAGGCGGCCGAAGTCGGTCTTGAATAATGGACAAGGAAAGAGGAGAGAAGTAAGATAGACGCCAGCAGGCTGCCTGCACAGTGTAACAGCGTTATTTATGTTCTATAGAACTTTATTTCTATAGAATATAAATATGCTTGTGAGACCTGAACGCTTAACAAAACAGCTGAGAATGTAAATGCTACAGAAAAGTTCTTCAGATATGGACACAAAAAAGAACAAATATATCCATACTACAAGAACTTAATATTGAAGAAGGCTGGCTAGTAAAGAAGGTTAAAGAGAGTAAACTTAAATATTTTGGACACATTAAACTCATGATAATCTAGAGAAGACCGTCTTGGAAGGGTACATAATGGGAAAAAGAACGAGAGTAAGACCAAGGCGAAGATGGCTGCAAGACATCGTTGATGATCTGCAAATGGATGCATCAGCAGCAGGGCATCTTGCTCACAACCGAGAGACCTACAAGAGTGCTGTTAGGGAGGCAAAGTTCCGCAAGGGACATGCAAATGAATGAATGAGAACTTTATTTAATATATTGCTTCAATTGTACGGCCAGTGTTGATAGGAACTGTGTACCTATTTGTAATTTAGTTTGGTGGAAAGAATTTGTGATTCTTTTTTTTAAAAAAATTAAAGATGAGAGAAGATTATTGTACTGGAATGACCTTGTGAGTGACATGACCAGCTAGCTAATCATAGCTAGCATCATTATTGAACTTGGTCACAAGAAGGATTTTGGCGGGAGAGAGCAGCTGTGCGGAAGTTAGAGGTACTGGGAATGAAAGCATGTGAGGTCTTTATCTGTCTATATGAGCGCTGAGAAAGGGATTAAACATGGAGTTACTGTGTGAGATATCGGAGCTGGACTTATGCTTGGACCTATTCTTCAATGTAGAGGTCGTTCCAGAGTCTCAGTCAAAGTCAGCGTGAAGTGTTGGTTTGTTTTGTTGTTGTTGCATGTTAGGAGCTGTCACTACTTACAGCATACGTCACCACACTTACACTCATCCTCCACTAGATCACGCCGTACACTTACGAGGTAAATGCACGTACACTATGTCCTACCTCTCCTGTGGTGCTCCCAGTGACAGGCTGAGCTATGATAACCACGGCGATGAAGTCTGTGGAGAAGCATTGCACCTTTCCCCTTCAGTTTAGCTCCATGCCAGGTTCGTAATATTGAGAAGTTTCTTATGTGTCACCATCTTCACTGCATCGGCTGGAAGAAAAACCATCCTCTTGGCAGCTCCAAATAGATAGAACAAGAACATAAAAAAGCTCATAAATTCAAATTTATTTGATTTATTTAAAATATTTTAAACGTTTTGGTCAAGAAAGTTGGTTCCATGAGATCAGAAACATAAAGTGAAAACACGATCTTCTTTATCACTGTTATTATTCCGTTATTCTCATATGGCAAGACAACCGTTTGTCTTACTGGGTTATGCGAGTCAGTTCTTAGTCTCTTGTTATGTCCCGGTTTTTTTTTTCTTTCACGTCTAACGTGTTTTTATTTTCTCTACAATTTTTGGAGGTTGATTCTGTCCACTTTGCTCTAAGGGTCTGCTGTGGACTAACCTCAGTGTTTCCAACCAAGTAAAGTAATTCAAGATACATCTGAATTTCAAATTCAAAATTCCATCCGCCGATTATACTCTTCAGCATTAGTTAATTTATTCATTCAGAATTGCCCCTATTGGCCTAATACTCATTCCTCAATTCTTCAAACTTAGGATTCGTATATTTGTTTACTCGATTATTCATTCATTGATCCATTCGTCTCTTCAGCCATTTAGTCGTCCAGCCTTCCTCGCATCTGCTGATCCAGCCATCAATCCATGTATTGATCAAGCTATTCATTGATCTAAGCATTATCCGAGCCGCTATAAATAACAACAATAGTGGCAGCTTCCGTTTTAGAATACGGCTTTAAAGGAAGCAGATATTAGCATGTTGGTGTGCCGAACATTACATTACTAACTAAATGGCTCAATTCATTGCCGAACATTACATTACTAAATGGCCCTTCTCATTACAGAGCATTACTTTACTAAATAGCCCATCTCATTACAGATCATTACTTTACTAGATGGTCCATCTCATTACAGAGCATTACGTTACTAAATGGCCCATCTCATAACACAGCATTACTTTACTAAATGGCCCCTTTCATTACAGAGCATTACTTTACTAAATGGCCCATCTCATTACAGAGCATTACTATACTAAATGACTCCTGTCATTGCCGAGCATTACTTTTCTAAATGGCCCCTCTCATTACAGAGCATTACTTCACTAAATGGCTCCTCTAATATCGAGCATTATAGTACTTTACTAAATGACCCCTCTCATTACAGAGCATTACTTTACTAAGCAGCCACTCTCACGGCCGAGCACCGCTCTACCAAATGGCCCCTCTTGTTGCTGATTCTGTCAATGATGGATATTATATATATATATATATATATATATATATATATATACTGTGGCTATATAGCTATAATCACAGTAACAGCAGACAGCGTCTGGCTTAAAAGTTCCAGTTTTTTTAATGTCTTTAATCTTCAGGTTTGACCCTTATAATCTTCTCAGATGATGTTGTGCCCTTTGTCGAAGTAGCTTCTTTCATCAGTTCTTCCCATTTCTCGTTCTTTTAATTTTGCATTGATGCCTCATAAAATCATATATGAGAAGCTATAGGAATACCAACAGTAGTATACCGAACCGATATTTGTGTCATTAGCAAGAGAAACAGAGAAAGTGGTTATCTGAAACAAATAGAATATGTACCTTATTTCCTTGATTAAACGCCGGGTCTGAAATGATCGCTTGTCCGAAAAGGGGAGTAATGTTTGGAATATGCATGCTTCAAATAAACGCCGGGTCTGAAATAAATGCTAGGTCAGTATATCTTCTCTGTCTTTCTAAGGTAAAACTTACGGTATTAGGGTAAAGCCGATGTTGCAGAACTGTCATTCGCATTTTGTGAATAAACGCCTGCCTTGAAAACTCGCCGGCCTCTAATAAACACCAAATCATGACCACAGTTTTGTGGAGCATTTATTCAAGGAAGTACGGTAGATACAAATACACATACACACATAATGCGCTTTCAGAGTCTAATGAAAACATGATGAATCACCACGCTGATTTCAATGCAGGTTTCTTATGGTAAACTTGTGGAGGGAAGGAGGCCACACGACAGACCAAAGTTAAGGTACGGAAATATTTATAAATCATCAGTGCCAGATTTTTCTGTCAGTCATAAGATCTGGGAAGAACCTGTGAAAGACCTAGTCACATGCAGACCTACTCTGTAAGAACACTGCATTATCTGAGGGAGAAACGAGGGCCATACTTGAAGTTAGAAGACTCGGCCCCAAGGAAATTGGACCTTGCAACACAAACATTGCTTGCTATTATTGTGGACGATTATGCAAATATAAAATCATCAGAGTCAGTCATTAGAGGGGCTATTCAGCTAGATTATTCTCCTGCAAAAATTCCTTCATGAAAGAAGATGTCTGTGCATTCCATATCTAAGGATCTTTGTGTTACCCCTTCCAATGTTTTTGTTTCTTCTACACAGAGTGAGCCGTAAGAAAGTATCAGTTCCACATATCTGTTGAGAACCATATATGAAGTATTAATACTCAGCGTCTACAAGGCTACAAGGCCAGTAGTTATGCATCCGATCTCTTCTCTCTGAAAAGTCATAAATGCGAAGATCACGAGTCACTAGACCACCAAAAGATCACATTTAAATATAAGAAAGATCACAGATCTATACTCATATAATTACACAAGTTTATTCTTTCTGAGAAGGTCCACACGGGAGATCAATCTTTCATTACGCAACGGAAACAATGTGCGTCACTATGTCTCAAGTGAGAATGATATATGCATAAAGAAACAAAGCAGTTTCTACATTTAAATATAATCGATGTATACAGTTATGCACATTAACGAAGCCAGACTATACCGAACTGTAGGCAATGTTAACAAATCCTTAGAAAAACCGTGTCTCTTACAAGTCAGTACCGCCCCCTTTTGATGCCTGCATCCTCAGTCGTTGCCTGCTAAGATTAGTGATAGCAGAAATCCTTATTTACCAAGTTATGAACATCTTACATTCATGAAAATTCCAAAAATGCAGAAATACATAAATAATAAACGCATGTCAAAACGCCTATTTCCGGTATCATTCATCATGGCCGATCATCTTTCATTGCTCTCTCTCTCTCTCTCTCTCCAGGCACAGAGGATATGAGGTCCCACGTTAAGACGCTGTGATGGAGAATGACGAGAGTGCTGAATCCTTTGACGTCATCGCGTGTCAGAGCGGCCAGTTTGGATTCTTCCAGAAGAGACTGTTTATCATCAACACACTCATACAGGTTTGTATAACGTAGACAGGAAGTAGATGTTGTCATCAGCACACTCATACAGGTCTGTATAACGTAAACAGGAAGTAGATGTTGCCATCAACACACTCATATAGGTCTGTATAACGTAAACTGGAAGTAGATGTTGCCATCAGCACACTCATAAGGTCTGTATAACGTAAACAGGAAGTAGATGTTGTCATCAACACACTCATACAGGTCTGAATAATGTAGAAGGGAAGTAGATCATCATCACACTCATACAGGTCTGTATAACGTTGGCGGGAGGTAGATTTTATCATCAACAAACTCATACAGCTTTTTATAAAGTAGACAGGAAGTAGATATTTGGACTCTTTAGTTTGAATTAGATTTTGTTACTTTTCTCTGTCGCGGTACTCCAGTTTATCCGCGCTGCAGTTCTTGTGGACAAAGATGTGAATGTTTGCATTTCGAACTTATTTAGAGTATAGTTTTATTTGTCTTCTGCTTATATACTTTGTCCTCGGTTTAGAAAAATAGATAAAGAAACAGATGTATCAAAGTTTATTTTAAAGTTGGATATAACATACATCACAGACAGATATACATTTATATCTACATAACCATAAACCTATTGTGGCAGTTCATATCGTGGTTTATATTTGCAAGTGAAACATGACTACGAATAAACAGTTAAGCAAAGAATAAAGGCTTCTGAAATGTGGTTCTTAAGAAGGATGCTTCATATACCGTGGACAGCCAGAAAAACAAATTAATAATTCATTCATTCATTCATTCACTCACTCATTCATTCATTCATTCATTCATTCATTTGCATGTCCCTTGCAGAACAGCACTCCTGTAGGCCTCTCGGTTGTGAGCAAGATGGCCTGCTGCTGATGCATCCATTTGCAGATCATCAACGACGTCTTGCAGCCATCTTCGCCTTGGTCTTCCTTTCTTTCTTTTTCTCATTATGTACCCTTCCAATACGGTTTTCTCTAGATTATCATGACGTTTAATGTGTCCAAAATATTTAAGTTTTCTCTCTTTAATCTTCTTTACTAGCCAGCCTTCTTCAATATTAAGTTCTTGTAGTATAGATATATTTGTTCTTTTTTGTGTCCATGATACTTGAAGAACTCTTCTGTAGCATTTACATTCAAAGGCATTTATGTGTTTCTCAGCTGTTTTGTTAAGTGTCCAGGTCTCACAGGCATATGTTGCGATGGGAAAGATGGATGCCCTTAAAAATCTTATTTTTGTAGTTCTGTCTGTTCCTCTCCACAGATTCTTTAGTTGTTTCACTTTCTGAAGAGCGATAGATGTCCTCCTTTTAATTTCCCTCATTGTATCTCCATTATTGGTTAGTAGTGATCCAAGATATTCAAAACTCTCCATTCCTTCCAGTTTTTGCTCATTGATACATATTTCAGCTGCCTTGTTTGTTTTGTCAGTTGTCATCAATTTAGTTCTCTTCGCATTAAGATAGAGATTTTGCTCTTCACTATTCCTACGGACGGCATAATTAATTTTTCCATTCCTTTTTTGTGTTGTGGACAGTAATACTGTGTCATCAGCATATCTAATCTGTGGTATTTCATAACCTCCAATTGTTATGGCATCGTAATATTCTTTGTCTACATCTTCTCTAACATTCCTCATTATATTTTCAGTATACAAGTTAAATAAGTAAGGCGACAATATGCACCCCTGACGGACCCCTTGTTTTATGTCAAACCAAGTTGTTGTTTCACCATTTATTCTTACTGCCGCTTGTTGGTCTAGATACAGCAGTGATGTTAATCGTATAAAATGTGTTGGAAATCCAATTTTTTCCATTATTTCCCAAAGTTTCTAGTGTTGTACACAATCAAATGCCTTTGAGTAGTCTATAATGGATAAATATAGATTCACATTAAACTCTCATTAATTAATAAGTAATACAACAGGCAAAAGAATATCCCAAACTGATGCCATGAATAAATAAAAGACAGTCAAAGTTTCTTGGACACATCAGCAGACATGAAGGTCTCGAAAAACTGGTCATGACTGGAAAGATAAAAGGCAAAAGACAAAGAGGACGGAGAAGACAGAAATACCCAGATGGACTGACCGCATGATTTGGCAGGTAAACAACAATCGAGTTGATTTCCAGACACGGAGGATCGAGCAAGATGAAGAGAGGTGACCGCCTACGCCTATCTGCATGGCACTATCTGATCTGATCATATCGTGGTGAGAATACCTGATTAAAAGCATCTGAGAAGAAGATAGAAGATTCACCAGCAAGTTAACAGATCTTGTAAAGAGCCACCAGCAAGTTAACAGATCTTGCAAAGACGCACCAGCAAGTTAACAGATGTTTATAAGAAAGTTAACAGTTCTTGTAAAGACTTCCAGCAAGTTAACAGATCTTGTAAAGACTCACAACCAAGTTAACAGATCTAGTAATGATCCACCAGAAAGTTAATAGATCTTGTAAAGACCCACCAGCAAGTTAATAAATATTGTAAAGACGCACCAGCAAGTTAGCAGATCTTGTAAAGATCCACCACAAAGTTAATAGATCTTGTAAAGACCCACCAGCAAGTTAAAAGGTCTTGTAAAGACCCACCAGCAAGTTAACAGATCTTGTAAAGATCCACCACAAAGTTAATAGATCTTGTAAAGACCCACAAGCAAGTTAAAAGATCTTGTAAAGACCCACCAGCAAGTTAACAGATCTTGTAAAGATCCACCACAAAGTTAATAGATGTTGTAAAGACACGCCAGCAATTTAATAGATTTTGTAAAGACTTATCAGCAAGTTAACAGATCTTGTAAAGACTCACCAAAAAGTTAACAGATCTTGTAAAGACCCACCAAAAATTAACAGATCTTGTAAAGACCCACCAGCATGTTAGCAGATCTTGTAACACCAATACGGTTTATTGTTACTTTGGTCGAATGTGCCAATCAAGTATTGCTAGAACCAGCCATGAGAGATATTCAGCAAAATGGTCCTCCGGCAGCTTACATAAAACAGCTGACAACGTCTATCTTTTTTAGAACCATTTTTTTTTTAACGAAAAGAGCCATCTTTCAAGGGAATTTATGAAGAATCTTCTTGAATCTGACCCAAGAAATAAAAGGAAACACCAGTATCCCTCACCCGAATAGGTTTTGAAATCGCCTTACTCCTCGAACCCAACATCAGCTACAAATTTCGCAGTCACGTGGGTACCATCAACCAAAAAATAACCCACAAATATAATCAGAGAACCATTACTTCAAAGAACGCCTCTCTCGAGTTCTAAAAATAATCTTCCCACAAGCTATAATTAGCAATGACTTGTGGACCAATAAATTTGTTCTTTAACGAGCAAAATCCCGTAAGAAATGAAAAAAAAAAACCGGCAGACAAATGATGTCTCATTTTCGGCAACGCCAGACGCAATATAGATTGAAAATGACAGCGAAAACGAGGATGAAGCTAGCAAATATAATGAAGAGAAGATCAAGAAATGGAAAGCCTAAAGATGTTGTTCGTCGAGGCGTGATGAGACGTCTTTCTAAATGACATATTTTCTGACAGAAAACATTGGCTTGGTGTCAGTTTTGTATAAATCAGTTTATGATTGTGTCCAATTTTAGACACTAGTTCGGTACACAGTAATGACGGAGCGCACTGAAGCAATAAATTATTAAATATGTACGTTTCCCTTTAACAAATCGATGCTTTTCTTTTTAACAAATTAATGTACATATTACATGTATAATGAAACAGTTACAACAGTTATTTCGAGATCAGTATACATAATGAGGTTAAAAGTGTTTGAAACATAAAAAAAGGAGAAATTTTTAGAAAGCTATTTTGTGCAGTCTATCTTTGCCAAAAGATACTAGGAAGAGAGTCCTGAATTGTTATATCGAGCCAGTATTACTATATGGGAGCAAATCATGGTCATTTACACAAACAACGAGAGCATAAGAGGCATCTGAAATGTTGTTCCTACGAAGAATGTTCAGGATACTACGGACGCCTAAAGTAAGAAATGAAAAAAAAAACTTAAGAAAAGTCAGTGAGAAACTAACCTTAATGCCTTAATGAACACACTAAGAGGGGGGGGGGAGTCTAGTTTCGTTGACCATATAATATATAATGAGAGGAGGAGGGATTGAAAATATCGTGACAACAGAGAAAATAAATGGAAGACAGGAAAGGAAGAGGTAGACAAAGAGAGAAAAATCTTAGGTGGCTTGACAAAATGGCGTGAGAGAGGCACAACAGCAGAGCTGATGGAAAACATGAAAGATCGGAAACTGTGGAGAGACATGATCCGTGACGCCTCCAGACATGGCACATGATGATGGTTTATTTATCCTCTCTTTCCCCCCTTTTCCTTCCACCTCAGTGTACATACCCATACACAAGCACACACATAATGTATATATATATATCATATATATATATATAGTTTTCACATTACATAATTGTTGTCCAAACTATATCCTTGGTTCGGTTTGTAGCAACCAAATTCTTCTGTATCTAAGCTTGGAGTGATGAATCTTCAAACTAAGACAAAACGTATATAAAGATTTTGTCACGTGAGAGATGATGCTTCAGGTCCTTTCTTCCATGGCTGACGCAAGAGTTTTTGTACAAACCTTCACAGCCTTCTCTAGCCAGGATATTGGGTCTACGTTCAACTCTTACATGTTGCGCTCTCACACATCTTGTGAACCGTGATTTTGGATATACAGTGGCTCTTGTGCCACATGCTAGTTGTGCATAAATAAAATGTTTGTAGATGTGTACATCTTTCATTGGATGAACATAAATAAACCAGCATCAGTCTGAGCTGTTGAAACAAATCGTGTTTACGTTTGAAGCGGCTTCTTTTGATGGCAAGCACGTGACATGATTTCTTTTCGGAAAACAACGAAAATGCCCGAAGAGCGTCGATGTTGAGAAAATTTTATTACATATATCTGGACAGATTTCACAAGTGTACAGGAATGCGGTAATGATACGGGAACCACAGACGACAGCTTATCATTCTAAATACTAACTCATTATCATCCCAAGGACGTTTTAAAAGGTACAAAGGTTCAAAATCAGACAACGGCTTCACTGCATTCAGGACAGCCTCATATATGCTCTGCCGCATGCTGCAGTATCAATCCAAGAATTGTTTGCTGATAGTTCCCATCAAGTGTTTACATTAAGTAATTAAATAATTAAATTTAAGCACGTTTTATGACAGACAAAAGGTAAATGCAAATTTAATAATCTGCCTATCGCTGCATCCAGAGACACGTGGCCAACTGATTGATCTGACATACTTACACTGGCGTACAACTGCCAGATGATAGCATAATGATGGCTGGCGTAGTCTCTTCATCAGAACAAGATATGAAGGCTTTCCTGTGCTTATTGTGAGTTCTTAATATGGGAGCCATATTTCCAAATGTTGGAAAACAAACCAGATTTAAGCACACCTGGTCAGGTGATCATTGCTAAAGGTGGGCTGGATTGAAACTGGCGGGTGTTCGAAAGAGTTGATTGAATAGTTGCTGGGTTTTGGTTGTGTTCGTGATTGAAGAGAAGGTGACAGAAAAATATACCGGGATTTTTTATTGCTTGCAGCGCGAAGGATCCCGAATGAAGTGAATTAAAGGGGAGTAGAAACCAGTGAGGCAACCGGCAGGAGTAAGGACCTGATTTCTTCATTTTGCCTTCCTTCGTGCAACGAGTTCGTGTGTCTGTAAGGATGTGCTTGATTGTCGCAACATCTGCACATAGAAATCACAACGCAACAGAAATATCGGTTGTTACTTGGGATCAGACTTGGATTTACTTTTGTTGGTGTTTATCAAATTATTACTATTCATTTTAATCTGTTTATTTATATAATTTTGAAGGATTGTTTAGAAGTACATTAAAATAGCAGTGCTTGTTATTTCAAAATGTAAATTGTCTGAAACTTCTTGTGTGTTAATTTAGTTTATTCTTTTTTATAACATTGCTGCCTTCCAGTGTTTTCAATGAATTAAACTCCATATATTTTTTTCAGAGCGCATGTATTTCCGTTCTTCTCTTCGCATGCACTCGTATGCCGGAAGTTGACGAATCAGAGGACAAGGAATGCTGGGAATCCTCGGGTTCCGATTTTTCCTTCGCCAAAAATGGATATAACAGCAACAATATAGATGGCGGCTTCGGCGATTCCAGTACCACGGCGGAGTCTGCAAACATGTCTACAGCGACGCACAATCAAACCATGTCTTTCACACATGCATTTAATATGCTCAACAACAGCCTGTCGTCTTTGCTGTCACCCACCTTCTTAGATATGCTCGCCGAAAACGCAACCTCCGGGTTCAGCAGTGCAATAGAAGGCATCGTTGAGGCTTTCACGAGGCCAACATCTACCACAGCTGTCGCGTCTTTGGAGTACGCAGATGAAACTGCTACTGCAGCATCGACAATCTCGGCTGCGATTCTGGACTCTGTCTCAGGTTCTGGAAATTCAACCGATGTAGACATTTCAAGTGTTGTGAATTTGCTACCAGAAAGTGCAACAGATTTTCAAGTCAGTGACGTTAGAAATTTAAATTCCCAACCACCTGGCGATATATTCGTTCACAAGGATTTGTATGTTAATGAACACTCCAATACTAGTTTTATAAGCAGCTTTACTGAGCCTGCCAAACTTGATTATGCACAGAACGGAACTGTTAATGTTGTTATTGTTGATTACGTTACAACGAGGGCTTCAGCGACATCAGTCTGGAATTCTTCGGCGCCATGTTCAAAGACGTTCATTTTGTTGAGGACAGAGTTGAAGAAAACTCAGGTAATGTTCATAACATGTTCATAGCAGAAGTTCGGGTTTATTATAGTGTATTTGGTATCTGTCTGTCTGTCTGTCTGTGGCTGTCTGTCTGTCTTTCCGTCCGTCCGTCCGTCCGTCCGTCTGGCTATCTGTCTGTCTGTATGTATGTTTATGCATATCTATCTTTTCGCCTTTATGTTTGCATATTTGTCTAACTTTCTGCCTTTATGTTTGTCTTTCTATCTCGCTATCTGTTTATCTGTCTGGCTGCCCAGATATTTGTCTGTCTAACTACCTTAGCCCTAACAAAACTATATCTACCTCCCTGTATGCGATTGAAATCCAACTCATCTTCATACAGTATCTCTCTCTCTCTCTCTCTCTCTCTCTCTTTTCAATGTTAGTTATGTTTCTTATATGAACAGCATATTTGTAGAATGTCTGGAATAGAGTGAAAGATGTATGATAAAGGGCAGAATGTCAGACGGGCCTGCGTGCCCAATTCTTAACCCTTTTGAAATAAAGATCAATCAATCTCTCTGTGTATTGATGTAAGCCACATAGCTAGAATCCATCCATCCATCCATCCATCCATTTCTATCCATCTATCCATCCACCCATCCATCACCCATCCATCTATCCATCCATCCATCCATCCATCCATCCATCCATCCATGTCCTTGGACGGCGATCTGCTAAGAATCACTGTCCAGTATGCCCTCTGGAAATCACGCAGGGCAACAACAAATTCTCTCCATCTCTCACGGTCTGCGGCCAGCCTTTGTATTGTGTCCCGTCTGATGCCTGCTACCCATGTCTACTTTTACAGTTCCCTCCCAGGTAGAATTTCGCTGGCCTCTCGTTCTTTTTCCCCCTGTGGTGTCCATCGTATGTCACACCGCTAGCGTGTTCCTTCTGTAAACCAATATTATTTTCCAGACGTATTTAACCTGTATCCTTCTTCATCAGAAAGATCCGTGTCTCCGTCGCCAGAATCACAATTTATTCAACCACACAAAAAGCTTTGCCTGCCTTCCAACACTTCTCATTTATCCGATTCACGTAGTCCACCCACCTTGCGCATTGTCTGAATTCTGTGCATGTTCCTTGTTGTAGGCAAGTCTCATACATAACGTTCATTGGCTGCGCATTTTAATAAACTTCTTTGTCAGTTTGGTTTCCTAGATGTTTGTTGTTAGAAATAGCTTCATTCTCTCTATTGTGGTCGTTGTAGCTCTCTGTATGGACGAGCATTCTGGCCTTTTTTTGTTTTGTTTTGTAAGCTTGATTGTTCTTTTCTGAACATATGATTAGTTTAATATCTCTGTACGTATAGTTTAGTTCTCTTTATGATATGTTCAGTTTAGTTCTCTGTAGACGAGCACAGATTTTTTCCTGTACATGTAAACATTTCAGTTTATGTACACGGTTTCAGTTCTCCGCACGTGTCTACGTGCTGATAGCTATGCCTGCTAGTTTTCGATGGTAAAACGAACGTATCTAAACAAGATATAAAGAAGGACAAGTCACGCTTAATGTTGTGTGACTTACTGCAGGAGGAATTATGCAATTTTAATATACCCTTCAAGAGCTTAAGCCAGTGATTCTCAAGCTTATCTGGCCCATGAACCTTTTTCATCATGCAACAAACCCTCCCCTCCCCTCAAATAAAAAGTTGTGTTCCAAATAATTCGTACGTTATATTTCAACAGTGTGAGCCACTGCAACACTGACATTCTAATAATTATTATTATTATTTGCGGGGGATTCCCCACTGTTTGGGAACCTCTGGCTTTAGCATTAGTTTAAAGTACGGTGAACATATATACGCATATAAGGTTTGAGTGTGGTGAACATATATACGCATATAAGGTGTGAGTTTGGTGAACATATATACACATATAAGGCTTGAGTGTGGTGAACATATATACACATATAAGGTTTGAGTCTGGTGAACATATATACACATATAAGGTGTGAGTTTGGTGAACATATACACACATATAAGGCTTGAGTGTGGTGAACATATATACACATATAAGGCTTGAGTTTGGTGAACATATATACACATATAAGGGTTGAGTTTTGTGAACATATAAACACATATAAGGCTTGAGTTTGGTGAATATATATACACATATAAGGCTTGAGTTTTGTGAACATATATACACATGTAAGGCTTGAGTTTTGTGAACATATAAGGGTTGAGTTTTGTGAACATATATACACATATAAGGCTTGAGTTTGGTGAATATATATACACATATAAGGCTTGAGTTTGGTGAACATATATACGCATATAAGGTTTGTCCCCCCCTCCTCCCGCATCTACTAATGTAAAGCTGTGTTTGTCCGTTATTTTGTTCCAGATTTATTTTCAGACATAAGTCGAAGTGTTTCATACAACATGTTTTGCTTATATCATATTTCCCGAGAGGGGGCTATTCTAGAACCATGTGTAACATTTCCTTTCAGTTTTTTTTACTGCAGTTGCATTAATATTTGTAAAGGACATTGATACAGTCAAGAACGAAATAGGACCCGCTTATGGAACATACGTCTGTGAGAAATGCTGGACATAGCCAGCGTTTATGGAGCACATACATTTAGTTTCCGTGTTAGCTTCTCCATTTTTTCGTTTTTTTAAAAAAATGAAAACTTCAGAATTATTTCTGCCATGTCTTTCAAACCTGGACTAGCAGTTCTGTTTCTCGCAGTGTGGCTCCAGATTGATCGATAAAATATATGAGAAAGAACGGGAACTCTCGCGCATGCGTGATGGATATTCTTGGAGAAGGAGGAAAATGGAGAAGTGAGTTCAACTTTGGCGGGGTAATTGGTCTACGTATGAGATTTTAGAAAAAAAAAGAATAGGAAAAAACAAATCGATTAGAATAACCGTACGCTTTAAATTGTCCCGTTCTCTAGGGACTTCTTTTCTTAAGGATATTGCGCGCGCGCGCGCGTGTGTGTAGATGGGGTTGAGGCGGAGTGGGGACAAGTGAGACAAAATGAAAAAAAAAGTCTTTTTTTTTGCCATGACTTCTCAAGAGAAGGCGGCTGTAAAAAACAACTTACAGCAATGTTGAGAAAAGCAGAAAAATATAAAATTTATAGACTAGGAAAAAAGTAGGAGCAGCTTTATTACTTAACGAGTACACAGCCGTGGCGTTTCGGTGTGAGCCTTAATCATACAAAAGCACGCAGGACGAAGAAGTAGAGAGAGGAGATAAAATATTAATTTACATAAATGCTATGTAAAAAAATAGGATAAAATAAAATTAATGGAGCACTTAGCTGTGACTCGTAAGAATCTGTGTTCAGAGGTGCGCATGGTGAAGTGTGGAGAATGTTTCAATGGAGACCTGTGATGTGTGATAGGAGGGTCGTAAATAAGGAGGGGGTAGAGCGGGGGGGGGGGGCGAGGACCGTGGAAAAGGGAGAGAGTAATACAACGGTAATCTACCTAGGAGAAGGTGGAATAGCTGATTATAGTTGGGGTAGAGGGGTTCTAATCTGATGCTGTGAGGAGGTTCTGAACTATGTGCTATAAGTGAGAAAAGAGTGGAGCTTAGTGCAGAGGGATCATGATTGTGAAAGAGGAGAATGTTAGGTGTAGCTGAATTGCGAGTTCAAACCATGTGGTTCTAGCGTTCTATACCCATAAATGTAGCGGTTCTCAAGCACTAGGAGGCTTCTGTCATCAGCGTGACATTGTTTGATGGCTCTTACAGGAAAATCAAATTTGCCTCTGTGGTTGGAGCCGTTGAAGTGATTAAGGACTGACTTCGTATATACTTAGTTTTATGTACATATACACTATTTATTCGGAGGCAGTACTAGAGAGATACACAGTACTAAATGATTTAAATCTGCCTGCTAGACCAGGTATTACTCTCTCTCAGCCTTCCCCAACATACACACATCATCATCATCATCATGCCTGAGTAGTGCATGACTTATCGATTTTATTGCTCTGTTTTGCCTTTACGTGATCAACCCAGTTCTTTTGTTTCTTTCATTTTATTCAGTGTCGGACTAACCATCACACAGGTTTCCAGGCTAAATTTGGTAAGATCACACCACTCCCTCATACCCCACACCTCCAACCCCATCCCCCATACACACACACACACAACCCCTCAGATCTATACTAGGACATGCAGCCAAAGAGGTTATTATGAAAATGTAATTTATTTCGTGAAGTTAACAAAAACACGATAAAAACAAGATAAAAACAAGATAAAAACAGAATAAAAACAAAACCTAAAGAAGACGTCAGTTAAAATCAGTCCCTTGACTTTTACTTCACAATTGTCACATTTTCTCATTTTTATATAATTCGGCAAAACTTTTTTTTGGGGGGAGGGGGGATTTATATACGGTCCGCTACTCGATTTCCACATACAGTTGTGGTCCTTGAAGCTAGTGAAGTTGGACCCTCCCCCCCCTTTTTTTTCAGATCTGTTCTATCCATCCCCTGAGATATGGTCTCACTCCCCTCCTATTGTGATCTGTACTATTACTAATGACTTTGTATTACTCAGACCAAACATCAATCACGCGTCAATGTCTTTTGGATTACGTAACCAGATCCAGTGAGAGAGGAATGTTGTCGATTCGTCTCTACAGGCTCCAGATGGGGTTTTTTTTTAATGATGAGTGCGAAGGTCTTGGGGGTGGAGGGGGGGGGGGTGAGTGGAGGCATGGTGGATGAAAACAGAATGGCTGATCAAGATAATATGGTAAGCCTGGAATGAGGGGAACCGTTTTGCACCGCCTTGCAAAATTCGAGATGGAGGACCCGATCATGGGGTCCTGGTGTAATAATTTTTTGCAGTGTTATTTTTTTCAACGGGGGTAGGGAGGTGGCTACTGTCCATCAAGGCCATTAGATGAGGCCATATTTAACCTAATGACTAAATTCACCACTGTGGTTATTTAGTGTGCGATATTCTCCAGCGTAGACTGCTAAGTCTTTCATTTGGTTTCTTTACTTACTACAATGTACACTTACGTCTTTCTTCGATTTATTTACTGACTACAATGTACACTTACGTCTTTCTGTGATTTCCTTACTGACTACAATGTACACTTACGTCTTTCTGTGATTTCTTTACTGACTACGACGTACACTTACGTCTTTCTTTGGTTTATTTACTGACTACAATGTACACTTACGTCTTTCTGTGATTTCTTTACTGACTACGACGTACACTTACGTCTTTCTTTGGTTTCTTTACTGACTACAGTGTACACTTACGTCTTTCTTTGGTTTCTTTACTGACTACAATGTACACTTACGTCTTTCTTTGGTTTCTTTACTGACTACAGTGTACACTTACGCCTTTCTTTGGTTTCTTTACTGACTACGATGTATACATCCATCTTTCTCTCCTACAGACATCTCCTTTGCCTCTAATTTTTGCTTAATCTCATTGTTTATTATCCTTGTCGTATAAAAAATAGGGCAACACAGGTCATCTATTGCTCTCTATCGTTCATTTCATCACTGTTCAAAAGTGCTGATGGTCGGAGATAAGTTCACTTCCAGAAATGTAAGAATTTATGACGCCAGTAAATTTCTACACAAAGCCCCAGATCAAAATGGCGCGTGAACAAATTCTGGAAAAACAAGGGAATAAGATGTGCCAGAAAAAGTCTTATAAATTATAATATAAATCGACATTGCCTGCGTACATTACTGTAATAAACATGATATTGGACTTTTATTCGGGCAGTCTTTGTACCCTTTCACTCAAATTTCACATCGTTAAATACAAGACCACAAAAAGGAGTATCGATATTTTAAGGAGATACTCGCTTTCGCCCAGGTAACGATTACTTCTTCTCATTTCTAGATGGCGTTTCTTAAAAGTCTGAGTTTTAAATTTGCAGTGTTTGTCTTTCAATTTAAAAATAGTTTACAACAAAAGATATTTTTGGTCCTGGCAACACTTAGTGAGCTAGGAATAAAAGGTACTACTCGTTAATACAAGTTTCTATGTTGTGAACTATTGCGACTTACTAGTAGGTCTGATGACTCATCAAGGTCAACTACATCACCCGGAACCGGAACTACAAAAGAGAGTTTGTGGAGGAGATAAAAATGAAGATATAGGTTCTTCATGTGGAAGAAGAAGAAGAAGAAGGAGGAGGAGGAGGAGAAGAAGAAGAAGACGAAGAAGAAAAGGAAGAAGACGTTGAAGGAGTAGAATAAGTATAAACTGAAGCTGGAGAAATAGAACAAGAAGCTGCAGAAGTAGAACAAAAAGAAAATGTTGGAGAAGAAGAAGAAGAAGAAGGAGGAGGAGGAGGAGGAGGAGGAGGAGAAGAAGGAGGAGGAGAAAAAGAAAAAGAAGAAGAAGAAGGAGGAGGAGAAGAAGAAAAGAAGAATAAGAAGGAGAAGGAGGAGACGGAATCGGAGGAGAAGAAGAAGAAAAGAGGAGGAGAAAAGAGGAAGAAGAAGGAGGAGGACAAGAGAGGAAGAGAAGAAGAAGAAGAAGAAGGAGGAGGAGGAGGAGAAGACGAAGGAGAAGACAGAGGAGAAGAAGAAGAAGAAAGAGAAGAATGGGAAGAAGAAGAAGAGGAAGAAGAAGAAGGAAGAGGAGGAGAAGAAGAAGAAGAGGAAGAAGAAGAAGAAAGAGGAGGAAGAGAAGAAGACAGAGGAGGAGAAGAAGTAAAGAAGAAAGAAGAGGAGGAGAAGAAGAAAAAGAAGAAGAAGTTGGAGTAGAATAAGTTGAAGCTGGAGAAATAGAACAGGAAGAGGAAGAAGCTGCAGAAGGATAACAAGTAGTTGGAGAAGCAATAGAAGAAGACGAAGAAGAAGAAGAAGCAGAAGAAGGAGGAAAAGGAGTAGGAGGAGGAAGAGGAAGAAGAAGCAGAAGAAAGAGGAGGAGTAGGAGGAGGAAGAGGAGGAGAAGAAGAAGAAGAAGGAGGAGGAGAAGACGGAGGTGGAGTAGAGGAAGAAGAAGGAGGAAGAGGAGAAGAAGAAGCAGAAGAAGAAGAAGAGGAAGAAGAAGGAGGAGAAGAAGAAAGAGGAGGAGGAGAAGAAGGAGGAGGAGAAGAAGAAGAAGGAGGAGCAGAAGAAGGAGGAGAAGAAGAAGAAGAAGGAGGAGGAGGAGAAGAAGAAGAAGAAGGAAGAGAAAAGAAGAAGAAGGAGGAGGAGGAGGAGGAGAAGAAAGAGAAGGAAGAAGAGAAGAAGAAGGAGGAGAGGAAGAAGGAGGAGGAGAAGAAGGAGGAGAAGAAGAAGGAGGAGAAGAAGAAGAAGGAGGAGGAGGAGAAGGAGGAGGAGAAGAAGAAGAAGGAGGAGGAGAAGAAGAAGAAGGAAGAGAAGAAGAAGAAGAAGTAAAAGAAGAAGAAGGAGGAGGAGAAGAAGAAGAAGAAGAAGAAGAAGGAGAAGGAGGAAAAGAAGAAGAAGAAGAAGAAGACGTAAAGCAGCAACAACAAAAGAAGAAGACTGATCAAAGTGTTGCTGTACAAACTGTCTTGTGTGCTCGGCCATAGAGGACCGATATCCGACAGACCATCAATAATGCTGCCTTTATTCCAATTTGTTTACCACGACATCGTTTTCCAAGAATATCAAAATTTTACCACGGATTCTGAAACAACACCAGCGTTCTACCAGCCATCTTCTCTCTAGTTGCACGCACACAAAAAATCCTACGGCACACGAAGTTTTATTTGTCGTGCACGAAAATAACATTGCCACTTTTATTTTTCAGTTTCCTGCTGTTACTGTATGCTTTACTAAAGCCGAAGACAAATTTAATAGCACTATATGAGTTTCTTTTCATGAATTTCTTTTTGTAGTTCCCCCCCCCCTTTTTTTTATAACTGTAAATTATACTTTGTAATTTAATGCTGTCATTCACATTCGCGCAAAAATCTTTTTTTTTAGATTATTTTTGAACACGAGTTGACAATTTTGGTCACGAACCTCAAAATTTTAGAGGGACAGTGCCTACAACAAGAATATTTTCTAGCAAACTGAAGCATTTTCAGGAGCAACAGTCTTTGAAATATGACTTTCACAGCAAGATAACGTCTTGGACTACAGAAGCTGGATTCATTCTCTGTGCCGTCGCCATCCATTGTTTAATGATTCATCTGCCACTGCTACTGAGTTAGTTTAATGTCTGGAGATCTGCCTTCTGATAAGATGGAAGATAATGGAAGATGATGGAAGATGATGATTCTAGAACAGCGTTTCCCAGGCTTGTTCGTCCCCATTTTCTCCCAGGCCACACCCCAGCGCCCCCCCCCCACCCCCTTTATTTACTATTCGTACAATGGCCTGTTAAACTAAGATATGCATTACACAATGAAAAACGCCAACAAGCAAACCAGATTATTTAACAGTAGGAAGGACATTTTTTATAACTCACCTACTGCGTTCTTTTCTAAACATGTGATGTATGAGTTTCATGTAGGGACACAAGTTTCTCAATATCAGGTAGAAAAGTGCTAAGAAGGAAGGTATTACTGCTCCTGGGTTCTGTTTGTTTTCCCTGGACCCCCCTCACCCCCAAAACGGCGCCCTTTTCTTTCACTGTCCCCTTCTGACCCCTTTTTTTCACCGCCCCTAAGAGTTTTTCCAGCAGCCAAAGGGCGTTATCGCCCGTTGTGGGAAACATATTGTTTTAAAATAATTAATCATTATGTAAGATAGTCACAGTGTATTGTTGAGAACAGTAGTAGTAGTAGCAAAAGTAGTAGGTGTAGTAGTAGTAGTAGTTATAGTAGTAGTAGTTATAGTAGTAGTAGTAGTTGTAGTAGCAGTTATAGTAGTAGTTGTACTAGTAGTAGTAGTAGTAGTAGTAGTAGTAGTAGCTGTAGTTGTAGTAGTAGTTATAGTAGTAGCTGTACTAGTAGTAGTAGTAGTAGTAGCTGTAGTTGTAGTAGCAGTTATAGTAGTAGTTGTACTAGTAGTAGTAGTAGTAGTAGCTGTATTTGTAGTAGTAGTTATAGTAGTAGTTGTACTAGTAGTAGTAGCTGTAGTTGTAGTAGTAGTTATAGTAGTAGTAGTAGCTGTAATAGTAGTTGTAATAGTAGTTGCAGTGGTGGTGACGGTGGTAGTAGTAGTGGTGGTGGTGATGATGGTTGTGATGAATGTAGTGGTGTTAGTGATAGTAGCAGTAGTGGTGGTGGTGATGATGGTTGTGATGAATGAAGTGGTGTTAGTGGTAGTACCAGTAGTGGTGGTGGTGATGATGATTGTGGTGGTGGTGTTAGTGGTAGCAGTAATAGTGGTGGCGGTTAAAAAAAAAGAAAAATCAAATAAAACTTGACGTAAAAACATAATAGAAACATTTTAAAACAAAATATCAAGATAAACTTTACCCCGGACGAAAGAAGGAGCCGACATTTTAGAAAAAGACACGATAAAAAGTTGTCCAGGGGGACAGTTTTGTCCATGGGATATCTTGACAGAGTTCTGTGAATGCATGCAGACGAGTTTATGTAAAGTGTGCATTTGTTTTCGTCTCCAAGCTTGTGAGCAAGGTAAGAGCGGTGAGCTGTGAGGGACAGGGGAGAGAGGGTAGGTGGGAGGATCGATGAGAGCAGGACGCACACACACTCACATACAGACACACACTCACATACAGACACACACTCACTCATACACACTCACACACAGACACTCACTCACGCACACTCTCACACACATACAGACATACACACTCTCACTCTCACACAGACACATACACAAATACTCACACACACACTCTCTCACACAGAGACACACACTCACTCACATACGAGATTAGAGAAATAGATTTATAAATAACAGGACAAACTGAGATACAAGCAGACACGGAGACTGACTGATAGACAGACGGGGTAAGAGTGGATGAATATGTGAATAAATGTTCTCTGTGTGTGTTAATGTAGATGGATAAATGGGTCGATGGATGATTGGATCGATGGATGAATGAATGGATGGATGGATGGATGGATGGATGGATGCGTATATATAGATTTAATGATGGTAGGATGGATGGATGTGTGTATATATGTTTAAGGATGGATGGATGGATAGATGGATGGGTGGATAGATGAATGGATATGTATATATAGTTTAAGGATGGTTGGATGGATGGATCGATGGATGGATGGATGGATGGATGGACGTATATATATATATATATATATATATATTTAACGATGGTTGATTGGTTGGATGGATGGATGGATGGATGGATGGATGGGTGTATATATATATTATATATATATGTTTAAGGATGGTTGGATGGATGAATGGATGGATAGATGGGTATATATATGTTTAAGGAAGGATGGATGGATGCATGGATGGATGTATATATATATATGTTTAAGAATGTTTGGATGGACGGATGAATGGATGGATGGATGAGTATATACAGATTTTAAAATGTATAGATGGACGGAGTAATAGATTGACAGTTCGCTGGCTGGTAGTATGGATGGATGAATGAATGGATGGATAGATGGATGGATGGAGGTGTATATATTGGTTTAAGGATGGTTGGATGGATAGATGGATGGGTATATACAGATTTAAGGATGTATAGATAGATAGATTCATGGATTGATACGAGTAGTTCGCTGGCTGGTAGGATAGATGGATGGATGAATGGATGGATGAATGGATGGATGGATGGATGGATGGATAGATGGATGGATGGATGAAAAGGAAAAAGAGAAGGAAGAGCAAAGGAAGTGATAAAAGGCTTATAGATGTATACATCAACGGAGCAGTATATGTAGACAGACATAGACTGAACTTTAAAATTAACGTAAAACATTTTACGTTTCCGTATCATTTATCACCAGTCACCACCACGAAGAGTCACCTCCACCACCAACCACCATAAAGAATCTCCACCAGTCACCACCACGAAGAGTCACCTCCACCACCAACCACAATAAAGAATCTCCACCAGTCACCACCATGTCAAGTCACCAGTCACCACTATCATCAGTCACTAGTTACCACCACTAGTCTGTTCATAGCCACGTGTAGAATCCACACAAACTCGTCTCTCCTGCATCACAACCACTCATCGGAGAGAAGTAGCTTCATGCTAACATTACTCGTACACCCAGGAGCTGTATTTAGTAAGAATGAACTAATATGCCCCTATCCAACACCAGCTCCTCAAATCAGATCTTCAGACAAGTACACGGCAGATGATAGTGCTCATTTACTAACCTTGGATTCACACACGGAAGTGTAACTTAATAGATCTTCTTCCATGACAAAAAAGAACCAAAAAAAAATGTTCTACCACTATTGATAGTTTCTCCCAGATTTGACAGATCATACTGAAGGTTTAAGGTCACATCTCAGCAGACAGGAATTGATCAGTTGTTCAGATCAGAATGAGGCCCTTTTGTATTAGCACAGAGAGGTTTTCTGAAAGCCACATACATCTCTGTGTTTTCAAACTAGGGAAAATGATGCATTCTTGATACAGACTATCGAAAAGCTGAACTAACTCCAGATGTCCCTTTTATTTAGCAACAAAGTTAGTGAGAACAACAGTACTAAGAGCGAAAACTACAATATCATCAAGAGAAATAAAAGCAACACAAATAATATTGTAACAATAACACTTATAACTATCCAAACAAAGTAACACATTGGCATGACCAACGGAAGAATAAATTGCAGCTTTCCATGTCCTCGTATTCATATCCAAGCTTTTACACATAGAAAATGACGAGGTCGCGTCGTTTCATGTTTGTAAAAGTTTTGTACCTGAAGCCATAAACTGGAGCTACCTTTATGTTCAAAGTATTCATTTATTTGTTGTTTTTGTTGCCCAATATGCACGGGACATGTGCAGGAGACCATGTTTGTTTGTTTTTGTCTCAAACATTTGCTACCTGCGGGAGACTGAATGTAAGCGCCGGATTTCTGTGTTATTTTGCATACCTCGGCAGCTACATAGATAAGGATGGTGACACCAACAAAGAAGTTAGATTAGAATTGCAGAAACAGCATTTATCCTTACGAATCTTGAGAACATATGGCATTCAAAAGTTATAAGCACAAAAACCAAGTTAAGACTATTCAATTCAAATGTAATATCCACCCTCATTTATGCATGTGAAAGCTGGAAAATAACTAAAGAAATAGACAAGAAATTAGACTCTTTTGATAACAAATGCCTAAGGAAAATATTTGGTATAAAGTGGAACGAATTCAAGAACAACGCAGAGATAAGGCAGATGAGCAAACAACAACCTGTCTCATGGGTGATCAGGAAAAGGAGATGGACATGTGTAGGCCTTGTGATGAGAAGAAACAATCAGAGAATACCAAAACAATCTATCAAGTGGAGCACAACAGGATGAAGAAAAAGAGGTCGACCACGTGAAACTCTAAAGAGGACAGTGTTAAGAGAAGCCAGTTTAGCTGGCATAACATCCCTTGATGAGGTTGAAAAGCTCGCCGAAAACAGGAAAATTTGGCGAACTACCTTGGGAGCCCTATGTGACGTTTAACGGAAAGGGAATGATGTAAGATGTAAGATTTCTGTGTCATGACTTCGTTCCATTTCCTGGTTTTCGATTTTCGATCAGACAGACATTGATGGCTGCGCTATCAAACATCTGTTTTTGGAAGTGCAAGATAGCGAAGTTTATTAGTGCGCTCTTATCTCGTAGCTAGACAGCTGCTCGTCCTACCGGATCATCGTTCAAGTCCCAGGTGATTGTCAATTTTCATTCTCTTAGGCGTATAAGTGCTTTGTCTATGATCTTTTAGAAGTCTAATTATAGAACACTGTGTTCAGTCTCTCATATTCGAAGAGTGTTTTCTTCTGTTGGACTAAGTATATGCCTCGCTATTTAACACTTTACTCACAGCATATCTCTAATCCATAATGTTAACTTTCTATAGCTGTTGAAAAAAATTGACGATCTTCTTTGTTAGCCAGCTAAATATAGCTTTAGCCCCATCAAGACGTTTGTTTGTCACCTCAACACTGAAACACCCTAACAAGACGTCTGATTGTCCCCTCAACACTGAAACACCCTAACAAGACGTCTGATTGTCCCCTCAACACTGAAACACCCTAACAAGACGTCTGATTGTCCCCTCAACACTGAAACACCCTAACAAGACGTCTGATTGTCCCCTCAACACTGAAACACCCTAACAAGAAGTCTGATTGTCCCCTCAACACTGAAACACCCTAACAAGACGTCTGATTGTCCCCTCAACACTGGAAGGTCTTTAGCCATAACAAGACTTCTCAATACTAAAAGGTCTATGAGGAAGAAGAGACAAGTATAGCTTCATTATATGTACTTTTACCTTTACAGATTCTGGAAAACATCAGTTTTGTCGAGCTAGCACAGTTAACTTCCTATGCTCAGAGTGTTGGGATGATACTTGGAGCTTTGCTGGGCAGTATGATGGCCGACATCTACGGAAGAAGGCGACTTTTGTACATATCGTTGGCTGGCATGTTGATCTTCCACTGTTTACTGGCCGTGTCTATTTCCTGGATTATGTTTATATTTCTGAGAATGGTGGCCGTGGGATGCGCTGGTAAGTAATGTGGGTTTATAAATGTGGATATAAGATATAAATATTTATTCCTGACATCACGTGTCAGTTTCAGCTGTTAAAGTTGTTTATTTTGTCATTTTGTTGGCGTGATCGTCCTCGCGTTTCGGACATGTTCTTTCCTTGTACAGTTATAAATAATTTGTGTCTAATCTTGATATCAGATGATATCTCCAATATCTATAGAAGTCTGACCATCTGTCTGTGACAAACGCGAGTGAATGAAATATACTTTATATAGGAATTTATTGTTTATCTTTAAATTTGTGATGATTCAGAAGAAGTTATTTGGCTCAAATATTGGTTGTTACATTCTATCTTCTCCTTTTTGATCATATCATCGCAGATTCTGTTTATCATCTACGTGTACTTCAACGTTAAATCTTACCACTGAAAGGAATACTCATATGGGTTTCTGCTTGATCTAATATAGCAGATTAATTGTGAAGATTTGAAATGTGAATGTATATTAATGTGCGAGTTATGTGTTGAACTTAACTATATTTATATGTAATTTGCGTGTCTGTAACGGATAACGCATAAAATATAAGTATTTGATACAGTTCAGTTGTTGTGAAGGATAAACACATAAAATATACGTATGTGAGGCTGTCCAGTTGTTATTTCTATTACAGTAGAAGTTTTATTTCACTCCCGCAGTTTTGCTACTGTGAATAATTAAATAAAAATTTTATTTTAAACAACCCTTAAGGACCAAGTTAATGACAACGGTAACTCTGTCACGGCTAAGATAAGCCATGAAATCCTTCCTTTATGTTGTAAAATTGAAACGTTCAGTGTGACCTGCCAAAATAACTTCTTCTGTCAAAGCAAAAGCATGCCAAAGTCGGCCGAATAAGAACGAATCATCAACATTGAAACAGTAACTTGAGGCAGAAGAAATGCTTGCTGGTGTGTTACATGATCTTCTAAAACTGCCAAAGCTAAGTTCAGTTGTTTCATGGGTGCATCAGTCAGTCAGTCAGTCAGTCAGTCAGCCAGTCAGTCAGTTATTGTCATGTCCCTCGCGGAAATTTGCCTCACTAACAGCTCTCCTGTAGGCCTCTCAGTTGTAAGCAAGATGCCCTGCTGCTGATGCATCCATTTGCAGATTATCAACGATGTCTTGCAGCCATCTTCCTCTTTTTCCCATTATGTACCCTTCCAAGACAGTCTTCTCTAAAGTCTCATGACGTTTAATGTGTCCAAAATAAATATTTAAGTTTTCTCTCTTTACCAGCCAACCTTCTTCAATATTAAGTTCTTGTAGTATGGATATATTTATTCTTTTTTGTGTCCATGATATTTGAATAACTCTTCTGTAGCATTTACATTCAAAGACATTTATGTGTTTCTCAGCTGTTTCATGGGTGTATATACATCTTGAAAGCGTATTTATATATAGGGTTCAGTATATATCAGCAGTTTTGGCTATTCGCGAGAAGGCTTGGAACCAAATGGCTACGAAAAAAGGGAGGGGGATACCGTATATCGTCGAAAGTCAACCATTGCCAGTGATACATCGTGCAAGAATAATAGTGGCAGTTTTTTTTTTTTTACTTTTATTTTTACTATTGTGAAATTACCAAGCATGAACTTGCTGAAGTTGTCCGCAGATTTCACCAAATATAATGTGCTTGTTACTGGTCACAGTGACACCAAGGAGTGCTTGCTTTTTAAGGTCCAAGTTCCCAGCGTCTCGGTCTTTTTTGTCTTCAGATCTGGCCCTCGTTTCCTTCTCAAGTGATGCTACGTCCTTACACAGAGTCGCTCTCCACGTAGCACGGTCTTGTGCTAGTTCTTCCCAGACCTCATGGCTGGCTGAACAATCTTGCATTGATGACTTACGAATATCTTTTATATCTCAGTTTATTATGTAAGGGAATGTGCGAAAACACTGGATAGCGTATGTTATAAATGTCGTAAGCATTGCTACATGGTTCATATATGTAAACACAGAATCTTGTATGTGATATAGAATTTCAGACAGTTTCAATGAATATCAGTGTGTATCTAATCTTGATATCAGATGATATCCCTAGTCTTTATAGGAATCTGACCATCTGTGACAGGCTCGAGTGAATAAAATATACTTTATGTATTCATTTATTGTTTATCTTTAAATTTGTGATGATTCAGAAGAATTTATTTTGGCACAAATATTGTTTTTTTACAATGTATCTTCTCCTTTTTGATTATATCATCGCAGATTCTGTATAAGTGCATTTATATGTCATTACATTCTGTCATTATATTTTCATATAATTTATTATAATTTCATAGAATATTCAGTTATTTAATTTCACTTTTTAAAAAAATCATACAATTTCAAATAATATCCGTATATTTGTAGTTTATTTTCACTGTCATTAAAAATAATGATAATTATAATAATAGCAACATGAAAAAGATGCAAACTTTGAAAATAACACATCGAAATGTGAGGTTGTTACTGAACACAGAAATAAGAATTTAAAACAAAAATTAATGGTTAAAACATAAAAGCGAACACTGAAAAAATGTTCATCAAAACGCTCAAGAAGCAATACATTCACGAACAGAAGCAAAATAATATTTGATGGAGAGACCAACAAAGCTATAGGAAAAGAAGAAAAAAATAAATCCATGACGGGTTATTGGCCTAAGGAACATACGCAAGTTCCCCCTACCCCTTCCTTTTTTTTCCCCAAGTACAATATTATTATCAAATTACGCCAAAACCCTGTGTGTTATTCAAACTTGTATATGGACAAAACATCGGAGAACAACCGAAAAGGAAGTAGACAAATATCATCATCCCACGCAGCCTATATAAATAGATTTTGTAAATTATCAGCTAACAAGTTGCCCGGACAATTACAGCAAAATATGGGCACTAGAAATGGATGTGTTGTGTGCTGGAAAACACTCTATTATTGTTGCCAGGGACGCCTTGTGTGGTCATCTGAAGGAAAGAGGAACTGACTCCAACCAAAGACAGCCAAGAGAAGAACTTTAGAAGCAGAGATGGACAGCGTGCAAGACAGCAGGAGGAAAGCCAGGCTACTGATCGTGAGATACCAGAAGAATCTGTTTCTGCCCTGCAAGATAACGCAAAATCCTCAGTTCTGTAACTGCTTTGTCGATTAGTCCTCGGGCACATGAACCAGTGGATGGTTACTAGTAACAACCAGAAACCAGGGTACTTAAAAAATAACCATGTACATGAAAGAGAAACTGTTATACACAAGACAGGAACCAGAAGACAGAAAAGACTCCTACAGCAAAAACAATCCTTCTTACAGGAAAGACAATCCATTATACAGCAAAGATAAGCCATTATACAGCAATGACAAGCCATTTTATATAGCAAAGACAAGCCATTATACATCAATGACAATCCTTTACATAGGAAAGACAATCCATTATACAGCAAAGACGAGGCATTATACAGCAATGACAATCCATTATACAGGAAGGTAAAAAAAAAGGTAACGGTAATCCTCTCATGCCTTAGAGGCACATAGGGATGTAGTGTTAATGCCCATATTTTCCTTTACCTGTCAGCACACTAGAGGGTGATATGATCAGTATTACGCCCGGCCGCCTTTCCTTCCCCAACTCCAGAAGAAGTCGGGTACCCATTTCTATAGCTGGGTGACTGGGGCGCCTCCGGCCGGATTCGAACCCCCGATCTTCGCCATGAGAGACCAGTGCACTAACCACTTCGCCACTCAGACGCCCTTTATACAGAAAAAGATAATCCATTATACAGCAATAACAAGCCATTATACAGGAAAGACAATCATTTATACAGAAAAGATAATCCATTATACAACAAAGACAAGCCACTATACAGCAAATGACAAGCCATTTATACAGCAATGACAATCCTTTATACAGCAAAGACAATCCATTATACAGCAATGACAAGCCATTATACAGCAAAGGCAAGCCATTATTATACAGCAATGACATGCCATTATACAGCAAAGACAATCCATTATACAGCAATGACAATCCTTTATACAGCAACGACAAATCATTATACAGCAATAACAAGCCATTATACAGCAAAGACAATCCACTATACAGCAAAGACAATACTTCATACAACAAAGGCAGGTCATTATACAGCAAAGACAATCCATTATATAACAAGGACAAGCCATTATACAGCAAAGACAATCTATTATATAACAAGGACAAGCCATTATACAGCAAAGACAATCCATTATATAACAAGGACAAGCCATTATACAGCAAAGACAAGCTATTACACACCAAAGACAATCCTTTATACAGCAGAGACAATCTATTATACATCAAAGACAAGCCATCATACAGCAAAAAAACAAGAAACCGTATATAAAAGACATGCCATCATACATAAAAGCACACACGAATACAGACAAGAATACAGATGGGAGACCACTGAACACAAAATCACGAATAAGAAATCTTTATACACACATACACAGATTACAAGTCAGTACAGACACTAACATAAACGAGGAACCCGTTTACGCAACAGTGCAGCATTTTGTATAGGAGAGTCGAGTACAGCAGGCACAATTTCATGTAAGAAATCAATATGCGAGAAAAGAGGTCTGACCCAAGTACTACTATATCAGACAACCGACCAGGGAAGAAACCAACAGCTACTTAATCAAATCACTCACAGGGAACTTGCAACCACAAATATTTGGCAGGATTTGAAAAATAAAGTAAACCACGCCCCCTTCTTCTCAGACAGACAAACGCACAAATTTTCTGAGGCTGATTTAGTGCCGTGAAGAGACAAATAGACTTCTAACAGGTTTCCATTCAAGCACGCAGGGTGATGTCTGGTTCTCATGTGATGTATATTTTAAGAGTTTCGTGTCTCCTTTTCCAACTTCTGATTGGTCGATATAAGAGGAAGACCTCCCCCCCCCCCCTTTCTTCCATACCCCACCCCTAAGCACTAATTCTGCCTGATTTGGACTGGACTTACAAAGGTCAAGACAAATGTGAACATTGCTGCTTGACTTTTTTTCTTTCGCAGACCAACTGCTTTAGGTCCTGTGGTATTTATGTATAGACTAGCTGATTACCCGCCGTTGTCCGGGTATTTATTTATCCTAATCAACAAAGTTCGATTCATTTCCAAAACCTTATAGACGGTTCTACAAAGTTCTGTTAATTTCCACAACCTTCTGGAAGGTTCTACAGAGTTCTATTCGTTATATTCGACTAAATGTGGGATTAATTGTCACCAGAAATGTCACCAATCAGCTTACCGACCCCGAACACTATGGATTCGACACTAATCTCGGTCACTTTGGACATTTTAATTTTCACCGCTTCTTCTCCCCCCTTCCCCCCCCCCCCCCCATGCCGATGTGCGCTGAACTTGGACTTAAACGGCATCGGGAGTGTCACTGTTCATCTCAGCGACCATGAAAACTATGAATTCGACACTTCTTCTTCTTCGTTCGCATTGTCTCTCTATACCTGCAGTCCTGTCTCTTGGATAAATTTCACTGTTTTTTGTAATTCATGTATGGAACCGTAGAGCTTATCTTCTTTAGTGGTTTCACTGGGCCAGTAATTATTTCTCAGTGTTTTATAGTTGGTGCAGTTCTGGAGGATATGTTCTACAGTTTGGGGCACCTGGGCACATGTACATAGATTAGTAGTACCAACCTTAAACTTTGTATACATATGACTTCGGAGTCGGCTGTGTCCTGTTCGGAGACGGAAGATGGTGACTTGTTCCTTTCTGTTTAGCATGTGATAGTCATCATGTGGTGGTGTTTGTGGCTTCCTGTAGGTTTTTATCATGCTTTTCTTCTGATTATAGGTGATTGGTATGCCTGGTTGCTCCATTTCAGTGCCCTCTTTGGCCAGATGGTCAGCTTTCTCATTGCCTGGTATCCCACAGTGGGAGGGAATCCATTGCAAAGTGACTCTATGTTGTAAGCCAATTTTCGACAAGGCATCCTTAAGGTCTGGTAGTTTGTTGCACTGAAGAGCTACCAGTACTGATCTTGCATCTGTGAGAATTACTACAGGACATATATCAATTCTGGAGTCTGATAGTTTTTCAACTGCAGCAATAATTACCCTAACTTCTGCATCAAAGTTGTTGCAGTATTTTCCAGTGGGTATGGAAATCTTGTCAGTGGTGTTGTTTGGATATTCAATATGTACTCCTGCCCCTCCATTCTTTATGGCATTGTGTGCAGATCCGCCTGTATACACACGTATCCAGGTGTCACATGGATATTTGTCATCTAGCACACTAAGTGTGGCTGTTGATCTTACAAGGCTGCTTTGCATCTCACCATTCTGCACACCTTTCACTTCAGTCTGAATAGTTATTTGTGTATAATCTGCTTCTTTCCATGGTGTATGCTCTGGTACAGATGATAATGGAGTGACTACAGTTGGAAGGTCAAGTATCAGCTTACGCATACGGTTGGCCTGGTGAATGAAGCTGCTTCTTTTAGCCGTCTTAATGCCAAGTTATTGAATCTCTCCTTCAGGTGATGGCTTACAGAGCTAAGGAATTTCTCTCCCATGGTCATGACCATTGTGTCTCTATGTTCCTTTAGCGGTTGAACACCAACTATTTTCTGCATTTCTATTATTGGTGTGGACCTCATGGCACCTGTGATAATCCGTAGTGACTGATTTTGAACCTTGTCTAGATTATGCAGCGTAGTGTTTGATGCTGTGCACCAAGATGTTGAGCCATATTCTAAATGTGGTAGAATACTTTGCTGATATACATTCTTGAGGATTCTTTCACTAGCTCCCCATGTGGTTCCACTTAATTTTCTTAATATGGCTAGTTTTCTTCTGGCTTTTGCTTCTGCACTGTTGATGTGTTTGTTGTGGAACGAGAAGGTTTTCACGTTCTAGGTACTTTTTAGCCTCAGGTCAATGATGCGTTCCATCGTTTTGCATAGGCAGCTAGTGAGACTGATTGGCCTGTAGCTGGAGGCAGTTTCACTGTTTTTCCCTGGCTTTAGCAGTGGTACCATGCTTGCTTCCTTCCAGATTTGAGGTAACTTACCTGTGCTCCAGCACATATTGAAAATATCCAACAGCTTTCCCATTGCTGCCATTCCCAGGTTCTTGATCATTTCATTGGACACTCCATCTGGTCCTGGTGATGCCCTTGTTTTCAGTTTACTAACTGCTAGGTCTAACTCACTGCGTGTGATTGGTGCATCCATGACCTCCACTTTTCTGCCTTGTTCCTCTTCTTTCTGTGGGTCGATGCGCACTGCACGCTCTTTCTCTGGATGGATATCAATGTTGCAGTCCTGTGCAAAAATGCGAGCAAAGTGATCTGCTACCTGCTTACCTGTAAGAGTTTTCCCATCCTCTATTAGTGTAATCTTTGTACTTCTTCCAGTACTCTCATTATTTAACTGTTTGATTAGTTTCCACAGTTTCCTTCCATCCTTTTCAAAGTTTAGGGACTCTGTTTTCTCTCTCCAACTTTCCCGTCTGGCTTGCAGCTTGGCTCTCTGAAATTTGGCCTTAAAATGTTGATAATTATTGTGGTGTTCTTGGCATGGTCTATCTTCTGCTTGCTTTCGAGCTGCTTCCACATCATCATGGAGTTTTCCCAGCTCACTAGACCAGTATGGTTTATAGTCCCTACGAGCTCCTCTGGGAATGGTTTCACGAGCGGCCTGAAGGATGCACGCATTGAATTCCTTCACTATGCTGTTAATATCCTTACCTTCTATTGACAGCTGTCCCACCAGGATACCTGTACGATGTCTGTACATTGTCCAGTTTGCTTTTTTATAGTTCCATCTGGGGAGAGGGCTACTGGTGTTAAGGAGTTCATTTTCTATTGTCAGGAAGACTGGTCGATGGTCGCTACCTCCAAGTTGTTTTCCAGCTTCACGTGTAATGTTCCACTTCAGATCTGGAGAGTGGAATGCCAGATCTGGTGTTGAGGTTGTACGCCAAGCCCTTGAGTAAAATGTTGGGGGATCCATTGGCTGGTTATATCAGGAGAAGTCCATTATCATCCTGCCAGCTCTCAACTTCCTCTCCTCTCTTGTCTATGTGGTCATAGCCCCAGCTCTGGGAATGGCTGTTAAAATCGCCACAGACCATCAGTCTCTCTTTGTGTGGGATTGTTTCTAAAGCAAGTGGGCGGTCATTAGGACAGTAATAGTTAAGGAGGTGGAAATCTGTATTACTACTTTTTAGATGGATCATCTGGTATTCGGCTCCTTCCATGAACACTCCCACCTGACATGCGCTGATGTTATTCTTAACAAGTGTGAGTACTCCTCCTTTTTTTCTGTCCTGTCGGTCTGATTTAAAACACTGGTAGCCTCTGATTTTAAAGACGGCATCTTTGGTTAGGTGTGTCTCCTGTATGCAACATATACTTACCTGCTCTGCAAAAAGTATGTTCTCTAGTTCAACCTTTTTGCTATAGCCATCTCTAACACTGCTGACACCCTCAGCATTCCACTGCATTATTTTAAGTTCTTGCTTTTTGGCTGTTTTCTTCTGTTGTATTTTTTGGCCAGCAGCTCTACTCTCATGTCTCCTGACTCCACAAGACGAACTGAGAGGACCTCCAGTAGCATTGGGTGGACCCTTTCGAGGCAGGGGGCCCGGCACTGCACCTGCCTGGTTAGTCTTCACAGGGCGAGCACCATGTTTGAAAACTGCAGATAGAGACATTTCATTAGCGATAATGCGTGTTACCCTGATTTTTGCGATGCGCCTTTTGGCTGGGTAACTCCGACTTCAGCACCTTTCCTTGCTAGGGCAGACTGTGGTCTTGCTCGGACTGCCATGAAGACAGTGTGGCTGGCCTGGCCAAAACTTTGTTTTCCAGCCTCTGATGGCTGTATGTAAGTCCCTTCTCCATGTCAGATGGTTTGGAGACAGTTCCACAAAGACACTCTGACTTTGAGATGAGAAATCTGATGAGTGCTTCAACGATATCCATTCCCCGCCATCTATAGTCTGCTGGCTCTGTTTTGTTTACACCATTCTGATAGCCATTGTTGTAAAGACCTATAGGCTTGTCACGTCCTGGATTCATTGGTTTCACACCAGACTTCCCTCATCCCCGCCAGAGATCTCCATGTCCCCATCCGTCCACCAACCTGACATTACATTTTACAAAAATAACAATTACAATTAGTGTTGATTGCTACAAGTTTCTGGGCTACAGAAGTAGGTCAGAGTTTTTAAGCAAACAGATCTATGTTCCCTATCTCACAAACACTATGTTAAGATAAGTGTCTCTTAACACATTTGTTCCCAGGGTGAATTCGACACTAATGTCGGTCGTTTTAGATTATTTTTACATGTTACCCCATCCCATTCCCATCCCTAGGGCCCCCATGAAGACGGAAGCTGAACTTGGACTTAAACGGCATCGGGAGTGTCACTTTTCATCTCAGCGACCCCGGAAACTATGGATTAGACAGTCATATCGACCGTTCTCGATTATTTTTACATATCACACTCCCGCCCCACCCCCACCCCAGGCTCACTTAGGAGTGCTAGGGGTGTCTTACCCCACAGTATATTTTTACAGATTATAAGTCATATATATACAACATTTTGGTTCAAATTGCTCCAGGCGTTTCAGAATTATGCCGGAACATACATACATACACATATCCATTTTTATATGGACTAGCTGATTACATGGCGTTGCCCGGATATTTATTGATCTCAATCGTCTATTAGACAGGAAAAGGAATAGATTCTGTCTCTAGTAATATCGAAATAATTGTATTTACCGGTATTTAAAAGTAAAAGTACAGTATACAAATTATAAAGTCTTTTACAAATTCAATATAATATTAATTTAATTCAAAACTTGATTATAAACAACATTTTTACGAGCCTAGTTTCATCTCCATGAGAAGAAGAAATAAATTCTTGGATGACCCCATCTTTGAGCAAGCAACATAAAGTTGTCCATGAGAGAAAAATGGCGATCTCAAATCTATCTTTCTCCCTCTCTCTTCCTCTCCCTCCCTCTCTCTTCCTCTCTCTCCCCCTTGAGCATGCAACATAAAGTTGTCCATGGGACATAGATCTCAAATCTATTTCTCTCCCCCTCTCTCTCTGTCCCTATCTCTCTCTTCCCTATTTCTCTCTGTTCCTATCTCTCTGTCCCTATTTATGTTTCTCTCTCTCTGTCCCTATCTCTCTCCCTCTCTTTCTGTCCCAATCTCTCTCCCTCTCTCTCTTTCCCTACCTCCCTCCCTCTCTCTCTGTGTCTCTATCTCTCTCCCTCTCTCTCCTTTCCTCTCCTCTCTCTCTCTCACTTAAGCAAGTAACATAAAGTTGTCCGTGGGGGAAATGTAGCGATCTCAAATCTATCTCTCTCCCTCTCTCTCTCTTCCTCTCGCTCTCCCTCTCTCTCCCCCTCTCTCTGTCCCTATCTCTATCCATCTCTATCTCTCTCCCTCTTTCTCCCTCTCTCTCTCCCCCTCTCTCTGTCCCTATCTCTATCCATCTCTATCTCTCTCCCTCTCTCTCCCTCTTTCTCCCTCTTTCTCCCTCTCTCTCGAATCTCTCTCTCTCTCCATGATAGGACGTGTAATTTCTCGCTCCTGATTTTTCAGTTATTTTGCGTGTTACTTCACATACTTGGACAGTGGTACTTATGTTGGTGAATTTCTGAAAAACGACCATCAAAAACAGAGTGGAGTCACCGTCTCTTTACCAAGTGATCAAGACCATCATAGCACAATATACGAGTACCCCGTCTATGCCCAGATCACCAACAGGTTCGACGCTCTACAACAAAGCTCTGTACCAGATACTCAGCAGACAGACAGGACGCAACAATCACCTCAGACAAACAACGCATCCCACCTCCAGTCACAATCTAACCAAAAACAACGTGAACAAAATACGCAGCAAATTCCTAGTCACAAAATCACAGACAGCACAGCACATTTACTAATTGGGGATTCTCAGCTAAAAGGGCGTATATGGCGAACGGATGTCCATAGCAGACGAAGAGATTGTCTCAGTAGTTGCAGTGCCGGGAGCTGGTATTGCGAAAATAACGCAAACACTGAGAAGTTTTAATATAGACCGGGGCTCGAGGAAAATCTCCGTACATGTTGGCATAAATGACAGCATGAATGGCCAGAACATCAGACGTTCCGACATGCAGGCTTTGTCTTCCGCCATCAAGGAAAAGTATCCGACTGCAGCAATCTTCCTATCTTCCATCATTCCACCCTGCTTCGGTCCTGGACGCCGCCTGGTAGACATCAACAACAAGGCACTTCAGTCAAACTGTCGTGTTAACAACACTGTCTTCATAAACCACACTGTGTTCTTCATCTCAGCCTCTGGTGCCCCGAAGAAACGGATGTACAGGGACCACATACATACATCAAAACTTGGTACCAGCATCCTTGCCAAAAATCTAAAGTTTCCAGAACGTACACTACAGAAAGACGTAGGACAGTTGGATGTCCACAAACAACACCCACATCCAACAAAAAACCCCCATAAAGCCAGCTCTACTCCGAGCACTAAAACTCCCAAATCTGCACCACCTGTTCCACAGCAAACCACCGACTATGACACAATGTTTCCACCCCTACCCTCAAGTCAGTCTCAGGCGGTCAGACGAGCTGATACGAGCGTCAACAACGTCAGGATTCTTCCTCCGTCGCACAGCTCATTGGAAGACTTCAACACACAAGCACGTTCCATGCAATATCCTCAAAGAAATCTGGAGCTGCAGTATTTATTGGAATGTAGCCCTGCAGTCTTGAGTCATGTTACCTCTGCATAATTCACATGGCATGGTACCCTACAGGCACCACATGCCTTAAACTGATGGCAATATCATCGTAATCCATCACAAACTGAAACCTTCAACCCGCAATGTCAAAAAAGAATTATTACTCAGCAGGACATGGTGACTGGTATTTTTTGCCTTAAGTTTATAATTCTTTACGTATTATTATTGCATTTTATTTCTTGCCTCTTTTGTTTTGTACCTATTTTTCTAATTCTTATTAACTTTCTATAGGCTCTTGCAGCTTGTCAGTTGTATCTGTATGTGTGTGAGAACTATATACTTAATTACTCAACTTGTTAGTGAATTCGCATATTTCAGCGTTTAATTATTCAGTAGTTAGGCATGTCTCTTTTTTCAGTCTCCAATTATTTCATCTGGTGAGTTGTGTACCAGTTGAAAGTTTAATATACAGAGTGTGTCTCTGTGTAGTATTTAAAAGTTTATTTACTTCAGTATTAAGTATAATAATAGGAATTACTTTCAAACCAATAACAGCAGACATGAAAATAAAATGACATCACCTACCGAAATATGGTTACATAAAGAAGGACTTCGAGTAGGCCATCTGAATGTATATCACCTATTAGGTAAAATTCCTGAAGTAACACACATATTACATCAAAATTTCCACATTTTTGGCTTCTCTGAAAGCCGTTTAAATAGGAACATAACCGATGAAGATATTAGAATTAACGGTTTTAACCTGATCCGGCGTGACCCAACCAGGAAACTAGAAACAGGTCTAGTAATGTATGTCTCCACAACTATCCAGTTTAGTCGTAGAGAAGACCTAGAATCACCAGAGGTAGAATATATTTGGGCGGAAGTTAAATTGCCAAACCAGAATCCATTAGTTATTGGATTTTTGCCGTAGTCCAAATGCATTATCTCTGTGGTATGATCACTTCACGACTATTATGGATGAGGTTTCAACCTTTTAAGTTCAAAGATATTATCATTCTTGGAGATTTCATCATAGATCTAACACAATCAAATCCAACTTGGAGCAATATTATATTATCCTACAATTTTTGCCAAATTGTCACCAAACCTATTAGAATAACAGAAGTATCATCCACATTATTAGATCATGTATATGTAGCCCAACCAGAAAACATCATTGAATGTAACATCCCTCATAATTCGTTAAGTGATCATTACCCAGTCTGCTGTACGTGGACAAGAAAGGGGTATAAACTTCCTAAACACAATCAGGTCAGTATGAAATTTAGAAGCTTCAGAAAATTTAACCTAGAATTATTTCCTAGTGATTTGCAAGCATCATCACTTACACACGTGTACCAACTAACTGACCCAGATGAGGCAATAGAATGTTGGCTAAAGATCTTCAGAGATATATTAGATAAGCATTTCCCCATAAAAGAGGTGAGAGTAAAACACCAGAAGAAGTCACCTTGGATAACACCTGAAATACTACAATCCATGAGAGAACGTGACCGGGCGCACAAAATCAAGGACTTTATGACCTACCGTTCACTCAGAAACAAAGTTCAATACTTAATAAGACAAGAGAAAAAAATTACTTTAGGAATCTAGTAAATAATAAATCAGACAGTAAATCATTTTGGAAAGCCATAAATACCCTATCAAATAAAAGAAAAAAGTTTGATTTCCAAGTCATCAATCGTGCATACACTAGGGCACATATCAGTACACATTTCAGAAAAGAAATCAACGTTCTTAAATCATCAATATCAGCTCCTGTATGCGACTTACATGAACTACAAACATTCCTGGACAGCAACTGTACTGATTTTAAACAGTTACACATTCCATTCTTAACAGTCAGTGAAGTTCACAGTTATATCTTAAACCTTAAAAAACAATACAGCTGGGCTTGACGATAATATCAATAAGATCTTACGTTATGCTGCACCTGTCATTTCACATATACTAATACACATTTACAATCAGTGCACTGCAAAATGTTATTTCCCTGAAGCTTTTAAAACTGCTAAGGTGTATCCTCGCTTTAAATCTGGCTCATCCAACAATCTTACAAATCATATTATCGTCATTATCAAAATCACTCTAAAACACATGTACAAAATAAATCTACGACACTTGAAAGAGAACAAATTACTCATAGACAGTCAGTCAGGTTTTAGACCTAATCATTCCTGCCACACACCTCTTACCAAAATGACAGAAAACTGGTTAGTAAACATAAATGACGACAGACTATGTGGTGGCATCTTTATTGACTTTAAAAAAGAATTTGATATGACTGACCACGATATTCTTGTAAGAAAAATAAAGACTTATAAATTGCACCCTGACATAATAAAATTAATTGCATCATTTTTTTTCAGCAGACAACGGGTAGTATTCTTCAACAATTCTCTATCAAATTCTGCTGAAGTTGACACTGGTGTTCCGCAAGGTTCTATTCTAGACCAGTTGCTCTTTGCTATCTATATCAATGATCTTCCACTTCATCTTAAACACTTCTTCTGTTTTCCAATGACTGCACAGTCTACATTAGTGAGTACGATTGTATTAATCTAGAATCAACTCTTCAGGTCGAGTTATACAATTTAATTAGATGGAGCAAAAACAATGGCATGATTATAAACACCGATAAAACAAAATCAATACTCATAACAACAAGACAGAAACTACAAAAACGCAACAAAAACACACTTCGGCTCAGCACGAAAACATCACTGATAGAAAACGTTAGCGAACACAAAACACTAGGTCTTATTATTGACCAACATCTGACCTGGAACTCTCATGTGCAAGGTCTAACAAAACTCATCGCACAAAAAGTATACAAGTTAGCCAAAATTAAACATCATCGAACAAGGAAGACATACTACATATCACATATACAAACACAATTAGACTATTGATTAACAATCTGGGATGGTTGCTCAGTGTCAAATACAAAGTGGCTATGCTCGCTCCAAAAGCGAGCAGTAAAGCTTATTAGTGACAAAGATCAAGCACAAACAACTAACCATCATAAACGTATCAAAATACTGCCCCTTAAGAACAGGTTCCTCTTCAACAAAGCCAAGTTAGTACATCAAATTCTTTCACGGCATGCCCCGCTTTATCTATGGAACCTGTTTAAATTTAGCCCAAAGTGCAGCCAACGCTTGAACATGTGTCTTCCAAAACACAGACTTGATCTTTACAAGAAAAGCTTCAGTTATTCTACTGCTCATCTTGGAATACTCTCCCATCCTGTATAAAAAATATAAACTATACGCCTTCCTACAACTACAAACTTTCCCAATATCTCTTTGATGTCGACTACATGCCTCCATGAATCATAAAACCTAAAAGTATTTTAGACTGCTCTAACAGACAATTAGTTAATTGTTTATCCTGAATAGTCCCGAAATTTTTGTTTAGTAGATAGATAGATATATGTATGTACTTACTTGTGTACTGAGTGAATGGATAAGAGCGAAACGTAAATATTATATTTTATTTTATGTCTCTCAGCTTCAATGTTAATTATGTCTGTTACATGAACAGCATATTTGTAGAATGTCTGGAATAGATTGAAAGATGTGTGATAAAGGACCGAATGTCAGAGGGAGCTGCGTGCCCAATTATTAACCCTTTCAAAATAAAGATCAATCAATCAATCTCTCTCTCCCTCTCTCTCTCCCTCCCCTCTCTCTACTCCCTCTCTCTGTCTCTCTCTCCCTAATGTGAAAAGCTAATTTTAAAAAAAAAGAAAGAAAACGGCTCATTGTCACTGAGCAATGAAATCTACTATAGAATATACTAAAGAGCTAATATAAACATAAGGAAAAAAACAAAGTTAAAATGTATTTTTAGAAATATAACTGAAACAAAAAAGAGACCATCAAAATTATTTAGACTATTAAAATTATTTGGACTTGCTATGGGAGGCTAGAAATGCTGCTCTTAGACCAGCAACGCTCTATTCCACGATTATTTCCCTTAGACAATTCGTTTGTTCTTCTTCAATTTAGTTGGAAGTATGTCACCCCCTTCATACCCCGAGCCCTAAGGGAGATAGGGGTGTTTTATCCCCACATTATACACTTCCAGATTGTAAGTCATATGTGTACCACGTTTGCTCTAGACGTTCCAGAGTGATGTTGGAACATATATATATATATATATATATATTGAATGGATGCACGTATTTGCTCGTATTTGAAGCACAAACATTTACTATAACATCTAGAGGAAGTGGTTTATGTCCTTAGTGTTCACCTTTCTTGGTGAACCAAAAACTGGAGCCATTTTATAGGGTCAACAAGATTTTCGCCTCAAGTCCACTACCTTCAGTGTGGTCTTCCAACTTTGATCTAGACTGTTTAGCGCACTTGTGGAACAGGTGGGCCTTTCTCCCTGGGTGCCAGACCAGGGAGTGAAGGGGAAGAGGGAAGGGGAGCTTTTTCATGATTAACAGTGTGAACATTTTTATCTTCTCTATTATGAAGAGTAACTGACATTTTTCAAAGGGTATCATTAAAAAGTCTATCTATCTATCTATCTATCTATCTATCTATCTATCTATCTATCTATCTATCTATCTATCTATCTATCTATCTATCTATCTATCTATCTATCTATCTATCTATCTATCTATCTATCTATCTGTTTGTCTGTCTGAATGTCTGTCTGTCTGTCTGTGTCTAGAATACAATGAAACTTGTTCTGATTCTCCCGTGTTCCTTCCATCCACCCTCCTCTGTTTGTTCTAGGCGCTACCCTGGTCATCAGCTTCGTCACGGTGGTTGAATTCGTCGGCCCAGATTGGCGTGACGCCTGCACGTGCTCCGGCTTGTGGACTCTTGGCGCCATCTTGCTGTCTGTGGAGACCCTGGTCACGGTGCACTGGAGATGGCTGGCTCTCCTCTCTGGAGGTCTCTGTCTGCCTTTGATAGCCACATTCTTGTGGGTACCACAGTGACTGTACTTTGTGTATGTGTAGAGCGATAGCACATTTTGTACTGTTTTATTGACAAAAGAAAGATACTGCAATTTTAAGCAGAAAAAAAAGAATGGCTTTGATTGTCGGTAGTTTTTTGCTTCATTAGTTCTTATTATATTATGCTACTTTTGGTTAGTCCTGCAGACATTTTGTTTTTTTTTATAGTTGCTGTGTTCACTGTTGCTACTATCACTACAGCTACTACTGTAACTTCAACAACAACCAAAAACTACTATATCTATTACTACCTCAACTACTACTGCTGTTATTATTTCTACTACTACTACTACTACTACTACTACTACTACTACTACTATACTACTACTACTACTACTACTACTACTTCTTCTTCTTCTTCTTCTACTACTACTACTACTACTACTACTACTACTACTACTGTTACTACTACTACTACTATTACTATTCCCCTGCTTCTAATACTAATACTACTGTTGATGCTGCAACTGCTACTACTGCTACTATTTTTTGGTTGAGAACCAAATAGGAGCATTCCAAGTCATAAAATTGGGAGTGAGACAAGGATGTGTTCTATCTCCTGATCTCTTCTCCTTGTACAGCAAAAACATAATGAGGAAAATAGAGATCTTGCCAGGAATATCAAATGGCGGGTACAACCTTAACAACTTAAGATATGCAGACGACACAGTCTTGATTGCTAAAGGTGAAGGGTAGCTACAGGTTTTTTTCTGGACGTCGTGGTTCGTGAAAGTAAAAGTAAAGGTCTCAGCCTTAACAAAAAAGAAGACTGAAGTGATGGTCTTCTCAAAGAAAAAAATAACACCAAAATGTAGCATCACCACTGATAGCACTGAACTGAAACAAATTAATAGATTCAAGTACATAGGAACAATTATAAAAGCTGATGGGAAATGTCACAACGAAATAAAAAGCAGGTGTGCTCAGGCCAAATCAGCATTCCAGACAATGAGAAACATCTTGTGCAACAAATCCATATCAATGGAAACAAGATTCCGAGTACTTAAATATTACATCGAGCTAATTTTGTTTTATAGATGTGAAGCATGGTCTATGAATAGTAGAGTACAGCGAGAAATGGAGGCCATGGAAATGTGATTCATAAGAAGGATGTTGAAGGTACCATGGACAGCTAAGAATACCAACGAAGAAGTCTTAAGAGAGGCTGGAGTTAAAAGGCAAATTACAGCAAATATCAGAGGCAGACAAGCGAGATTTCTAGGACATTTTCTGAGAAGATGAAAATTGGAACATATTGTGGCAAATGGAAAAATTGAGGGAAGTTACTGGATGGGCTGTCAGTGTGGCTAGGAAGAAAGTCACCGGCGGATCTCATAATCAAGTCTAAAGACAGGGAATTGTGGAGAGAAATGATCGCCTACGCCCCGCGGAACAGCACTTCATTGATTGACTACTAATCCTATTGTCACTACGATTAGTACTACTACTGCTTTTCTGTTGCTACTGCTACTGCTACTACTACTACTACTACTACTACTACTACTACTACTACTATTGTGGCTACTAATGTCACTACTACTATAACTATTTCTACTACTACTGATCATTCATAATCTTCACATTCATCATAATCTCTTCACCTCCGATCAGTAATTCCTCATCGCCCATCAGCAATTCTTCACCACCGATCAGTAGTTCTTCACCACCGATCAGTAGTTCTTCACCACCGATCAGTAGTTCTTCACCACCGATCAGTAGTTCTTCACCACCGATCAGTAGTTCTTCACCACCGATCAGTAGTTCTTCACCACCGATCAGAAACACTGTCATCGCAGCTCATTATAACCTTCGTCTTATCCCTGACATCTACAGCACGTCAACCGAGTCTCTAAGATGGCTCCAGTGTCAGCACCGGTTCACCGAAGCGGAGTGGGGCTTCCGGGAGATAGTTTCCGTCAACTCTGCGGCCGTGCCAGACTTGACCACTCTCCTTGACCAGTCACGTGGCTGCATCGTCAACAACATGCACAGCAAGAAGTTCACATACACGGATCTCTTCCACTCGCTGGACTCTGCCAAATGGACAGTGGTCCTTGTCTATGCGTGGTGAGATTTATCGCTTTGCCGTCATTGGCTATGGTTAAAATAGATTCTAAGCATTGATGATAGAATTTTAATGCCTTGTTATGCACGTGTAAATACTCGGGGATGAAAATAGGTTACTGCTTTAATGAAAAATAGGAGAGAAAGATGTTGACCGTTGGCAGTAGCTGACATGCTGGCGTCAGGGTTGGCGAACCACAGCTGACATGCTGGCGTCAGGGTTGGCGAACCACAGCTGACATGCTGGCGTCAGGGTTGGCGAACCACAGCTGACATACTGGTGTCAGGGTTGGCGAACCACAGCTGACATACTGGTGTCAGGGTTGGCGAACCACAGCTGACATGCTGGCGTCAGGGTTGGCGAACTGGCCCAGTGAAACCACTAAAGAAGATAAGCTCTACGGTTCCATACATGAGTTACAAAAAACAGTGAAATTTATCCAAGAGACAGGACTGCAGATATAGACAGACAGTGCGAACGAAGAAGAAGAAGAAGATGAGAGCAGACAGATAAAATATCCATATATTGTGTTACAGAGTGCAGTATATTTTCAGTTATCACATATTATGTATGTTTTCATCTATTTACCTTAACTCATTAATACGAAGTCCACAGATTAAAGTGTTTAGTTAAGAACAATATAAAATCTCTCAACAGTATTCACTTCCTAATTTATCTTCACAGTACGTTATTTATTAATCAGTTATCTGTATATTACAGTATATATTTATCCTTCATGTTCATAGTACATTGTATATTGATTCCTCATTTCTCGGTACAGTTGAACATTTGTCTTCATTGTACAGTATATGTTACTACTTTATCTTCATTGTAGACTTCGTATTGGAAATAAAGATCAATCAATCAATCACTGTATAGTATATACTGATCCTTTATCTTCACAGTACTGTATATATTGATCAGTTATATTCAGAGTATACTGCAACTGATTTTTTTCTTCACTGTATAGCTTATAATTCCCATCAATCAAAATAGAAAAATACACATAGAAGGGACACATATTGAAGAAGTCAATCAATTTGCATACCTTGGCAGCTACATAGACCAGGATGGTGACACTAGAAAGGAAGTTAGGATCAGAATTGCAAAAGCAGCATCAATCTTCAAGAATCTTGAGAACATATGGAATTCAAAAGTTATAAGCACAAAAACCAAGTTAAGACTATTCAATTCAAATGTAATATCCACCCTCATTTATGCATGCGAAAGCTGGAAACAACTAAAGAAATAGAAAAGAAATTAGACTCTTGAAAACAAATGCCTAAGGAAAATACTCGGCATCAAGTGGAATGAATTCAAGAACAATGCAGAGATAAGACAGATGACTGAACAACAACCAGTCTCATGGGTGATCAGGAAAAGGAGATGGACATATGTTGGTCACTTGATGAGAAGAAATGAGCAGAGAATCCCAAAACAAGCTATCAAGTGGAACACAACAGGCCGAAGAAAAAGAGGCAGACCGCGTGAAACTCTGAAGAGGACATTATTAAGAGAGGCCAAGTTAACAGGCATAAAATCCTTTGATGAGGTTGAAAGACTCGCCGAAGACAGGAAAAATTGGCGAACTACTTTGCGAGCCCTATGTGACGTCTAACGGCACGGGAAGGATATAAGATAAGATATAAGATAGCTTATATTGATACTTTATCTTTACTGTAAAGTATATATTTATCATTTATCTTCACAGTATGGTATATATTGACCGTTTATCTTCACAGTACAGTTTCATCAACCGTCTACTTCAGTCTTCTGTGGAGAGTGAAAGAGATCACGAGTGTTGTATATTTTGACGGGTTTCTTCCCTTTGTTATAGATCTGCCCTTAATGTGGTCGGTCATTGTTATGAATAGATGGTAAGTATGGCCACTGATAATCTAGCGCAACGATTCCTAAAGTGGACGAGGAGAAGACTAGGGGAGGGGGAATGAAGCAAAATGTTTTTGCATACAAGGGGACATCAGCCTCAGAAAGTTTGGAAACCTCTGATCTAGCAGTTTGATTTAGATCCGCTTTTGGCGGAATCCATGTTGCATGTCTTAAAGTTAACGGGTCTGAAGTGAGAACGAACGAACGAACGAACGAATGAACGAACGAACGAACAGACTTATTTTCAGATGGTTAAGAATTGGGCACGCAGGCGAGAATCAAAGCTGATGTCCCCTTTCTGTAGACTCCTAACAGTGGTTTCAAAACTTTTGCAGGCTGAAGCCACCTTGGTTCGCAAACTATTTTCCACAAGTTGTTTTTGTTTTTCGTTCAGTTAGGGTTCAGATGCGTTCTACTTTTTTATGTACTCAGGGCTCTTATAAAAAAAGGCTACTGTAACCTACTTCCTGTCAGTCAGTAGCTGTACGCTCCCAGGCCATCGTGGTCATGACAGACAGGAAAAAAAAAGAAACCAACGATAGCAAAGACATCAAAATTAAAGAAGAAGAACATACGAACGAACGAACGAACATACTTTATTTCTAAAGGGTTAAGAATTTGGCACTCAGGCCCGTCTACCATTCTACCTTTCATCATACAGCTTTCACTCAGCCTCAGTCATTCAGCTTTTGTTAATGTGCATAATAAGCATGAAGAAACAATTAAATGATCACATAAATAAATAATACACTATCTCTTGTCCATACACTCCACATTCTGATATATGAAACTACGTGAAATAAACTTAATTACATTCTCACATTTATTCTAAACTTACAAAATGAAGAAGAAGAAGAAGGATGAAGAAAAAGATAGGAAAGCACCAGGAGACAAACAGGAAGTACAAGTTATGATATACTTGCAACGCGAAGCAAATGTTCTTGTTTGCACTTTGTTTATGTGTTCAAAGATTTCTAATATTTTATATCTTATTTCGTTTCTTTACTTTTTTTTGTTTTTTGTCGCAACTTTTAGTTTTGTTGATGAAAAACATAGCAAGAAGAGAAACAAAACAAACAAAAAATGATATACGAAATTCATCATTAGCCGAGCCTCGCGTAACTCTTCCTGTGCCACAGGGTTAAATCAACCAGTCATCATCAGTGTCCTATTTGACACGCCCACTAGCGCTAGAGGGCGTGTTTAAGTTTTACGTGCACTTTTATAAGTGTGGTGGAGTTCACGGAAGATTTGAGGTCATTTTCTTACCGCCAGTGCCCATATTTGGCGCACAGGACATTCAAAACCACGTGGCAAATATTTTTTCCTTAAACAAGCCCAGTGACAAGGGGCTCGGCTGGTTCATTGCTCGGGGCCCAGAGGTGTCCTGTGTTATAATGAAGGGCTTGGAAGGCTTCCGAGGGGCCCAAAGTGGGGTATATATATACACGCACACAGGAGGGGTGATTGATTAGTTCTCGGCATAAGATACAACGGAATATTTGTGGTCAAATATTTTGGGTTATTTCTCAACATAATCCCCTTGCAAATTTATGCACTTAGTCCAGCGATCATGGAGCATATGGATCCCTTCTTTGTAAAAGTCAGCATTTTGTGCCAGTAGAAAGTGGTCTACAGCATGAATGACGTCATCATCTGAAGCAAATTTGCGACCACTGAGCTCCTTTTTGAGTTTGATAAACAGGTAATAGTCTGAAAGGGCCAAATCTGGGGAATAAGGAGGATGCTCAAGAAGCTGGAAGCCGCATTCATGAATGGCAGCCATTGCCACCGTCGACTTGTGAACAGGAACAGGAGCATTGTCTTGATGAATGATGAGTCCTCTCGTAAATTTCCCTCGACGCTTTTCCTTCAGTTTGACCCGCAGTTGCTTCACAAGATTAGCGTAATAGGCCCCGGTGACCGTTCTGCCCTTTTGAAGATAGTCTACCAATAGCACACCTTCTGAATCCCAAAAGATGGAAGCCATCACTTTGCCTGCAGACAGAACCGCTCTTGCTTTTTTTTGGAGGTGGAGATCCATGATGTTTCCACTGCTTTGACTATTCTTTGGTTTCTGGTTGAAAATGATGAACCATAGTTTCATCTATAGTCACAAATTACTAAAGAAACTTTTCAAGATCTGCAGAAAAATGACCAAGATTGTCTCTTGACATGTCGAGACGGTTTCGTTTGTGATTAGCTCCAAGAAGTTTCGGGACCCATCGAGCAGAGACCTTTGTCATTTGAAGATCATTGTGAATAATGTAGATGCCCAACTCAGTAGCAATGTACCGCTCAGTTAGTCGTCGATCCTCCATTATCATGTCATGGATTCTGCCGGTGGTTTCATCAGTGGTTACCGTTCTTGGTCTTCCTGGATGGGGATCATCTTCCAGACTCTCCCTTCCATGTTTGAACTGAGCTGCCCATTTCTTCACTGTGCTGTAAGAAGGGGCACTCTCCCCTAGAGTGTCCACCATATCCTCATGGATCTCCTTCGATGGTAAGCCCTTGATGCAGAGATAGCGAATGACTGCTCGATGATAAATTGTATCCATTTTCTCAATTTCTACCGCCCCTTATCACTTCAGTAGCCTGTTTAAAAAAATTGGTTGCAGTTAATTTCTTGAAACTTTGTGTTTAATCTTACATTACCCTGTTCTACAAATGCACCTAATATCAACTTTGTATTTCAAGTATTTGTACCTTATGCCGAGAACCTATCAATCACCTCTCGTGTGTGTGTGTGTATATATGTATATATATATATATATATATATATATTTAAGTTATATCTGCATGTAAGAATTTTACAATATTGCAGCCAGAAATACCACTACTACAACAAACTTATCAAACATATACTATAAGACCATCACACCAACACTCGCAGAAACATCATCAATAACATGAACAAAATCAAATCAACCTACAGAAGTTATCATCATTATCACCATCGTCATCAACATCATCATCATCATCATCGCTAACTAGGGCCACGTCAATCTATTCCCAGCCTGGGACGTCGCTGGTGCTTGTTCCTGTACGCCGTGGCCTCGGGCTTCGCCCTCCTGTCCGTCTTAATCCTCCACATCACCGGCAACGTGGACTTCCTGCCTTCCTTGGTCACGGGTCTGGCATTGTTCGGGAAGATTGGGGTCACGGCCTCACTGTCGCTCATCTTACTCATAGCTATAGAGATGTACCCCACCGTGACAAGGTAACGTCAATCATGTTCATTTTGGAGTGCTCATCTGGAGACGGTACAGCATATTTATTGATCTTAGCGCTGGGTTCAAAGTATAAATTCGTAGAAGAAAGTTTTTCTTGCAGTAATTGCCAGAGCAGGGGTGTCCAACTGATGGTCTGCCATGTATTTTTTTAAGCCCTTGAGGTTATTATGAACATGAAATCGATACCACAGGATCCGACATAAAGCATAGCTGGATTTAACTGACATAGCGCGCAGAAACTGAATACGTGTGAAAAAAAAAACAAGACGTCAGAGATGAAGCAGACAAACGGTCATTTTTAACAATGGCTTCTTGGCAAACATCACATTGTGCATTAACCGTTGAAACATTTTAAAAGTGGAGAATCGTCTATTACTGTACAACAAAAGTTTCGTCGCCATTTTGAGTTGCATCGCCGTGATAATGTTCCCGATCGGAGGACAAAACAATTTTGAGGTGGATCAGAAAATTTAAAGAAACCGCTAATTGCCTTAATAACAAGTCTACTGGTCGTCCAAGAACTCAACAGACACCTGAACGAATTCAAGAAGTCCGCAACTCATTGCTGAGTAGCCCTCGGCGATCAGCTGTTAGGAACGCTTTGGCACCTGGCATCCTCCTTCTGTTAATAGTGATATTTAGGTGCAGATGCTAACTGAATGCTTCGTTCCAGACTTGGCCAATAGAAATAAGAGACTGATATGGTTTCAACAAGATGGAGCGACTGCCCACACAGCCCATGAGTAAATGGCCATGCTGCGACAAGCATTTCCCAATCGTCTTATTTCCAGATTTGGGGATATTCATTGGCCGGCAAGGTCACCGGATTTATCGGCCACAGACTTCTTTTTGGTGGGGGTACTTCAAGAACACGGTGTATGCTAGCCGACTACAGTCAGATGTAGACCTAAAAGATCGAATCCGAGACCGCATTCAAAATATCCCTTTGAACATGTTATATGGTGTTATGCAGGAATTTTCCAGACGCCTGGCTGAATGTATCAAATATAATGGCGGTCATCTAACCGGCGTAATTTTCAAAACCAAAATATGGTTGTCAGTAATAATAAAAATAGCCACTTTTCTGAGTTTCATTTTTTTTAACCAAAAAAACATGTATAGCGCTTATTTATTTTCCATTTCTAAAATCCAGCTCTGCTTTATGCCGGACCCTCTAGTAAACTTAACAAAAATATGTAAAAATAAACATGTAAAGGCATTTTAAACGATATGTAAAGCTGATTAAAAACAAGTAGTTCACGTTTACTTCAAAGCTGTCACCCCCCTCCCCCCCCCCCCCCATTTTTCTGTAAACTGACAAAAACTAGTTGATTTATACACCACTCGATTTCCGTATACAGTTGTGGCCTTTGAGGACATTGAAGTTGGACTCCCCAGTCTTGTAACAAGTCTGTCTTGTTACTATAGGTCTCACAACTAGTTTATCTTGTTACTATAGGTCTCATAACTAGTTTATCTTGTTACTATAGGTCTCACAACTAGTTTATCTTGTTACTATAGGTCTCACAACTAGTTTATCTTGTTACTATAGGTCTCATAACTAGTTTATCTTTAGTTATGATAACTTTTTTAAAGTTTAGATTTTATCTCCACAGCTTTGCGATGGACACCTTATCTTTGTTTGTGCGCACATAAATACATCATAACATCTTTGTTCTTTTAACCCTTCATAATCTTTAGTCATTTTTGTTTTCAGAAAAACAGTTCATATTATGTGTTCAGAATTTGAAATATAAAAATCATATTTTTTAAAAAGAAATTCTTTCAAGTTATTTGTGCCAATCTTAATAATTTTTTTTGTGATTTCATATAGCAAAAGAAATGCAGGAAAAATTTGGGTAAAGTAAAAAAAAAAATTGAAGAAAGTTAAGCAAAAACATAAAGTTATGGTTAAATTATTTAGCAACATGTCATCATCTTTCTTATGGGTGTGAAAGGGTTAATATTGTGTGATGGCTTTCATAGAGATTGTCAGAGTTAGATTTAGACTTGATGAGGTCCTAAACTTTTGTAAAACTTAAAAAAAATTGCATATGTTGTTTATATGTTTTTATATGCGTTTTTGTTTGTTTTAATATACATGATTCGTAGTATTTTTAAAGGGAGTTGGTCAATGATTTTATTATTAATACGAGACTTTCTCTATACTTATATGTGGTAGGATTTGGAGTTTTAATTGTTATTTAAATTTTTATCTCTCTCTCTCTCTCTCTCTCTCTCCAATTATCTATGCCAAAAGAGGTTTAGTTTTATCTTGTATTTGATCATTATTCTCCCGAAGCCGTAACTTATTTCAGACACCTCCCATAATTAATTCTCCTCTTATCCCCTTCCCATATTTCCAGTCAGCCCAGACTCTCGTAGTGCCCCTAACCACTGCCACTCCAACCCTCGTCTTAGCACATACAGGCAACTCCACTAAGTAATTTACTCACAAGTCATTTTTAAAACGTGATAATCTTAATACAACGAAATCAAATTAAATGATTCGGGTCAGTAATATTATATTAAGCATGGAAAATATAGTGAATAATAATAATAAAATATAGTAACGAAATAAGAACTCAGTCTACAAAGATATTTACATATGTCAATCATAGCAGTATTGTTTAGTATACCTCCACCTATTCTGCTTACACACCCATGTCTGGCCGGTTACCTACTATTTGTCAAATTCGGTTTATATTTATTTCTTACTGTAATTTTGTCTGCACTAAATATACTTATTCATTTATTCATTTGCATGTCCCTTGCGGGACTTTGCCTCCATAACAGCACTCCTGTAGGCTTCTCCTTTGTGAGCAAGGTAGCCTGCTGCTGATGCATCCATTTGCAGATCATCAACGATGTTTTGCAGCCATCTTCGTCTTGGTCTTCCTCTCTTCTTTTTCCCATTATATACCTTTCCAAGACAGTCTTCTCTAGATTATCATAACGTTTAATGTGTCCAAAATATTTAAATTTTCTCTCTTAAATCCTCTTTACTAGCCAGCCTTCTTCACTATTAAGTTCTCGTAGTATGGATATATTTGTTCTTTTTTGTGTCCATGATATTTGAAGAACTCTTCTGTAGCATTTACATTGAAAGGCATTTATGTGTTTCTCAGTTGTTTTGTTAAATGTCCAGGTCTCACAGGCATATGTTGCGATGGGAGATGCATGCCTTTAAAGATCTTATTTTTGTGGTTCTGTCTGTTCCTCTCCACAGATTCTTTAGTTGTATTACTTTCTGAAGAGCGATAGATGTCCTCCGTTTAATTTCCCTCATTGTATCTCCATTATTAGTTAGCAGTGATCCAAGATATTCAAAACTCTCCACTTCTTCCAGTTTTTCCTCATTGATACATATTTCAGCTGCCTTGTTTGTTTTGTCAGTTGTCATCAATTTACTTTTCTTCGCATTAAGATAGAGGTTTTACTCTTCGCTGTTCTTACGGACTGACATAATCAGTTTTTTCGCTCCTTTTTGTGTTGTGGACAGTAATACTGTGTCATCAGCATATCTAATCTCTGGTATTTCATAACCTCCAATTGTTATGGCATCGTAATATTCTTTGTCTACATCTTCTCTAACATTCCTCATTATATTTTCAGTATACAAGTTAAATAAGTAAGGCGACAATATGCATCTCTGAGTGACCCCTTGTTTTATGTCAAACCAAGATGTTGTTTCACCATTTATTCTTACTTTTGCCTGTTGGTCTAGATACAGTAGTGATGTTAACTGTATCAGATGTGTTGGAAATGCCATTTTTTCCATTATTTCCCAAAGTTTTGGTGTTGTACACAATCAAATGCCTTTGAGTAGTCTATAAAGGATAAATATAGATTCACATTAAACTCTCTGCATTTCTCTATTATTAATCTTAGATTGAATATATGATCTCCTGATCCTCTTCCTTGCCGGAAACCAGCTTGGACCATATTGGCCTCTTCTATTTTTTCACGAAGTTATGGTTTTTAACAGAATTTTACTGGCATGACTAATCAGGCAACAGTTCTGTAGTTTGTGCATAATTTCAAGTTACCCTTTTTTGGCAGTGGTATGAATGTACTAGGTTCCAATTTATCAGTCTCGATGCCTCTTTATTTATATATTCTTTTATTTTTTTACCACTGTACATATTTCTTCGACTTTATGTCTTCTTTAGATATGAGTATCAGTCTGTGAATAAACACTTGACTTATACAATCAGTCCTGGATCCCTAACTACTCAGACTGCTAGAAGGTAGATCCGGTACTTTTACATTTCCCCCAGCACAACACTTTGAGCTTCTAGGATAGTTTCTTTTTAGTTCTCTGTCTCCGCGCTGTCTGCTCTTTAGCCTCATTTGGCTATAAATTCCAAATACAACATAAGATAATATAACTCAAATTATTCATTAGCAAATTCTTCTTCTTCTTCTTCTTTCCAAGCCATAAAGGCTCATCGCTGCAGATAAAGTTCGTCTCCATTCTTTTCTATTCCTAATCTCTCTCCAGTTGGTGACACCAGTTTCTTTTTTAGCCTCTTCTATGTTGTCTTTCCATCTCTGTCTTGGTCTACCCCTTCTCCTTGTTTCCCTCATCTCTTGTGCACATATAATTTTCATTTGTCTGTTCTCTTCCATTCTTTCTACATGGCCCAACCAGCGTAGTCTGTTCAGTTTCAAGACGTTTATAATTCTTTGGGATTTAAATAAGCTGTTCAGTTCAGTGTTATTTCTCACTTTCCATTCTCTACTGTTGGTATCCTTTATGGGCCCAAAGATTATTCTTAAGATCTTGTTCTACAAAGTCTGCAATTGTTGTTCATCTTTATTTGTTGTTCTCCACGTTTCTGATCCGTACATGATGGCTGGTCTTATTATAGTTTTGTAGATTGTTATTTTGGTGTTTTGGGACAGGATTTTGAATTTTAACAGGTGTTGCAAGGCGAAGTATATTTTATTCCCTACATGTACTCTGCCTTTCATTTTCCCGCTTACTGTGTTGCTTCTGTTGAAGGTTGTGCCTAGATATTTGTTTGTTTTTGCTTTCTTAATGATCATATCTCCAACATTTATATAATCTGGGTAATTTTGCCTCTGGTCTCTTGATATCTTCATATACGCTGTCTTATCTTGGTTAATGGTAAAGCTCGCTTTTAATGCCACATCTCTCAGGTGTATGCAGGAATTGATGACTTCTTGCATAGTTTCCCCCACTAGGCTGATGTCATCAGCATATTCTAGTATTTTAGCTTGTTCTTTCTTCTTTCACTTTTCTGATTACATTTTCTAGTACAAGGTTGAATAGTAATGAAGATAATGTATCACCTTGTTTTAAGCCAGTTCTTAGATAGAAGGATTCTGACTTTCTTTCTTTAAATATTACTACATTTTGTGCATCCTCCATGCATATTCTGATCAAATTTATTAATTTATTAGGTATTTCAGATTCTTTCATAATTTTGCATAAGCTGCTCCTATCTATGCTGTCATAAGCTTTCTTGAAGTCAATGAAGATATTATGTACTTCTTTTCCATGTTCCCTGTATTTTTGTGCTGTTTGATGTAGATAAAATATTTGGTCTACGGTTGATCTATTCTTCCTAAAACCTGCTTGATAGTCTCCCAGTATGTTCTCGCTGTGTAGTTTTAATCTATTTAAAAATATAAAGATGGTATTTTGTAGCTTGTTTGTAGTAAGGATATTCCTCCATAGTTTTCACACTTGCTCTTATCACCTTTTTGAATCCTGGGATCAGCAGTGATTCTCTCCATTCACTATGGAGTTTTCTTCTCTCCCTGTTTGTTGTATCAGCGCACATATCTGTTCACGTAGATTTAGACCTCCTTCCTTAATCATTTCTGCAGCAAATCCATCTGAAGCCTTTGCTTTGTTTTGTAGAAGCATAATACTGTAGATGACTTCTTCAAAGTTCCTCTACTTCAGGTTCACAAGTCTGTATTTCTTCACATGGTAATGTGTTTACAGGTTATTCACAGTTTAGTAATTTTTTCAAAATATTCTTTCCATTTGATACAGATTTTCTATTCATTGTTTATCATGTTTCCGTTACTGTCCTTCAAGCTCTGCAGAAGTTGTTTATACCTTTGCTTTACTGTTCGCAGTTGTTTATAGAATTCCCTAGCAACTAAACTATGGGAAAAACACACACAAACACCATAACATCTACTCACGTGAGTCAATGGGCCAAATGAGATCATCGCTCTTTGCTTACAACATCTACTCACATGAGTTAATGGGCCAGATAAGATCATCGCTCTTTGCTTACAACATCCTACTCACGTGAGTCAATGGGCCAAATGAGATCATCGCTCTTTGCTTATAACATCCTACTCACGTGAGTCAATGGGCCAAATGAGATCATCGCTCTTTGCTTACAACATCTTAGTCACAACAAGTCACAGGTTACTTGCTTATGACTTCAGCACTGTTCCACGAAAGAAAACATGCTGTCACTCAAGAGCTCCTCAAACGCTGGACAGTCTAACCCACAATACTTACTGTATAAGTATATTACTATAGACGGAGCCACTATATAACTATAGACGGAGCTACTATATAACTATAGACGGAGCCACTATATAACTATACACGGAGCCACTATATAACTATAGACGGAGCCACTATATAACTATACACGGAGCTACTGCAGTAAAACTGTTATGCCAAAATGTATAAACTGGAAAAAAGTATTAACAGCTTTATTATAATATTATTGTCTCCGAGCACTGTCATAATTTCTCTCCTCAAAGTAACTCTAGGTCTTCCTCGTTTTATATTTCCTTCAGGATTCCACGTCAGTTCCTTTTTTTTTGCTGTGTTGGTGTCGGGTTTCCTCAGAGTGTGGCCAATCCACCTGCACTTCCTATCCTGGACACGATTTGTAGGTTCATAGGTTCTTGTCCTGCCCTTTCCCAGACCTCCTTGTTCCTGATCTTGTCCTGGCATTTAATGTTTAAAATTCTCCTCAAGCAGTAGTTCATGAATGTTTGTATCCTCTGTTGTATTGTCTTGGTCATAACCCATGTCTCTGAACCATATAGCAGGACAGTCTTTACGTTTGTATTGAAAAGCCTAAGTTTGGTTCTTGTTTTGATGCTCTTAGATGACCATATTTTGTTAAGTTGGATAAATGCTGTCCTGGCCTTGGTTATTCTAGCTTTAATATCCTTTTCCGTTCCCTGGTATTTATCCAATTTGCTGCCTAAATATGTGAAATACTCTATTTCCTCAATTGGCGCTCCCTGTTACCATGATGCTATTGCTTGCACTATTACTTTTCATTATTTTTTTGTCTGCTAATATATAGTCCCAGTTTAGCTGAATTCTTGTCAATCCTGGGGCCTTTTTGGTGTGTTCCAGAAAAAAAATCCCACTCCTGGGACTCGAACCCGGGTACTACCGGATTAGTGAACCATTCAGCTAATCAGGTCAGAGGTCATATGGTGCTCAAACTAGTCCAATGCTAAAACTAGTCCAGTTTATTGTAACATCTTCTGATGCGCCTGCTGTGTCAGCTGGACTACGGGCAGATACCCGTTATGGCGCTTGCCCATTACATCATCATCATGTGCCATGTCTGGAGGCATTGGCGGTCATGTTTCTCCACAGTTTCCGATCTTTCACGTTATTCATCAATTCTGTTCTAGTGCCTCTCTCAGTCCTCTCAGATTTTCTCTCTTGCTCTACCCCTCCCTTTCCTGCCTCCAGTTTTCCCTGTTGTCTGATATTTTCACTCCCTCCTCTTCTCATTATATGACCACTAAACCTGGACAGTCTCCTCCCTAGTATGTTTATTAATGTTCGTACGTCATGATAATCTAGAGAAGACCGTTTTGGAAGGGTACATAATGGGAAAAAGAAAGAGAGGAAGACCAAGGCGAAGATGGCTGCAAGACATCGCTGAGGATCTGCAAATGGATGCACCAGCAGCAGGCCGTCTTGCTCACAACCGAGAGGCCTACAGAAGTGCTGTTTGGGAGACAAAGTTGCGCAAGGGACATGCAAATGAATGAATGAATTCTCATTGGCTTTCCTTCGGCATTCTCCTTTTTATTTGTTATTTTGGCTATCCATGGTTTTCTTAACATTTTTGACTAGTACATTCAAGTGCACAATATTTCTTATTAAACGATACGTGTAGAAAACTCTAGACTGCAAACAGCAAAGAAGCACTGCGGCCCCCTAGATAATCAGACAGAGAACCTTCCCAGCATCCTCCGACAAGTTTGGGCCCATTCAGCACGTGACCTTCTTGAGCATAAACCCCTGGTACATGATTCCCACGGTTATGTGAGTTGTTGGGATTAGAAGGAGAGACGGTCATTTCCGTTCTTTCTTTCTTCCTCATTTTAGAATCAACACCTTTCCTACAACATTTGATCATGTCTTTGAAAGATATTCAACCGGAGAAGATTAGCAAAGACCGAAGTTTGATTTCATTTATTATGTACGTGTTAAACCCAAAAGACGTATTCGTCTGCAGGATACGCATTCGCGAATCGATTCCTGCGAACTGGTTAAGCTAGCGGAATCGATTTCTTGAGCGTATTTACAAGTATATCTCTTTGTCGAATACAGAATCTCAGCAAATGATTGTCCAGGATTCTGAAATGCTTTCATTGAGAGCTATTCAGTGTTGCTGTGCTTAAGCAGGTCCACCAACGTGCATCCCGTAGCGATTTATCCTTTACTTTTGTCCTGAATTTGATAGAAAATCTCGTTGAAATGCTTTCCGTGCGTCTCCGCGTTGACTCGATCTCTTGTCTGCGTGACATTTACTTCAGCGCAGCCTGGATTAGCGAACCGAGGTGCCCTGCATGGCCCCTCAGGGCGGCGAACCCAAGGTGGATAAGACCCTAGTTCACGTTCAAGAAGACGCGTCGTGGAAGCTGCCAGAAAGTCGTGGTTAAAATTTAGATATTGTCGTGGTAGCCGCCACACCACCACCACCACCACCACAGCCGCCGCCGTCGCCAATACGAAAACCACCACCACCACCACAGCCGCCGCCGTCGCCAATACGAACACCACAACCACCACCACCACAGCCGCCGCCGTCGCCAATACGAACACCACCACCACCACAACCACCACCACAGCCGCCGCCGTCGCCAATACGAACACCACCACCGCCACAACCACCACCACAGCCGCCGCCGTCGCCAATACGAACACCACCACAGCCGCCGCCGTCGCCAATACGAACACCACCACCACCACCACCACCACCACCACCACAGCCGCCGCCGTCGCCAATACGAACACCACCACCACCACAGCCGCCGCCAACACGAACACCACCACCACCACAAACCACTACCACCACCATCACCACCACAAAACACGACCGCCACCAAAAATCACGACCACCAACACGACCACCACCAACACGACGACGACCATCACAACCACCACGATCACCACCATCACCATCACCACGACCACCACCACGAATACCACCACCACCTTGATCACCACCACCACGACCACCACCACGACGACCACCACCACCACCATGATCACGACCACCACCACCACGACCACCATCACGACCACCACCATCACTACCACCACCACGACCACCACCACCACGACCACCATCACGACCACCACCACCACCATCACTACCACAACCATCACCACCACCACCACGACCACCACCATCACGACCACCACCACCATCACCACCACCACCATCACCACCACCATCACGATCACCACCACCAAGACCACCACCACGACCACCACTGCCGCTACCACAATCACCACCACCACCACGACCACCACGACCATCACCACCACCACAGCCGCCACCACGACGACCACCGACACCGCCAACACTACCACCACCATCGTCACCACCACCATCATCATTACCAACACCATCACCACCACCACCACCATCATCACTACAATTACCACCATCGCTACAACGACCACGACCACCATCATAACCACCACTACCACCATCACCACCACCACGATCATCACCACCACCATCACCAACACCGCCATCACGACCATCATCACCCACCAACACCACCACCACCGACACCACGACCACCACTACCGCCGCCACAACCAATATCATCATCACCACTATTACCACCATCACCAACACCATTACCACCACCCTCACCACCACCATTACCACCACCACCACTACCACTACTACCACCATTACTATCAACACCACCACAACCACCACCATGCTTCACTCTGCAGCCTCATCTTCACGCCTAGATCTTGTGGCCATGTCTGACTACTCAGGTCCACAAAACTTGGACATTTCTGGGGCACAAATTCAGAAGCTAGAGCCCCATTTAGAACTCATTTTCGCCCCATGTCTAGAACAGCACAAGAATCACATCACTAGACAAAAGAGGAAAACAAAGGACAACATCATAGAAGACTAGAACAGCACAAGAATCACATCACTAGACAAAAGAGGAAAACAAAGGACAACATCATAGAAGACTAGAACAGCACAAGAATCACATCACTATACAAAAGAGGAAAACAAAGGACAACATCATAGAAGACTAGAACAGCACAAGAATCACATCACTAAAAAAAAGAGGAAAACAAAGGACAACATCATAGAAGACTAGAACAGCACAAGAATCACATCACTATACAAAAGAGGAAAACAAAGGACAACATCATAGAAGACTAGAACAGCACAAGAATCACATCACAATACAAAAGAGGAAAACAAAGGACAACATCATGGAAGACTAGAACAGCACAGGAATCACATCAGTAGACAAGAGAGGAAAACAAAGGACAACATCATAGAAGACTAGAACAGCACATCACATCACTAGACAAAAGAGGAAAACAAAGGACAACATTATGGAAGACTAGAACAGCACTGGAATCACATCACTAGACAAAAGAGGAAAACAAATGACAACATCATAGAAGACTAGAACAGCACAAGAATCACATCACTAAACAAAAGAGGAAAACAAAGGACAACATCATGGAAGATTAGAACAGCACAAGAATCACATCACTAAACAAAAGAGGAAAACAAAAGACAACATCATAGAAGACTAGAACAGCACAGGAATCACATCACTAGACAAAAGAAGAAAACAGTTGACAACATCATAAAGGACTAGAACAGCACAGGAATCACATCACTAGACAAAAGAGGAAAACAGTGGACAACATCATAGAAGACTAGAACAGCACAGGAATCACATCACTAGACAAAAGAGGAAAACAAAGGACAACATCATAGAAGACTAGAACAGTGAGAGGTTTTTTAAAAATTCTTTCTTTGTCCAAGTCCTATTAGCAGGCTTATTGACTGGAGAGGGGGAGGAAGGGTGGGGGGGGGGGGGACGCCAGACAATGCAACACTCTGGCTTACCCTGTTTTAAGTGGGCACGACCAGAGAACTTTAGAAGGGAGTCCATTGTGGATGAAAACAAAACGACAGAAATAGTCCTGCATCACTTGACAAACTTCTTCTCGGAGACCTCCTATACTGCTTTTCTTATTTTGACGTCACGGAGGTTATAAACCTTCGCGTTCTTGCATCATAAGGGATCTCGTTGGAACTTTTTTGAGTATGTACTTAAAGAACTCCATCAAGTTTTTTTTCTTACATGTTTTATCATCTCCGTCAGGTTTTTCTTGCATGTTTTATCATCTCCATCTTCTTCTTCTTTACACTTTAAAAATAAAGATTATTCATTCATTCATTCATTCATTCTTCTTCTTCTTCATTCGCCTCTAACACCACGACCCCCCCCCCCCCCCGTGATCCTACTTAATTTACTCCTGTGGTCCCCGACAGGTCCCGTGGTTCTCCTGTGGTCCCGAGAGGACCGCACGAGATCCCCGAGAGGGCCACAAGAGGTTCAGAGCATCGCGAGGATTGGGCCTGTATTCTCGTTGGGTCACAGAAGCGGGAATGCATGACACTGTGGTTTTCGTTGCACCAGTTTAATCTATAGAGTTGGACTTCCATACCGGAAAACCTCGACGTGTTTTGGGATATCCGTGTATCCCCAGCAGGTGAGATGTGATTCCCCATCCAGCCTAGAGTTGGACTTTCTCATCGGAAAACCTCGACTTGGTTTGGATATCGGTATATCCCCGTCGGGTGAGAGGTGGTTGCCCATCCAGTCTAGAGTTGGACTTTCTCACCGGAAAATCTCAGCGTGATTAGGATACCTATACATCTTCGTCGGGTGAGAGGTGGTTGCCTATCTAGACTATATTGATCTAGTGTCTCCGACTTCAGCATTTTGTGGTCGTGGCCGCTACCCATCCTAGTTGTGACCAGGACAAGGCTTTTGTCCAGGATAACGGATCATCACCACTAGTAAGTTTTACCTCTGGGTTAAGCCGGTTTAGGTATATTTCACAAGTATGAGTGTATATCGGACGTGGCCGGCCTCTAGAGCAGAGGTCCTGTGGTATGAGAGACTTCTGGACATACTGATTAAACTTCACTTTATCCATTCCATTACCTTTTCACAGCGGCGCCGCTGTCACTCCTTTCATATGTAGCATAGCCTTGTAAGTAATGATTATAGTTATTATTATTATTATTATTGTTATTATTATTAGTGAAATGATCAGGTATATAGTTAGGAGGGTATTGGGTGGCAGGATGGTGGATCAAACGGCGACAAAGAAGGTATAGTTAGAGGAGCGAGGAACGGATACTCGGTACTTCAAAGACCTGATCAAAGGTAAAACCGTATCGATAGATCTGATAGATCGTGAGAGTGGTCCAGTTCTAGAGGTGCGACTGGCAGTAGCCCAGGGGGAACAATTGACCAGTAGATCAAAGACTGAACAGAGAACGGACTAGGTCCCGAAGCAGGTAACATGAAAGAGATGGTGGACTTGTTAATGGGAGGTAACAATTAGACGACGGAGAAGAAAGCGACTAAAGCGAAGACGCTAGTTGCGACCGGTTTTGGCGTGGTCAGAACTTCCGAATATAAAGAAGGGAGGAGGATTCAGAAAGGAAGAGAGAGGAGAGCAGATGAGGATTCAGGAGGCAGTGGGAGGTGCAGGCAGCTGCAGGTAGACAGATTAGGACTCAGCTGCAGGTAGAGAGAGGATTCAGCAAGAGAGATGTAGAGATAGAGACACAGTGTTCGACTGAACCAGTGTATTAAGAGATTGTGTAGTAATTATTACATGGAAACTTCGAGCTCCGAGTTTTTGTTCTATAGTAAGAAGTATGATATTGTGAGATCTTGAGATTTCCTGCTACAATGATGAAAACAATGAAATGTATATAATCTTGCATATGTATTCCAAGTGAAGTTGTCAATTATACGTCTCGATCATATTTGACATAATAAAATGACGTCAGTGAAATGTTTTATGAGGCATCATCTATTGCCATTTATATGAAACTTCAATATGTGATGTGCGATGTGATGAGGAAAGAGAAACTGCTTGAATAATATGATAGTACAAAGAACAATCATCTTGAACAACAAAATAGAACTTCACAGTGTTACAATAATAAAGATACTAAACTTTGTTAAACATACAGCAATATTTTCGACTCCACTGAAATTCATCCCTGATTTCAAATTCTTCATTCTGGTGTAAAGTTACTTGTCTGTTCAGAATTTCCGGAATTTTGTTATATAACTCCAAATTTGTCTGGGGTTGGGGGGCGGGGATATTGTATATATTACTTCTTCTACATATTACTCATTCGTTATGTCACTTTTTCAATGTGTCATTCATTCATTAATTTGCATGTCCCTTGCGAAACTTTGCCTCCCTAACAGCACTCTTGTAGGCCTCTCGGTTGTGGGCAAGATGGCAGATCATCAACGATGTCTTGCAGCCATCTTCACCTTGGTCTTCCTCTCTTTCTTTTCCCCATTATGTACCCTTCCTAGACGGTTTTCTCTAGATTATCATGACGTTTAATGTATCCAAAATATTTAAGTTTTTTCTCTTTAATCCTCTTTACCAGTCAGCCTTCTATAATATTAAGTTCTTGTAGTATGGATATATTTTTCAGTGTGTCACTATTTCATTATTTCACGTCTTCGTTATGTCATTCTTTCATTATGTCACTCCTTCTTATGCCACTTCTTCCTTATGCTACTTTTTCATTATGTTATTCCTTATGTTACCTCTTCCTTATGCTACTTTTTCATTACGTCACTCCTTCTTGTGTTACTTCTTCCTTATGCTACTTTTTAATTATGTCACTCCTTCTTGTGTCACTTCTTCTCTATGCTACTTTTTCATTATATCGCTCATTATGTCGCTTCTTCCGTGTGCTACTCTTTAATTATATAACTTCTTCTTATTTCACTTCTTCCTTATGCTACTCTTTCATTACGTCACTTCTTCTTGTGTCACTTCTTCTTATTTCACTTCTTCCTTGTGCTACTTTTTCATTATGTCACTTCTTCTTATTTCACTTCTTCCTTGTGCTACTTTTTCATTATGCCACTCTTTTGAACTGCTTCTGTGTTCTCTGTTTTTGTTCCTAACGAGAAGTGTTCATTTTGTTTTATTATGTTATTTTATTTTTACAATAAGCGGCTTAGAGGAAGAAAAAATTCGTTCCTTTTTTAAACATTATTTTTTTCCTACATTTCACTTTAGATTACTGGAGATGCGAGACAAACAACGAAAAGTCTAAATGAAGCCAAAGAATGAAAAGGCTAAATGAAACCAAACCGTGAAAAGCACAAATGAAATAAAACAACGAAATGCCCAAATGAAACCAAACAATGAAAGGCTAAGTGAAACCAAACAATGAAAAGCCTAAATGAAATCAAAGAATGAAACGCTTTAAATGACACCAAACAGTGAAATGCTTATATGAAACCAAACAACCAGAGAAAGTGTAGATAAACTTTAGCGTGTCTTTAGATTTAAAAGATGAAAAAGAATAGAATGAAAGAATTCTGGTAGCGAAGTTATTTGTGCACACGTTTCTCATGCTGTTAATAAGATAAATCTAATCAGTCAAATGTGGTGTGATCAACCCAGCTATAAGAAATTGGTACCTGACACTTCCAGAAGCTTTGAAAGGAAAGGCTGCCTGATGCGGTGTGGTCATATCACTTTCCGATGTGGCAACATCTCAATGGAAGTATAGACATGAACGTTATACCCACATTTGTGCCACTGATGAGGAAGAGGCGGACACAAAGGGTTAATATAATGGCACTTTAACATACAATAATACACAGTATTACAACGTCTGTCTTTTCATTTGTGTTTTTTTCACTCATAATTAACAGTTTAAAAAAAACTTGTGTAAAGAAAATTAGCATTTGAAAAATAAACAGAATTTTTTTTCTTTTGGCTTTTTGTTGTATTCCTGTGAGATTAGTCTGTTTCTGATACTAAATAATTAAATCTTTCTTTCTCTCTCTCTCTCTCTCTCTCTCTCTCTCTCTCTCACTCTCCATCCTCTTCGACTGCCTTCCCCTCCCCTTTTCAGAAAAAAATAAAGCATAATCTTGGTGCTGAGAAAGGAGAGAAGCAGAATTCAAGAGAAATCTCTCCCAGAGAGAGAATTCTATAACCTACACCCACTCAGCTTAGTTTCCGTTTCAATTCGGTCACCGGATCGTATGTTCTACGGAAATTTACGTTCTTCTGTGCACGTTAAAAATTCCTGTTTGTTCACCGTTTTTTTTTTTTTTTGTCTTTTAGTTTTGGAATTTCTGTTTTTGAAGAGGTTATGATATAATACATGCAACTGTAATCACAAACCCCATGATGTTTATTCTTTTGTCTTTTGAAAAATATTTAGTGTTTGTCTTATTCGAATCGGCTAAATGGCTTTGTTGATTTTGAGTGTTTGTTCTCTGTCCTCAGGTGTATGGGCGTGGCAGTAGCAGTGGCGTGTGCATCAGGAGGGTCCATGCTTTTCCATGCTTTAGTCTTTCTTGTAAGTTTATGTTGCTTCTCAGTGGCTGTGTCTGTCGTTTCCTCTGTCTATTTGTCTACCTTGTTCTTGTCTGTGCGGTTGTATCTGCCGTTCCTTTTGTCTGTCTGTCTGTCTGTCTGTCTACTTTCTGATTGTCTGTGCGTTTGCGGTTGTTTCTGCTTGGCAGTCAACTTTCTTGTTTGTCTGTTTTGTTCGTGTATGCTTTTGTCTTATTTGTATATGTATTTTTTCCACCTGGAAGTGCGTATCTTTTATGACGGCCTGTATGTTTGTTTTTTTTCGTATCTATATGTACATCTGTTTCTAAGTACATCAGTTGTGTGTCTCTTTATCTATATTCATGTGTCTTTATGCAAGCCCGTTTTTGTATGTATGTCACTCTGCACGTCACTTTGTACGTCACGTTGTATGTCTCGGAGTACTTCTTTTTCAGGCGTCTGAACGGCGAAAGTTAGTGCATTAGTGTCCCATGGCAAAGGTCGGTAGTTCGAATCTTGCTGGTGACGCCACAGTCATCCGGCTGTAGAAATCGGTACCTGACTTCTTATAGAGCTGGAGAAGGAAAGGCGGTCAGACTTTATTCTGTCCACATCACCCTCTGGCGTGTCGACAGATCAAGAAATATATGAGCGCTAACATTATATCGCCTTGATGTCTCCACGCCACAACAGCCCATTTTCATCTTCTTTTTTAAACACTGTTTTGGAATGTCTCTATCTCTTGCAGAACGAGCACTCTCTGTGTTTCTTAGCGTTTAAAGAACGGGCACTCTCTGTGTGTCTATCTTTTAAAGAACGGGCACTCTCTATGTGTCTATCTTTTAAAGAACGGGCACTCTCTGTGTGTCTATCTTTTAAAGAACGGGCACTCTCTGTGTTTCTAGCGTTTAAAGAACGGGCACTCTCTGTGTGTCTATCTTTTAAAGAACGGGCACTCTCTGTGTGTCTATCTTTTAAAGAACGGACACTCTCTGTGATGAAACAGAACAATAAGGATAAGTGAGTTAACCTGTGTTGATGGGCAGCACGTGTGAGTTAGCTGATGGCGAAACAATGAGTCTGTAAGGTCCGCGTGACTATCGATTCATCAGATCAATGCAAAGATCGTTAGAGGCAACAGAGATGTGGTTTCTTAGAAGAATGTTAAGAATAGCATGAACAACCGCCTCTGCCTGCTGGAACCTTTGGGTACTTATGTAGAGGTACCGCAAGAAATTCCACGTTTCATCCCCAGTGACGATACAGCGGACAAAGATTTTGTCGTATGAGTTAGACAACAGTTGGCGACAGACATCAACACGCCTCTGGGCTTGCTAGGGAGTGAGATCATGGCGTAGGACAAATCGAGGCTGCCTTATTTTGAAGCAGAGCTCTTTTAAATGTCGAACAGATGGTGCTCTGAGATGGGCCCAAGTGGGCTACCAAGCGCCGAGTACTGGAACTGGGATTGTCTTCAACAGCTTGGCTTAGGGCTTCATCATTTGTGATTGAGGGGCGGACCCGTCCTGGGCTTGTCTTTCATGTCGCTGTCCCAAGACCTGGACCTTTGGAACCTCTTCCTTGCAGAGCTGTCATCAACAGTCCCTTCCCCTCCCACACTGAAAATTTCACGGGCATCTGCAGAGGCATTCAGCCCTTTCTTCCAAGAATGCCCTAGGAGGACACGAACGACGACCTTGCTGTCCGCCATATTTCCTTCTGCTGATCTCTTTTCTCACGGTTCATTGCCTAAAAATGGGTTTGCACGTGTTCAGCATGACGTAGCACATGACGTAACACATGACGTAGCATGATGCAGCACATGGCGTAACATGACGTAGCACATGATGTAGCTTGACGTAGCACATGACGTAGCATGACGTAGCACATGACGTCAGCATTACGTTACTTTCAGTACGTCATATAAGTTGGGACACCTTGACTGAAATTAGGACATCGTAAAACGTGACGATTTTATGACTCATCGTTTCTGTATATGCATCTGCTGTGTATGTCTCTGCGTATGTCAGTTTCTATGTACGTACGTCAGTTTTATGTAGCTCTGCGTATGTCAGTTTCTATGTACGTACGTCAGTTTTATGTAGCTCTGCGTATGTCAGTTTCTATGTACGTACGTCAGTTTTATGTAGCTCTGTGTATGTCAGATTTGCATATTTCAATGTACTTCTGTTTTGTATGTTTCTATGTATGCCTGTTTTGTATATCCTTATATGTGCCCGTTTTTATTGTTTCTATGTACGTCTGTTTTGTATGTCTCTGCGCGTGTCAGCTTTGTATATCTCTATGTACGTCTGTTTTGTATGCCTTTCTGTGTGCTTATTTTGTAACTCCTTTTGTACGTCTGTTTGTATATCTCTTTATGTGTCTGCTTTGTTTCTCTTTGTACGTATGTTTTGCATCTCCATATGTATGCCAGTTTTGTACGTGGTTTTATGCGACTGTTTTGTAGTTTTTTATGCATCTGTTCTTTATGTTGTTTTATGCGTCTATTTTGTAGACTTCTGTACAGAAATTATATTTTTATCGGTTGTCTCCCCTACAGGAGCGGTATCACTACACAGTGCCTTTTGTTGTGTACGGTTTGATGATGTCCAGCGTAGGCATTCTAGGCCTCGTCTTTCCAGAGACACTTAGGCGGCCCCTCAAGAACGTGCAGCAGTGTCGGCACCGTAAGATTCCCCTCATGGAGGGTGCCAGATTAGTTGGTCGACCGCCTAGCTTGTGGGACTCAGTGTAGTTCGTTTGTACCCTGTTATTGTACCGTAGTCATTATCCTGTAGTTAAATGCCATGTTAATGTTCTGAAATATGTTGATAAAGACGTTTAATATAAGAAATACAACTCTGACATGTATGTAAATGTACAAGTGGTCATGTGATGCTGTTTGTTGATTAATATTTATTTCTGAATGATCGATACAATGTAAAAGAATATACAAGAAAAGTCATAAAGATGTCCCAGAGTCGATTTTGTTGTAATAAACGCTCTTTGATCAGACAGAAATGTTGGGAGAACGGTTTTTAAAGTTTCTTTTGGCGAATATTTTTTTTTGTGTAGAATCCATTTTGTGGGCTCCATCACACCATAACCCGCTTTCCACTATGCTAAAAGACTTCGGGTTATAAGTGGCGAAGTGGTTAGTGGACTAATATCTTACGGCGAAGGTTGGCGGTTCGAATCTGGTTGGAGGTGCCCCAGTCACCAGCTGAAGAAATGGTTACGCAACTTCTTCAGGGGTCGCGGAAAGAGAGATGGCCTGACCTAATGCTGACCCCATCACCCTCTAGCGTGTCAACAAGTCAAGGAAAATACCGGCACTAACGCAATGTCTCCTTGATGCCTCCGTGGCATGACAGCGTTACTTTCACCTTGCAGGACATGATCTGCTTTCGGTTTTGATACATCAATCGTTTTGACTATAACGCCACTACCTGGAGCAAGCCGGAATCTATCCAGGAGTTACCAGGGAAGACTATCACATCTTCTGTTCCAGCTGTTTTTCCTCTGCAGACCACTACGGCTTCCTTCAACATCCTTCATCAAAACAAATAGGAATCATATACAGTCGACTTACAGCAGCATGTGGTAGCCGGGGTCCGGCCGTAAGTCGATTTGATTGTTGGTCGGGGGAGATCAGACACTACGTACAGTTCACTACTATAACATGTTGCAAGGCCAATAGACACGTTTGTCATCATTTTAAAATACTAACAGAATGCAAGTTATGACATCAATCGTGTGGAAATTAACCACAAAATATAAATCACAAAACAACGAAAGAATCATACTGTAATAGCATTTCAAAACACACACACAGACATGTGCACACATGCAAACACACTCACATGCATACATTTTCTACTCGTCAGTTGAATGTGTTCAAGGGTCATGATGCCACAGATTTTAACGAAAAATGAAACATCATTTCACAAGTGGGGTTTTCCTCAACGGAAAAAAAGAAAGCGGACAATCAAGAACTCGGGGTATCGGAATAAAACATACCTATAAAGCCTCGGCCGTAAATAGAAATGGCCGTTACTCGATCAGGCCTAAGCTGGAACACGACAGTACTTCTTTTCGACTTATCTCGTGTAGATATAAGACTTATTTGTAGACTCTGTCAGTTACTCGCAAGTCTCTAGCCTTTTTTTGTTTTATTTCTATTTTGTTTTGTTTCTTTTCCTGGCTACTACCAGATCTTAACCTAACCAGTTTTCTAGATTTGATATGGTTATTGTCACAGAACTGAAAAAAAACATACTGCGATTGTGAAGGCACAGTACATATCGGTTATATCTTGTACATAACATTAACCCTCCTAGTGCAAATTGCTGAATTCTAAGGACCTTTTCTCAGAAAACTTCGTTTCACATTTTCTTACAGTAAAATACTTTTTGTATAGTGAAATTTGCCGAAACTGCAAAACATTTTTAGCATCTGGAGGTGATAAATTATTTTGTTCTATAATTCATTATTCGGCAAGGCAATAATGTATGTATTCATTATTGAATGATATGTGAAAATTAATATGTATTTTATCCAGTCCATCTTCTTGGATTGCATAAAATCGTCTATGAATCCTTGAAGGAAAGAAGTTCCAGAGTCGTATTTGTTCTAGTCAGACAGAAATGCTGGATCCTTTGAGCAACGTTCAGAAACACGCTAACGAATTTACGTAGCATATATCATGTATCAGTGCCACGTGACATACAGCTTTTGTAATGGAGAACATTTTACTGTATCAGGGGACATGATGTCTCACGTGATGCACACACAATTACCGTATCTGTTTTTAAAAATATGCGCCTGGATACACTTGACTACAGAATAAATATCCAGTGATATATGCTCACAAAGCTGCATCCTTTCTGTGCAATCTCTGGTTATTACTGTCATTATCAATAAAAATCTGTTTATATACGTGAAAGCAGAATTCACAGATAATTGGTTGAGGACAGTGAACGCTTGCTTGTATTAAAGAGCGAGCACTATTAGCCAATCATTTGAGACTTGCCAAAGAAAAAGCAGCCAATCAGATGAGATCTGCAAAATTATCTCTATACATGTCATAGACCAGAAAAGAAACGAGCGCATCTGATAATATAAAGAAAATCTGACCTAGGAAAGTGTACTGGTTTTAAATGATTGGTTAACAGTCCTGGTTATTTAAAACTGGCCATCAGTACTCGCTCCTTGAAAAAAAAAACTGTATTAAATGACTAGCTAGCAGCTGGAGCGTGTGGAAGCAGTATTTCAAACTGTGTTGTAGTATATTAAAACCGTTTCTAAACTAGCTCCACTACCTGCCAGGATGTGGTCGATTTCTACAGTATTGTTAATAACAGAATGTTTTTTTTTCTAAACTAATTGGAAAAATGAGGTAAGATCTGGGCTAGATTTGTTTAGGATGCCAGGTCAGTTATCATCTACGTTTATATGTATATCAGGTCAGTTATCTTGTATGTTTATATTATGTATCAGGTCAGTTATTTTGTATGTTTATATGCTTCAGGTCTGTTATCTTGCATGTTTATATAATGTATCAGGTGAGTTATCTTGTATGCTTATATAATGTATCATGTCAGTTGTCTTGTATGTCTATATGTGTCAGGTCAGTTATCTTATACGCTTAAATATGTATCACGTCTGTTATCATGTTTGTTTATATGTGTCAGGTCAGGTTTCGTGTATGTTTATATCTGCAGAACATTATCTTAATCTCTAGATCAAGTATCTGACACCGGGCATATGTCTCTTCCATTAACCTACTCATTCACACTCCACCATTACATTCTTCACTAACTTATATATCCAGGTTCTGTGTTATCATTAGGCCCAGCTACCTCTCCCTTTCCTCCACCCCCTTCGGTAGGGTGCAGATTATATAGGGGCACACTCACAACTGTTGACGTCTGTCAGTTGTTGAACAACCAGGCTTTCGCACTGTAATTTAGCATATATGTTGCATGATTAGCAGATGTACGAAGTTCTATGGTTAGGATTTGTAGGATGTTGTGTTGTTAGGAGATGTATGATGTACTATGGTTAGGAGATGTATGGTGTTCTATGGTTAGGTGTTGTAAGATGTTCTATTGTTAGGAGGCGTAAGATGTTGTATAATTAGGAGCTGTACGTTAATATATGGTAACCAGATGTAAGATGTTGCATGGTTAGGAGATGTAAAATGTTGTATAGTTAGGAAGTGTAAGATGTTGTACAGTTAGGAAGTGTAAGATAATACGAGGGGTGATTGATAATTTCTCGGCCTAAGGTACAAATACTTCAAACAAACAATTGATATTAAGTACATTTGTAGATCAGGTTAATGTAAGATTAAACACCAAGTTTCAAGAAATTGACTACAACCAATTTCTTTTAACAGGCTACTGAAATTGTAAGGAATGGCAGAAACTGAGAAAATGGATAACATTTCTCATCGAGCAGTGATTCTCTACCTCTGCATCGAAGGAGATCCATGAAGATATGGTGGAGACTCTAGGGGAGAATGCCCCTTCTTACAGCACAGTGAAGAAATGGGCAGCTCAATTCAAACATGGAAGGGAGAGTCTGGAAGATGATCCCCGTCCAGGAGGACCAAGAACGGTAACCACCGATGAAACTACCGGCAGAATCCATGACATGATAATGGAGGATCGACGACTAACTGAGAGTGGTACATTGCTACTGAGTTGGGCATCTCCCAGGAACGTGTTAATGCCATTATTCACAATGATCTTCAAATGACAAAGGTCTCTGCTCGATGGGTCCCGAAACTTCTTGGAGCTGATCACAAACGACAGCGTTTCAACATGTCAAGAGACAATCTTGGCAATTTTTTTTTTTTTTTGCAGATCCTGAAGAGTTTATTTAGCAATTTGTGAATATGGATGAGACTTGGGTTCATCATTTTCAACCAGAAACCAAAGAACAGTCAAAGCAGTGGAAACATCATGGATCCCATCCTCCAAAGAAAGCAAGAGTGGTTCTGTCTGCAGGCAAAGTGATGGCTTCCATCTTTTGGGATTCAGAAGGTGTGCTATTGGTATCTTGAAAAGGACAGAACGGTAACCGGGGCCTATTACTGTAATCTTGTAAAGCAACTGCGGGTTAAATTGAAGGAAAAGCGTGGAGGGAAACTGACGAGAGGAGTCATCTTTCAGCAAGACAATGTTCCTGTTCACAAGTCGGCAGTGGCTATGGCTGCCATTCATGAATGCGGCTTCCATCTTCTTGAACATTCTCCTTATTCTCCAGAATTGGCCCCATCGGACTATTACCTGTTTACCAAACTCAAAAAGGAGCTCAATGGTCACAAATTTCCTTCAGATGATGACGTCATTCAAGCTGTAGACCACTTTCTACTGCCACAAGATACTGACTTTTACAAAGAAGGGATCCGTATGCTCCATGATCGGTGGACTAAGTGCATAAACTTGCAAGGGGACTATGTTGATAAATAACCAAAAAAGTTGTCCACAAATAATCCGTTGTACCTTATGTCGAGAACTTACCAATCACTCCTCGTATATGGTAAGCAAATATAAGATGTTGTATAGTTAGGAGATCTAAGATGTTGTATAGTTAGGAGGTGTAATATTTTGTATACTTAGAAGATGTAAGATGTATAGTTAGCAGTTGTAAGATGTTGAATGTTGCATGGTTAGGAGGTATAAGATGTTGTATGTGTAGGAAGTGTAACATGTTGTATAGTTAGGAGATGTAAGATGTTGTATAGTTAGGAGATGTAAGATGTTGTATAGTTAGGAGATGTAAGATGTTATATAGTTAGGAGATGTAAGATGTTGTATAGTTAGGAGATGTAAGATGTATAGTTAGCAGTTGTAAGATGTTGGATGTTGTATGTGTAGGAAGTGTAACATGTTGTATAGTTAGGAAATGTAAGATGTTGTAAAGTTGGGAGATGTGTGATATAGGGTTAGGAGATGTAAAATGTTGTATAGTTAGCAGATGTAAGAAGTTGTATCGTTATGAGGTGTAAGATTTTGTATAGGCAGGCGATGTAAGATATAGTTAGGAGGTGTAAGATAAGATATGGTAACCAGATGTAAGATATTTGCATGTTTAGGAGATGTAGGATGTTGCATAGTTAAGATACATAAGATGTTGTGGAGGTAGGGGGTGTAAGATGTTGCATAGTTAGGAGGTGTAAGGTGCTGTATATAGGAGATGGAAGATGTTGAATAATTAGGAGATGAAAGATGCTGAGTAGTTAGGAGGTATAAGGTCTTGTATAGTTTGGAGATGTAAGATGTTGTATAGTTAGGAGATGTAAGATATTGTATATCTAGGAGATGTAATATGTTGTATAGTTGGGAGATATAAGATGTTGTGTAGTTTGTTAGATGTAAGATGTTACAAGGTTAGGAGATGTAAGATGCTATATTTTTAGTAGATGTATGATGTATAGATAGGAGGTGCAAGATGTATAGTTAGCAGATGTGAGATGTTGCATAGTTAGGAGATGTATGATGTATAGTTTGGAGGTGAAAAATGTTGTATAGGTAGGAGATGTAAGATGCTGTATAGGTGGGAAATGTATGATGTTGTATAGTTAGGAGTTGTATGATGTTGTATAAAGGAGATGTAAGATGTTGTATAGTCGGGAGATGTAAGATGTTATATAGTTAGAAGATGCATGATATATGGTTAGAAGATGAAACATGTTGTATAGCTAGGAGGTATAATATGCTGTATAGTTTGAAGATGTAAGGTGTTGTATAGTTAGGAAATGTAGGATGTTGTATAGGTAGGTAATGTAAGATACTGTATAATTAAGTGGTGTAAGATGTTGTATAATTAGGAGGCGTAAGATGTATGGTTATGAGATGTTCCCGTAAGCTGTTGTCTGATTAGGAAGTGTGAGATACCGAGTACCTAGGTGAGTTCTCGTGACTTGGCGGCTGCTTGCCCTGCCAGAGGCTGTGGTTCGAGTCGCAAGTAATTATCTTGTCATTTGTTTTCCCTAACGCCTAAAGTGCTTTGTCAACCATTTTTTTCGAAGTCTAAACTTACAACATCTCACACTACCCAAGCATACGACACTAAACTAAATCACCTTAATGTTGATTGGTACAGATTTAAGCAGATGCCTTAGCGTACGTAGGAAGGAAAGTGGTGCAGCGCTGCACACATTCATTTACCCGAGACACATAAATTGTTTACTAAACCACATACATACCTTCAGTATGTCACATTTACTGCACTAATAAATATAAACCCATACATATGTCTTCTCATCAAGTTTATTAACTTAGACCTACTGAATATCGTAGGCGTGATAATGACCATATCACCCTCTAGTGTGCTGACAGGTCAAGGAAAATATGGGCACTAACACCATATCCCTATGTGCCTCTAAGGCATGACAGGGTTACCTTTACTTTTTTTAAAAACTGAATATCGTAAACGTTCTCACCTCATTAACTGATTCGTATGATCTTCACTATACCATATAGCGAGTAAGCTTATGGCGCAATGCAAGTTTGTCACTATATACTATATCCCTAGGAAACATTGACCTTAATGATGACTAATTTGTCACTTTTAGATATTCTGAGTGTTTGGTTCAATTCTGTCGTTACCCAATCATCTGAACTTTCGTCCTCTTGCACATTTCCCTTTCAGCTAATTAATCCAGTATAATAAAGGTATACATAGGCTAATTTTTTTATTGTGAGCGACATAAATGTTTATATAAAAAACACACAAATAAAATATCAGGTTGTAGAAAGTTTTTTTTTCTTTTTGAGACTCAGATGTTAAATTACAATATAAGCTAAATATAGGCACTTCGTCATTTCCCAGCAAAAAAAAACAAAAACAAAACAGCGAATGTGTTTATTATAAAGTTGTTTGTGTGGTCTTGGATTCTTAGACTGTGCCCTTCAGTAATCCACATACTGACATATCTACACATTTTCCCCCTTCGTTCTTCATCATACACCTGCGACCGATTTGTGCAAAGCTTTCACTAGACAACGAATACACTATTCAAATCTCCGCATATTTCAGCATTGATTTTGTATTTCCTGCTCGGTGGTGTCCCTTATCCACATATTACCATAATTAACCCGTGATAGTACATTCTCGCAACACATTCTTATCACCTCCTTCAATGTCCAGATGTTACATATGTGAAGTCATATGCTGTATAATTCCATATAGCAGATCCTGTAGAAGATCACTCATGGGAGTATCTAATTGGAGACAAAGTGGCCAAATGCAGATGTCAATTCATAGATATGAAAATACGTGAAACCTGAAAATAGGACGATGTCAATATCTAGAGCAAAGATTCTTAGCTTTTTTTTTCAGTAACAGAATCTTAAAGGATTTCCCAGGGTGTCCCATAGCCCTTTCCCCGGACTGTCAAGGTCACCACCACCATCGTCCTAGTTATACCTGTTTGGGCTCTTTTTTTAGAACCTGAGGCAGAACACACACAAAAAAACAAAGTTGCTTCTGCACAGACTCCACCTCTGTTAAGACCATGTTCTGTACTAGTTTGCAGGAGCACGTCGGTCTTTTACAGATACCAACTCGAGGAGGTGAGCTAGTCTAATGGAGCTTCGTTTCAGTGCCATCAATAAATATTCTTCAGCCTAGTACGTAGAGCAGGAGTGGTCAAGTCGATAGAGGCGCGGCTTCTCACACTGAAAGCAAGTAGTTTTTTTTTCCTTCCCCGCTTCTGTCGCCATCTAGTTGATAAGCACTCTCTCCACAGCCACGGAGTACGTGCACCCGTCCCGAGGACCTTCATCCAAGGAGCAGTTCAGAGTATCTTGGAAAATCTGGAATATAAGCTGACGACCCTGAAACATGATAAATAGTGTAAATTCTTCTTCTTCTTCTCCCCCTCCTCCTCCTTCTGAGATAGAGGTTGTTGGTCACTTCAGATCCTGATCCTTGTTGACATGGCAAAGCCCGCAGTCCACTCCACATCCTGATAGGAGCCTCAGAACTTTTGCCCCAAGCTTGTGTCCTCTGACCATGTCTCACACCTCAGGTCTGCATGGTTTGGGCACTCTTGAAGGATATGTTCTGGAGTCTGGACTCCACTACCACATGGACACTCATCTGTGTGAGACATTTTGAGTCGATGCAGGTGGCTCAGTAGTCTGCAGTGGCCTGTCCTTAGACGAAAGAGAATAGTTTGCTGATGTCTTTGTAGTTGGTGTATTTGATCTGGTTCATTGTTGCATTTCAGTTGCTTTTTCCATTCAGATCTGCACTGGTTACGGATTATGATTTTCACCTCTTGGTAGTTTACTGGGTGATTGGTTTGATCTTGATTGCTGCCAGCTTTGGATAAGCTGTCAGTTATTTCATTGCCAGCTATTCCACAGTGGGATGGTACCCATTGTAGGGAAACGGTTGTTAACAGTGTAAGGTGCTTCAGTTCTGCTGTGATTTCCTGTATGTTTGCCTGTGGGTTGTTTGCTGTTTTTAGAGATTCCAGAAGTGCACTGCAGTCTGTGAAGAAGGCTATTTTGTGTGGTGGCTGCTGGTTTTCTGTTTTAAGTGTTCTGAGGGCTTCAAGGAGGGCTGTTGTTTCTGCCCTGTAGTTGGAGGAAATCTTTCCCGTCGCGAAGACCTTTTTTGGTTCGTCTCCCATCTGTGTATCTTATGTAAACGGCCCCACCTCAATTTTTTACTGCTTTTTCTGCAGAACCCTTCTGTATGCACATGTGTCCATTCAGCTGGGTTGTATTTGCTGTCAGTCAGCTCCTGGGTCAGTGTCTTCATATGAAGTGTTGTTAGGTAGTTCTTTTTGTGTATACCCGGTACCTCTGTGAGGACTGTTATCTCTTCACAGTGACTGTTTTCTCTTACAATTTGGAGTAGTTCAAATTTTCCATTAGAGGTGGGAAGTAGGTCTTTATAGTGTTGTTGCAGTTGTGTTGTCAGATGGTTGAAGCTGGTTCTTTTCAGTCTGTTTTTGTGTGTGTGTGTGGACTCCTGAATTCTTTTATTCACAGGGTGGGTTGTCAGGCGTATTAACTTTTGTTTGTGGATCATTAGTTTTTCTTTGCGCCTGACCTCAAGAGGTTGAATTTGCGTGTATTTCTCCATCTCTGTGATGGGAGAGCTCTTCACTCCTCCTGTAATCAGCCGCTGGCCAATTTTTTGCACTTTTGTTAGGCGAACAATGTTTGTGTCGAAGCTGTGGCCCAGGCTGTCATGCCATATTCAAGTGTTGGCCTTATGGTGTCCACAAGTGCTTTTTTAGTATGTTGCTGTTGGCTCCCCAGGTTGTGCCTGCCAACTTTTGTTTTGACCACAGCTTTTTAATTGCTTTGTTTTCTGTGTCTAGCAGGTGTGGCTTCCAGGTTAGCCTCTTATCCTGTTTCACTCCGAGGTATGTTGGCTGTTCTGTCTGTGTAAGCTCTCTTCCTTGTGTTTCTAGTTTAAAGTTTTCTTTCTTGCTGGACAATGAGAAGCAGGTGGCTGTGGACTTTGTGGGGTTTATCATCACTCCCCGTTTTGTGGCTCAGTCTCCTGTGGTATTTAGTGCTTCCTGTATTCTGTGGGTTGTTGTTGATGTTTTTTCCGCAGCATTCCACACAGTGAAGTCATTTGCGTGCAAGGCGTGTGATATGCTGTTAGGCAGTTTGTCTGTGATGTCATTGATGTATATCAGGAACAGAGTGGGAGAAATAACTCCTCCCTGAGGAACGCCTTTGGCTCACGGTGACTCTGTGTCCATTCATTTTGACCCTGGCTGTTCTGTATCTCAAGAAATTTGTATCCACCAAAATATTGTTCCTTCAACCTTGTTGTTGAGTAGTTTCAGGAGGAGACCTTTTTTCCATACTTTGTCAAATGCTTGTGTTAGGTCTACAAAGGTGACCAGAACTTTCTTCTTCTCCTGAAAAGAGTTTTCTATTTCTTGGGTTAGGTTTATGAGCTGGTCTTCTGTGCTGTGATGTTTCCTGTATGCTGACTGTGCACTGTTTATCAGGTGATTTTTTTTCTAGGTGTTGTATGAGTCTGGTGTTGACCATCCTTTCCATCACTTTGCCCGTGCAGCTTAGGAGGCTGATAGGTCTGTAGCTGGATTTCTTGTGTTTGTTTTTTCCTTTTTTTCCTAATGGGAGTGATGATTGCCTCTCTCCACCTGTCTGGAAATTTTTTGAAGCTCCAGGACTTGGTGTAGATGTGAAGGAGGACTGGTTGTAGATGTGAAGGAGGACTGGTTGTAGATGTGAAGGAGGGCTTGTTGTAGATATGAAGGAGGGAGGTTTTTGCTGCTGGTACCGGGTTCTTTATTATTTCGTTTGTTATTCCATCTTTTCCTTGTTATTTCTTGCCTCTTAGTTTTTGTGTAGCCGTACTAAGTTCTTCCATGGTGAATGTTGCCATCATGCATGGGTCTGGATTTTGGTGTTTAATGCTTTCTTTGAGTTCTGCTTTCACTTCTGTAGTGATCTGCCAGGATATTTACCGCCATTTTCCCACCATGATATTTTCCAGCTTCTTCTATGACTGTGTTGGGCTGGCTTGGTGATATGTCTTCATTTATGGATCTGATCAGGTTCCACAGTTTGTTAGTGTCGTTGTCCAGGTTCAGGGAGCTAGTTTTTTCATTCCATGCTTTTTGATCTTCCATTTGTTGAAGGCTTCTTTAGTGTTACTGTGTTTTTTTTTATATTCTCAGTGGTTGGGTTGCACTCCATTTCTTTCTCTGGCCTCAGATAGGTCATTATGCAGCTTCTCCAGTTCTCAGTTCCGGTAGGGTTTATAGTTGTTTCTTCTGCCTCTGGGCATGTAATTCTTGGCAGCTTCCAGGATTGTTTGTTAGGACTGTAACATTGTGGTTTATGTTGTTGGTCAGAGTAATCTGCAGGCATTGCTGGTGTGTTTTCTCTCTGTACTGGTCCCAGTTTGCTTTTTTGAAGTTCCAGGCGGGTGCCATGTTGGGTTGTTTTGGACACTCTTCTCTGTAGATTTTGAGTGTGACTGGCACGTGGTCGCTTCCCCCTAGTTGTGTGTTGACTGTTCTGACTGTAAGTCGATGTATGTCGTCTGTTACTTCCCCCTAGTTGTGTGTTGACTGTTCTGACTGTAAGTAGATGTATGTCGTCTGTTACTTCCCCCTAGTTGTGTGTTGACTGTTCTGACTGTAAATCGATGTATGTCGTCTGTTATTTCCCCCTAGTTGTGTGTTGACTGTTCTTACTGTAAGTAAATGTATGTCGTCTGTTACTTCCCCCTAGTTGTGTGTTGACTGTTCTGACTGTAAATCGATGTATGTCGTCTGTTATTTCCCCCTAGTTGTGTGTTGACTGTTCTTACTGTAAGTCGATGTATGTCGTCTGTTACTTCCCCCTAGTTGTGTGTTGAATGTTCTGACTGTAGGTCGATGTATGTCGTCTGTTACTTCCCCCTAGTTGTGTGTTGAATGTTCTGACTGTAAGTCTGTTGCTACAGCGAGGTCAGGTGTGCTTGATTTTGTCTGTGCCCTGGAATAGAAGGTTGGTTTGTCTTTTGGCCGGTTAATGAGAGTTAGTTTGTTGTCTGTCATCCAGTCTTCCAGTTCTTCTCCTCTGTGGTTCGGCGTCTCATATCCCCAGCTTGGAGGGTGGCTACTGAAATCCCCAACAACAAGGTGTTTTGTGCTTTCGACTTTTATTTTCTGAAGCTGTAGGGCTGTGGCAGGAGGGCTGTGGCAGGAGGGCTGTGGCAGGAGGGCTGTGGCAGGAGGGCTGTGGCAGGAGGGCTGTGGCAGTTTTTAATTTGTATGTCTCCTCTGGTTAGGAGGAGTTTCACTGTTAGGTGTTCTAGCTCGCCTTCTGTGGATCTGCTTGTTTCTACAGCTGGATTTGATGTTTTGACTGGGTCATTATTCCACCTTTTGGTCTGTTCGGTCTGTCATATCCAAAGCACTCGTAGCCTCGTATAGAAAAACCTGAGCGTCTCTCTTTTTCTTTAATGCAGAGGACGTCTATGACGTTTGTTTTTAGAAAATCTTGCACTTCGACTTTCTTGTCTCACACTCCCTCTGCGTTCTAGTGAACCACTGTGAGTACTTGACTGTTGAGTTTGCTGGCTCTGGCCTGTCAGTGTGAGTACTTGACTGTTGAGTTTGCTGGCTCTGACCTGCCACTGTGAGTACTGGACTGTTGAGTTTGCTGGCTCTGACCTGTCAGTGTGAGTACTTGACTGTTGAGTTTGCTGGCTCTGGCCTGCCACTGTGAGTACTTGACTGTTGAGTTTGCTGGCTCTGGCCTGCCACTGTGAGTACTTGACTGTTGAGTTTGCTGGCTCTGGCCTGCCACTGTGAGTACTTGACTGTTGAGTTTGCTGGCTCTGGCCTGCCACTGTGAGTACTTGACTGTTGAGTTTGCTGGCTCTGGCCTGCCACTGTGAGTACTTGACTGTTGAGTTTGATGGCTCTGGCCTGCCACTGTGAGTACTTGACTGTTGAGTTTGATGGCTCTGGCCTGCCACTGTGAGTACTTGACTGTTGAGTTTGATGGCTCTGGCCTGCCACTGTGAGTACTTGACTGTTGAGTTTGATGGCTCTGGCCTGCCACTGTGAGTACTTGACTGTTGAGTTTGATGGCTCTGGCCTGCCACTGTGAGTACTTGACTGTTGAGTTTGATGGCTCTGGCCTGCCACTGTGAGTACTTGACTGTTGAGTTTGATGGCTCTGGCCTGCCACTGTGAGTACTTGACTGTTGAGTTTGATGGCTCTGGCCTGCCACTGTGAGTACTTGACTGTTGAGTTTGATGGCTCTGGCCTGCCACTGTGAGTACTTGACTGTTGAGTTTGATGGCTCTGGCCTGCCACTGTGAGTACTGGACTGTTGCTGGCTCTTGCCTGCCACTGTGAGTACTGGGGTATAGAGTTTGCTGGCTCTGGCCTGCTTTTCTGATCTTTTCAGGCTGTCGTGAGGGGTTGTTCTCTTGGTTTGTTGTGAGGCCTGGGATTCTTTCCCTTTCCTTCGCGCTGGATTAGGGACGGGGCGAAGCCATGACCGAGATTTTACTGTATCAAGAGCATTCTTAATCTCGTAGGTGCTCGTGCGTCCTGTTTTACCCGGGCACTGCGCCGCAGCCAACACACTCCATCTTCGACAGGCCCGGGGGGGGGGGGAGTCCCGGATAAGAGGGCTACATCGTACACGTGCTCGCGCTACCGGTGCTCGACATTAGGTTACACTCCGTTTATTAGCGCTACAGCTTTGAATTATCCGTTAAATCTGGTTAGAATTTCATCATAAAAGTATATTTTAGCGAGGTCCTGTCAACTGCGTCTAGATAATATCACTAGAGTATAATCCGTGTGTGAATTAAGTCAGAAACATCAAGAATTATTTCACTAGTTCACAGCATGTAGTACGCCCGTCGCCATCTTTACCGGAAGTCCTGTGTAAATACTCTAATACATTCATTTTTTTCAATGATTAGGTACTATATGGCAGTTATGTTTAGAAGGAATGCCGTGTATTTGACACAAACACACGGGGGCTCATTAACATAATGTCACATATACTTCTTTTTGGGGTAAACACACCGGAGACCATCATTACAATGCAACAAATACTTCTATTTGCAATAATCACATTGGAGGCCATCAGTACAATGCAAGAAATACTTCTACTTGTAGTAAACGCACCGTAGACCATCAGTGCAATGCAACAAATACTTCTATGTGTAGTAAACAAACCGCAGACCATCAGTACAATGCAACAATAACTTCTATGTGTAGTAATCATACGGGAGACCATCAGTACAATGCCATATAACAAACATAAAACACACAGGATGGCCATATGTGAACATGCTCTGAGGACAGCGTTGGTAGAGTTAAATGTAGCAATAGGTGTATGGGAATGCCAGAAATAGAGAGGTCCCTTTAACTGTCAATCAAAGATACAAGTGAAGCATAGAAAGAAGTATCGTGTGACAGCTTAACAGGCTCCGCGATACGCACAGGACCTAAAATACTGTCTTTTGTTTGCGTTTTACGACTTAAAATTGTAAGAAGTGTTAATTTTCCACGTCTATCAAATAAACAAAAAAGTGTTCGTTGATGTAACGTGTTAGGTATGGTTGACCGTTTCCACACCTTCCACTAAACGCATCTGCAACATACACCACGCACAAAAGAAAGCCGAGTTGGCATAATAAACCAATATTTACTGCATTAGTGACGTGTGTCCCACGTGATACGCACATTGTTTCTTATTCTGTTCAATCTGGTGTGTCCTCAGAGAATCGAATGTTCTAAATAATTTGAGAAAATTAAATACTGCTCGTTGTTTTGACACATACTGTCATTATTGTTACATTTCTGCAATAACTTTAGTGATATATGATGACTGTGTCACATTGATTTTGTTATATTTTGAAATAAATTCCAAATGATGAGAACGATGATGAAAATAAATGTAAATTTTCATACAGGGCGTTAGAAATAACGAGAGTGATATATTTCTATGAATATTCATGACCTGCATAAATCTGAAGTTTGACGCTTGTATAAATCTGAATCCAACGACTTGTTTAAATTTAGAATACACGATTTGTGTAAATCTGTACTACAGGATGACGTAAATTTAGACTACATAATGCGTAAATCTGGACTACATGATGATATAAATTTGGATTACATTATGTAAATTCGGACTACATGATTTGTATAAATCTAAAGTACGTGAAACGTCACGCAAATGTATGTTGGCTGTAGAAGTTCGCTGCACTAAAGTGAAACATGAGACAAAACAGTCATTATTTGGTAAAAGTGGATGAGTGTTTTCTTTAATGAGTTTTATGAATTGTAAATGAATGAGGTTAAAAAAAGGATGTGAAAAAAGACATTAAATAAAGTAAATAACCATATGTCAGTATAACTGTGTTGAATCTTGACAAAAGTAGACAATTTTTAAACAAAAAAGAGCTTTTTGTGGCATTTTCTTTTTGTCGTTTGTTGAAGGTATGCTCCTAGATTCTTTAAAAATTTCTGAAATGTTTTTGTTTGTTCTGAAGTGGTTTTTTTTTCACTTTCTTTTTTGTTTTATTCTTTCTTGAACATATTCCAGCTGCAGTAGATGCTGAGGTAAATGCACAAGAGGTGGCGTCGGTGTTATTTATACAGATGGATCAGAAATTCAGGACAAGAGGTGCACCCAGGCATTTACAGTCAACTCAAATTGCAGAACAGTGAAAGAAGCCAGTGGTGTTTTTGTTGCAACAGAAAGGGGTCTCACAGTGGGAACCATGACTGACAAAAGCTCTGAGCTGGCTCAAGTAACAAGACTATGTTTGCATCTTTGAGCGCCGTGATGAACAGTCAGTCAGGCAGGCAGTCATTTACATGTCCCTTGCGTAACTTTGCCTCCATAACAGCTCTCATGTAGGCCTGTCAGTTGTAAGCAAGATTTCCTGCTGATGATGCATGATGAACATGCTAAAGGAAGTCCAGGCTGGTCCTCTAAGGCAAGTGTGGTTTGAATCCTTGCAGATGTCACAGATCCACAAACGACCTTCAGTTTTGTAAAAGACCACACAGATGTGGGAGGGAAATGAAAGAGCAGATCAGCTACTCGACAGCTGTCTTAGAGAAGGAGCAGGCGATCGAGTAGACATCATCAGCGCTATAAGAGAAGCTGGTCGAACTAAACTGACAACTGTCAGTCGGCGTCGTTGTCAAGAATGAAGGAACTTGGGGATCATCATCATCATCATCATCGCCTTTCACTTCCGTGGGATCATAAGCCACGGGTAAAGTTTCTCCAGTAGTCCCTGTTCTTGGAATTATTCTCTGCTTCCTTCCATGTGTATCCCTTGTTTATCACACTGATGGAATAGCTGGAACATGTTATACTAGTGGAAATGCTTACAGGAAAGATTATACTATTTAACTTACAGTCGAGATTATAATACTCTTTCACTTACAGTCGAGATTATAATGTTCTTTCACTTACAGTCGAGATTATAATTCTCTCTGACTTGTCTGTTTAGACTATAATACTCTTTCTGTTTCACTACTCGCTTCACAGACGTACATCCCAGGACCGGTCATTCTCTCAGTGGCAAATAGCAGCCCAGTAGCAGCGATATCAAGTTATAATGCTTTATTGGTGCACTGGATGACGATGACGATGAATGATGTGACGGTTAAGACAGGGGCATAACAAATCCAAGAACACATGACAGGGCATACTTCCAAGTCAAAACAACATAGAATAAATTCCTGGCGACTACTGACGTCCTCAGACTTCGTCGCCACCAGAATTATATTTCTCTCTCACTTGTCTGTTTAGACTATAATACTAAATTATAACTACATTCTCTACCTCTGCTAATCTAACACAGTACACAAAAACTACATTCTCTCGCAAAAAAAGACTAACTAACCTATCCTCTCTGAGCTCAAAACTTCAACTTTCCCTCCCAAATCATTTGATTTGTCTCACGACCCTTCTTTGTCATATGTTATCCTTGACCCACGCGAATCCCATGCATTCAAGGGGAATAAACCAACCACCAAACAACTAATTTCTATGGAACATAACCCTTTTTATACCAAATTTCCCATTCTATGACTTTTCTCTTCTATAATCTATATTCTATTATACTGCTCGAGCAGAGGTTTTAGTTCTCAGACTCTCGCGCTTAAAGTTCCTTGTTAATTTTATGAGCTAATCCTACAAATTCGGCACACTGTGGATACTTTTTTTGGGGGTGGGTGGGTGGGTGGGTGGGTGAGTGGGTGTGTTGACATTCGAAGACATATTAGAAGGTCGAAAGTTTACTTTTTTAACTGTTACATTTAAAACTTGTTAAAATTATCTTTCCATCTAGAAATTTACTTCACACAAGGTTACTGGCACGACAATCTGTTTGGCGGTGAAATATTTAAAAAAAAACAGAATTAAACATTACAGATCTGGGATCTTACAACGTTTTTGTAACAATGCTTTTACCAAAAACAAACACATGCACATACAACACATACCCACATGTCATTGTTTCCAAACAGGATGAAGACCTCCATGGACACTTCATGTAACCACTTCGTGTATTGATTTGTGATAAATATCTCAAAATATTCAAAGTTAGATTCGTGGGATATTTCATTTTCTATAATTAGAAACCGCGTACGTGTACATAAAATTAGGGAAAAAAACAAATATTATAAAAATGAATATTTTTTTCTTCAATATAAAATAGTAAGCACATTTTAATGTACAATATAATGTCTGTGTACACGCTTATTACCCCAAACAACCTCAGAGCAGTACAGAAAGTTAATTTTATCACACCTGCTCCATTGAAGTTTTCTCTAAGAAGTTCAAATGATCACAAAACACAGCTAGAGAGGCAGCGAAGAACAGAAAAATATAGTAGGGGAGGTCACTGTAAAAAAATGTGAGAACTGAAGACGAAATGGAAAAGATATGAAAAGAATATACTGGATAAGAAGACAGCAAGAACTGTGAAAGGTTTCTGGTGCATATCGGACAGAGTGTTAATGGTTAAATTACAAGGCCACCCAATAGACACAAATCTCATCCAAGTATAGGCACCAACTTCAGAAAGTTCTGATGATGAGATAAAAGAATTTTACAACAATCTGGACATGGCAATGAAACAGTGCAAACCATGGGAAGTAAACTTTGTGCTGGGTGATTTAAACGGGAAAGTAGGGACTGAACAAGATAATGAAGCTACTGGCAAATATGGACTAGGTATCAGAAATACAAGAGGAGAGATGTTGATTGAGTGGGCAGAAAAGAATAAAATGATACTTGGTTTCAACAACACCCAAGGCGACTATGGACATGGAAAAGCACAAATAATAACATACGTAACCACATAGATTACATTATGATCAACAGAAGGTTCAGGAACTCACTAATATCCGTGAAAACAAGACCAAGCGCAGACTGCAACAGTGACCACATTCCAGTCGTAGGAAAAATGATAATCAAACTAAACAGGTTAAAGGTAACAGCTAAAAACAAAGAACTAGATAGAGAGCTGTTAGGGAAAGATAAGGCAATACAAGAACAATATAGGACCAAAGTACATAATAGATATAATGCTATGGAGAAGATTGAAACGAATGATGAACAACAGAATATGCTTAAAGACTCTATTCAGCAAACATCTGTCGAAATCCTACCTCCAAATAAACGACACGCGAAACAGAGGTGAATGACAGAAGAAATTTTGCAACTAATGGATCGGAGAAGAAGTCTTAAGAAAGATAAAGATGAATATGACAAAATAAACAAAGAAATAAGACACAAATGCAATAAAGCTAAAGAACAGTAGCTAAATAAGAAATGTAATGAAATAGAGACACCATCATGGAAACACAAGAGATATGTACAAACAAATAAAGGAGTTAACAAACAAAAGGACATATCACAAGACTGGTTGCCTGAAGTCAAAGGAAGGGCATACAATAATGGACAGAGATGAAATAATGGCACGATGGTGCGAATACATTAGAGATCTCTATGATGACATTAGAGGCAAAATAGATATACGAAATAATAATGAAAGGCCTCCCATATTAAAAGCAGAAGTGGAAGAAACCATCAAATACATGAAGAACAACAAAGCACCAGGACCAGATAAAATCACCAAGGAAGAATTGGAAGCATTAGGAGAGCAATTACCAGACTGCTGAATGACATCTATTACAGTAACTGTGCCCCATCAGACCTCTTGCAATCAGTTTTCATTGCCTTACCAAAGAAACAAGGTGCAGTTGAATGTGAAGACCATCGAACGATTAGTCTTATGAGCCATATTACCAAAATCATGTTTCGCATTGTCATGAGAAGAGTTAGGGGCAAAATAAAACCAGAAATCTCTGAAGAACAGTGTGGCTTCGTCGAAGGAAACTGTAGATAGAGATGTGTGGTGTAGTTTTACAAAGTGCAGAGGGAGTGAGTAAAGTAAGAAAAAACGAATAGAAAGTATTAGAATGTACAAATGAAAAACATACAACATCCGATATTTCGGCACGAGCCTTTTTCGAAGATTACATTCACAGACGAGACAAAAACATATAACCAAACGAAGAACTTATTTTAATATGGCCTCCTCCAGAAGTAGGAAACAGAGAAATGCGTGTCCACTAGAAGATGCTCAGTCAGCAGCAACGAAGATTGGGAACCTAATGGAAGCATTCCAAGAAATAAAACTGGGAGTGAGGCAAGCATGTGTTCTATCTCCTGACCTCTTCTCCTTGTACAGCGAAAAAATAATGAGAAATACCAGTTGGCGGGTATAACCTTAACAACTTAAGAAATGCAGACGACACAGTTCTGATTGCTAAAAGTGAAGGGGAGCTACAGACCCTTCCGGACATCGTGGTTCGTGAAAGCAAAAGTAAAGGTCTCAGCCTGAATAAAAAGAAGACTGAAGTGACGGTCATCTCTAAGAAAAGAAAACCACCAAAATGTAGCATTACCATCGATGGCACAAATCTGAAACAAATTGATAGATTCAAGTATTTAGGAACAATTATAACAGCTGATGGAAAATGTCACAACGAAATAAAAAGCAGACGTGCTCAGGCCAAGTCAGCATTCCAGACAATGAGACACATCTTGTGCAACAGATCCGTATCAATGGAGACAAGATTCTGAGTACTTACATGTTACATCGAGCCAATTTTGTTTTATGGATGTGAAGCATGGTCCATGAATAAGAGAGTACAGCGAGAAGTGGAGGTCATGGAAATATGGTTCATAAGAAGGATGTTGAAGGTACCAAGGACAGCGAAGAAAACCAACGAAGAATTCTTAAGAGAGGCTGGAGTTAAAAGGCTCATACACCAAAGATAAGAGGCAGACAAGCGAGATTTCTAGGACATTTTCTGAGAAGAGGAAAATTGGAACACACTGTGGCAACTGGAAAAATTGGGGGAAGAAGAGACAGAGGAAGACACACAGAGAGAGAGAGAGAGAGAGAGAGAGAGAAGTTACTAAATGGGCTGTCAGTGTGGCTAGGAAGAAAGTCACCGGCAGATCTCATAATCAAGTCTAAAGACAGGGAATTGTGGAGAGAAATGATCGCCTACGCCAAACGGCACGGCGCTTGATTGATTGATTGATGAAAAGAATATTTCACACTTCCCACGGCGCTGTAAGAAGAAGAAGAAGAAGAAAAATAAGAAGAAGAAGAAGAGCAACAACAACAACAAAATAAATAAAACACAGCACTGATGCGAGCAAGCAGAAAACAGATGAATGCTTGTGGGCGAGTGGGTCAGTCATATCTCTAAATACTTGACCAGTCGAGATGCTTATACTTAAAGATCTGGTCATAACAACTTTTTACCAGGGTATCTATAACAATAACAATGATGTCTTATTTTCATATCAGTAGCGGTATAAGTCTGTGACTGGAGGAAACACTGCAAGTCAGGGTTTAGGGTTGGGGGTAGGGTTTAGGGTTTGGAGATAGGGTCGGGGGGTAAAGTTTATAGTTAGGGTTACGGGGTAGAGTTTTAGTGTTAAGGGACACAGTTTAGGGTTAGAGGATAGAGTTTAGGGTTTGAGGATAGAATTTAAGGTTAGGGAGTAGAGTTAGGAGGCAGAGTATAGAGTTAGAGGATAGAATTAGCGGATAGAGTTTAAGATTTGGGGATAGAGTTTAGGGTCACGGGGTAGAGTTAGGAGGTAGAGTTTAGCGTTAGAGGATAAAGTTTAGGGTTATGGTTTGAGGATAGAGTTAAGGGCTGTATGTAGGGTTTAGATTTAGGAGGTAGGGTTTAGGGTTAGAGTATAGGGTTACGGGGTAGAGTTAGAAGGTAGAGTTTAGGGTTAGAGGACAAAGTTTAGGGGTTGCGGATAGAGTTTAGGGTTAGGGGTAGAGTTAGGAGGTAGAGTTTAGGATTAGAGGACAAAGTTTAGGGTTTGGGGTAGAGTTTAGGGTTAGGGGATAGAGTTTAAGGTTAGAGGTTAAAGTTTAGGGTTTGGAGATAGAGTTTAGGATTAGTGGGCAGAGTTAGGAGGCAGAGAATTTAGAGTTAGAGGATAAGGTTTAGGGTTAGGGGATAGAGTTAGGAGGTAGAGTTTAGGATTAGAGGATAAAGTTTAGGGTTTGGGGATAGATTTTAGGATTAGAGGATAGAGTTTAGGGTTAGAGGATAAAGTTTAGGGTTTGGGGATAGAGTTTAAGGTTAGGTGCAGAGTTAGGAGGTAGAGTTTAGGGTTAGAGGATATAGTTTAAGGTTAGGGGGTAGAGTTTAATGTTTGAGGATAGAGTTTGGAGTTGTGTGTGGGGTTTAGATTTAGGAGGTATGGTTTAGATTTAGTGCTGGGGGTAGGGTTTTGCAATTGGGAATAGGATTTAGAGTTAGAGATAGGGTTTAGAGCTAGGGTCAAGGGGTGGAAATAGGTGACGGTTGGTGTTAGGGCGTGGTTGAAGTGTCCGACAGAGTAAGTGCTGACTGACTAAGTGTCCAGTAATTAAGTCTCACCAAACGAAATTGGACACAGTTCTCGACGGCCTCACTCACTCACTCACTCATTCACTCACTCACTCACTCACTCACTCACTCACTCACTCACTCACTCACTCTTCTGTCTGTTTCTTGATTCACTAATTATAATTTGCAGTTTCTTTCACTAGTGAAATACAAATGTTACTGTACAATAAATCAAACTGTAAGATACTTTTATAATTGCTGACATACGTATTTAGATAATTTATTAAGTGTTTTAAAAATGTGTATGTTAATAAATAAACTCAGTTGAAACCAAGGGCAATAAACAAGATAAAACAATCTTTTCAGTAAAATATATTTATTATCTTCATCTACAGTATGAGAGAAGATCATTTTCTCGAAGTTTATTTTCGTTTACCGTGGACTTTTACGGAAATGTGTGTTACAAGATGGCGACGGTCAGGCTAGGTCGTGTGACTCAATGTGTATATTTATCACGATTCACTTCCGGGTAGCTTTGTTGTTATTATTGTACACGATCACATGATTGAGGTGTCACCAGGTACTTTATACTTCACATTCAGACTCACGTAACTGACAGTCAAACAGGAACTGGTAAGAATGGTTTCTAGCTTTTGAATGTGGAGACATTTTGAAATGTAAATGGCGGCTTGAAGTAAGAACTAAATGTTGTTTTTTCTTAGGTATTTTGGTAACGTTTCGGGTGATGGCGAGGAGACTATAGTTAGCTCAAAGGGATTTAAAAATTTCCTTTCTTTGTAGCTGAGCTTTACGGAATATGGACGATAGATTAATGTTTAGCAACACGGGATGCTAACTGAATATAGGCAGGAAGGAAACTGTCGTAGAGAGCAAAACAAGGAAACACAACGCCTCAGATCATCAGAGAAGTGCCTCCAGCAGGCAAGCGTTTCTGACGCATGGGTGGTGGGCTCCTATGGGTCATGACTCTCAGAAGTATATGAGTTGTTGGTTTATAACCGCTTCACAAGGCAGAAGATGTAGCACGGATGTCCACGTGTGTAACAAGTTCCTTGCTTTTTGTTTGGTGAAAAACTACTAAAGTTGTCAGCGAAGTTGCTAAACACTCAAAAAGTAATGAAAATCAAATGAAAATCACAATCACAGAAAGAGGGGGGGGGGAGTAGAGTGGCAGAGAGGATCTGAACCAAGTGAACATTAAAAAAAATCTTGAAGATATTAAGGATGTGGCCTGCATGGAAAGGGAGTACAGGCCAGAAACGTTTAGACCAGTGGACTACATAATGTAGTGTGTATCAGAATATAAGTAGGAATTTTGAATGCACCAAAGCAACAGGCTGATTTTGTTACTAATTGAAACATGTTTTCTTTTGTCTGGTCACTGTGAATTTGAATTGTGTGTGTGAGAGAGAGAGAGAGAACATCTGTATATTTCATAACGCACTGACATCTGTGGCCACGGTGTATTCTGATGTGCCTCATCTTCAGTATTCTCTGATTTTGGAGACAAAAGCTGTGTCTGTTACCCATGTTTAGGTTAACTGGAGTCCCAGGTTTTCATTGCCTGACATCTTATGTTTGTGTTGCCTGGAGTAACATTGTTGGGTTACCTGGAATTTTATATTCGGGTTGGCTGAAGTCCCATATTTGCATTACCTGACATCTTATGTTTGGGTTGCCTGGAGTTCTATTGTTGGGTTACCTGGCATATTATATTTGGGTTGGCTGGAGTCCCATATTTGGGTTACCTGACACCGTATGTTTTGGGTTGGCTGGAGTCCCATATTTAGGTTATATTTAATGATGCATTTCAGTTAAAAATACATTGTTTTAGAACAGAAGTAATTTAACTTGTGTTAATTAGAAGATATCTAACCAAGAACTACAGAAGATATCTAACCAGGAAGTACAGAAAATATATAACCAGGAACTACAGAAGATATCTAACCAGGAACTACAGAAGATATCTAACCAGGAACTACAGAAAATATCTAACCAAGACAGAAGATATCTAACCAAGAACTACAGAAGATATCTAACCAAGAACTACAGAAGATATCTAACCAGGAACTATGGAAGATATCTAACCAGAAACCACAGAAGATATCTAACCAGGAACTAAAGAAGATATCTAACCAAGAACTACAGAAGATATCTAACCAAGAACTACAGAAGATATCTAACCAGGAACTACAGACAATATATAACCAGTAATTACAGAAGATATCTAACCAGGAACTACAGAAGATATCTAACCAGAAACCACAGAAGATATCTAACCAGGAACTACAGAAAATATCTAACCAAGACAGAAGATATCTAACCAAGAACTACAGAAGATATCTAACCAGGAACTACAGAAGATATCTAACCAGAAACCACAGAAGATATCTAACCAGGAACTAAAGAAGATATCTAACCAAAAACTACAGAAGATATCTAACCAAGAACTATAGAAGATATCTAACCAAGAACTACAGAAGATATCTAACCAAGAACTACATAAGATATCTAACCAGGAACTATGGAAGATATCTAACCAGGAACTAAAGAAGATATCTAACCAGGAACTAAAGAAGATATCTAACCAGAAACCACAGAAGATATCTAACCAGGAAAAAAAGAATATATCTAATGAAGAACTATAGAATATATCTAACCAAGAACTACAGAAGATATCTAACCAAGAACTACAGAAGATATCTAACCAGGAACTACAGAAGATATCTGACCAGGAACTACAGAAAAATTAGATGGTAAAAATGTAAAGATTTAAAATCAGTTTAAAATCAGTAGTCGTAGCATGTAATGGGGGGACTTAGTATAAAGGGTTATTTCCTTGACCTGATACCACAAAAGAGGTTGATGTGGTCAGCATCATGCCTGGCCATCTTTCCTTGACTTGACAGCACACGAGAGGTTGATGTGGTCAGCGTCATTCCTGGCCATCTTTCCTTGACTTGACGGCACACGAGAGGTTGATGTGGTCAGTGTTATTCCTGGCCATCTTTCCTTGACTTGACGGCACACGAGAGGTTGATGTGGTCAGCGTCATTCCTGGCCATCTTTCCTTGACTTGACGGCACACGAGAGGTTGATGTGGTCAGTGTTATTCCTGGCCATCTTTCCTTGACTTGACGGCACACGAGAGGTTGATGTGGTCAGCGTCATTCCTGGCCATCTTTCCTTGACTTGACGGCACACGAGAGGTTGATGTGGTCAGTGTTATTCCTGGCCATCTTTCCTTGACTTGACAGCACACGAGAGGTTGATGTGGTCAGTGTTATTCCTGGCCATCTTTCCTTGACTTGACAGCACACGAGAGGTTGATGTGGTCAGTGTTATTCCTGGCCATCTTTCCTTGACTTGACGGCACACGAGAGGTTGATGTGGTCAGTGTTATTCCTGGCTGCCTGTCTTTCCTCAGCTTCAGTAATAGCCAGCTACCCACTTCTACAGCCATGTGACTGGGCCACCTTTGCCTGGCGAACCACCAATCTCCATGTAAAAAATTGAGGACATTAACCTCTTGCCACTCAGTTTAAGTCACCGGAAATTAAACTAGATTAAAAAAAAAATTATTCAGAATAAAAGCCAAACAACAGTAAAAAATTTTTCAGGTTCCAAAAGTGTAGTAATCCAAATTGTACACTTCAGAAATGTGGTTTTCTTTTCCCTTCTTTTTTGTGTGCTTTTTTTGTTGTTTGTAATTCACCAACAGTGGACTGGTTTGAGCAAAATTTGTTAATCACATGACAAACCTTCACATTATCTCCCATTTTCCTTTGATTCAATGACATCCAGATGTGCAGTGAAATCTGGTATGCTTCACCCTGCAGGCAAATATTTTATATTTTCCCCAGCAATAGGTAATTAATTGTTACATATGATTAGGCAAGATGGCGCCAGTAGCGAGGGTTTTGAACTTCAGTCTTTCAGCTGAGAAGACAGGACACTCCTGAATGATCAACTCAAGCCCTTAACAAATTTGTAATCTTTGCCCTTTCCCTTTATCTCCCTGAATAAGTAATTGTTTTTACAAAGCAGGCACACCTAAATTGTTCATGTTGGGGATCACAGTTTTATGTTAATTTCTTAATTAGAAACTTTTTTTCCTTCAGAGTTATCTTAGCATGTCTGAAGCCCCGCCTAGCTACTACAGCAGTATGCAGCAAAATCAGGGCTACGCAGGTAAAGCGGAATTTTTGCAGAATATTTTTCATAGTGGTTCCATTCGAATGTTATTAAGGCTCAGCTAATGCTGGACATTCTTTTAATATTTTCATGGTTGAGCTAATAAAAGGACTTTATTTGAATATATTTTCAGTGGCTTAATTTCATAATTTTACAGGTAAAACGGGCATTGATTGGGTACATGAGACCCAACTGGAGGATCTTGATTTTGCAGATGACATAACTCTTATCAGTGACAATATGAAATCAATGCAAATAAAAATAGATACCCTGTCTTTAATGGCTAGTAAAATAGGACTTGAAATTAACAAGGAGAAAAACAAAAATAATGAAACGTCTCATTAACCACGAAGGACAAATATACGTAGAAGGAACAGCTGTTGAAGAAGTAAACCATTTTGCATATCTCAGCAGCTACATAGACCAGGATGGTGACACCAGAAAGGAAGTTGGAATTTGAATTGCAAAAGCAGCATTGACCTTCAAGAATCTTGAGAACATATGGCATTCAAAAGTTATAAGCACAAAAACCAAGTTAAAATTATTCAATTCAAATGTGATAACCCTCATTTATGCATGTGAAAGCTGAAAAACAACTAAAGAAATAGACAAGAAATTAGACTCTTTTGAAAACAAATGCCTAAGGAAATTCTCGGTATAAAGTGAAACATATTCAAGAGCAGTGCAGGGATAAGACAGATGAGCAAACAACAACCTGTCTCATGGGTGATCATAAAAAGAAGATGGACATACGTTGGCACTGCGAAGAGAAGAAACAATCAGAGGATCCCTTAACAAACTATCAAGTGGAACACAACACGCCGAAGAAAAAGAGGTACCACGTGAAACTCTAAAGAGGACATTGTTAAGAGAGGCCAGTTCCGTGGGCATAATATCCCTTGATGAGGTTGAAAAACTTGCTGAAGACAGAAATCTTGGCGAACTACCATGTGGGCCCTATGTGACATTTAGTGGCATGGGAAGGATGTAAGATGTAAGAATTTCATAAGCAGTTTATATGTGTGTATATGTCTATGTACTTCATTCCTTGAATACTGCTGTAGCTATTTATACTTTAATGTGTACTTTATATCTTGAGTACTTCTATAGCTGTTTATATTTTTATATGTACTTTGTATCTTGAGTACTTCTGTAGCTGTTTATTTGTTATATGTACTCTGTATCTTGAGTACTTCTGTAGCTGTTTATTTTTTATATGTACTTTGTATTTTGAGTAATTCTGTAGCCATTTATATTTTTATATGCACTTTGTACCATTAATTCTTCTGTGCCATTTTCTGAAATGTAGTGTTCTTGTACAGAATTTTTTTTATGGAGCTGTGTTTGGTTTCTTTAACATATGTTGTTTTTCATTAATAATGAACATTTATTTTATGTAAAAGTAGTGAAGTCAAGTGGTATTTTAAAACTTAGAAGCTATTGCACGCTAGGATATGATGAGTATGAGGAGCACGAGTGACTGCTTGAGTGGTGGTGACATGGTTGTTGTTGCTGGCAAAACCGAACCAATTAAGGCCATATCCCATTTCTTCTTTGTGCTTCAAGGTCCGAACTGAAAATATTTCTTGAGGTAACTCCAGATCTTCAGTAAAGCCACCTTAATCCACACCCTCTCCAGATTGATACTTTGATCCACTCACCATCCAGACTGCTTGTTGGAGGCTGTTTGGTCTGAGGGTTAGACATTCACTTCAGGTGTTGGAGGTTATGGGTTCAAAACCTACCAGAAATGGCAGGGATGTTTTTTTTTCTTGTGAATCCTTGAGTAGTGAATTCTCTTGATCTATAGGTAGTAGGACTGAATATCCACAAGCATTGTCCTATTAAAGATCCTTTGGCAGTTTGAAATCACTGAAAGGCCATCTGGCCAATTCCTTTATCCGCCCAGGCAAAATTCTGGAAAATTTACCATGAAAATGGGTGCAAGGACTTTGAGTGTCTATGCTGTGTGCAGCACCGTTCTGAAGTGGTGACTGAAATGGGAGGTTGACCAGGTGTGGGATTGTCCCGACGGTGATGAAGCCATCTTTTGAACAACGGATGAATGCATGATGCATGCATGTGCTTCGGTATCATTGTGTAATCAGCCGCAAAGAAGAGCAGTTCCAGAATGAGAAACAGCAAGATCAACAAGTACATTTTTGAGGTTGATGTATGCTAAAATGTTCAGTTCATCAGTTGTGCAGTTGTAACACTTGGATTTACTTTGTTTTTGCTTGTCCCGTTAATGTCTGAGAAGCTGATAACTGATATATCTGTTACATTTTTATATAAAAGTGATGACTAATATTTCAGGCTATCAGCAGTCCTATGGAGCTATGGGTCCCCCACCAGCAGGTGCATATCATCCCACCGGGTACCCAGCTCAGGGCGGGTATGATCCAAGCAAGCCAGCAGGTGCTGCAGGAGCATATCAAGGTGCACCTGGTTACCCACCTCCAGCTGGGGCTGTCCCATCCTACCATCAGTCCTCCAATACAAATGTTATAGTGCAACCAGCACAGTCAGTTGTAGTTGTTGGAGGCTGTCCTGCTTGCAGGGTAAGGTTTCTGAAAATAGAATTTAGAAATACATTTTACATATTAAAAGGTAAAGGTAAATACTCGTTTCCATGCCATTAAAGCATATTGGGGATATGATGTTAGGCCTGTATTTCCATCACATGCCTGGCCACATTTACCTTCCCAGATTTCTCTGGTACCAATCTGGGTGAACCTTGGGGCCTTTCTGGTATGGTGGTACTAGAAAAAAATCTCCACTGCTGGGACTTGAGACTGGTACTACTTGGTCAGTAGATCAAGTGCCCAACCACTCAGCCAACCAGGCTGACATTTTGTATATATAGTGCTGTACTGAAAATTTTCTGACCTAAAGTTTTGAATATGTTACACGGAAGGTACCAATCACCAGAAGTTGGCCACATTCTCATCATGCTCCTGTCCATGTTCTAGAGGGGTGCAGGAGAACTAAGATTTGAAAACCCTTGACCCTGTTATCTGTACCAAAAAAAAACAAACAAGTGATCACCTGACCTGCTCCATGTTATGACATAAAGATCATCTGAACAGAGCAAGGAGTGGACACACATTAAAAGTTCATAAAGTACATTATTATACTCAGAAACTACAAGAGCTAAGCTAAACAGTTGATGCCATTAGGGTCATATACAAATCAGTGTCCAATGTTGGATGTGAAATCCCAAGTTCCAGAACATATTCTATAAGCAGATCTGTGGAAGTAGGTCAGGTCAGAGGGCCATATAGGAAGCAGAAGTTATGATCCTGTGGAGAAAATTATGGACTTTGTCCTGTAGATGTGTTTCCAAATTTAGTATGATGTAAAATTATATCAATATGGAGAGCATGAATAATGTACTTGGAAGTGAGCAGTCCTGTTATCCAAAGTTTGTAGACCAGAAATTCTTTAAAATCCATATTTGGGTTGACCTAGCTGTACAAATGGGTACCTGACACACAGGTGTTTAGAAAGTCCACTTATGAAAGAGGAGACTTTAACCTTGCACTGTGAGGTATGTTGGATTACACTGTCTGTCAACATATGAAGGGAATGTAGGATATTATGTAGAAGTCATCCCTGCATGGCCAAAACCTTAGGGCTAGAAAAAAGAGAGAATTTAATGTCAAAGAAGAATTAGGTGCAATGGTGAAACAATTAGAGTAATTAGATCAACTGGGTTCTGGGTATATAGAAGGTGAAAATGCTGTCCAATATGGAAGTCGGTGTTCCTTAGCTGACATGCAAGCATCGGACCAAAAGTCTGTCCCACCCCTCCATTGCCGTCCCCAGTAACAGACCTAGTCTGGCTAACGGGGCAGGGATCACTAGTCCCCAGGGTGGTGGAGTCTGCTAAAGAAGTATTGCACACCCCCCTGCTTGTTAGCTCCACACACGACTGAAAATATAGTGGCCATAACCCGCTCCCAATCCAGCATGATACTTTTGCTTCAACACCTTCACTGCATCAGCTCCAAAGAACATCATATTCTCAGTTTCATGGAGATATAAGAACATGATGAATATATTAAGTGGTGTTAGATTATACTTTTTTTTTTTTCGTAAAATGACTCCTGTTTTTTTTTTCCAGTGTTGTAAAAAATATTGGTAAGATTTCTGATAAACAAAAAAATAAATTGCTTCTTAATTAGTCTGAGCTGTTGTTGGTACATCTCCAGCATTTCATTTCTCTTGTGTTGTAGGTTGGTATACTAGAGGAAGACTTCACCTGTCTTGGAGTGTTGTGTGCTATTCTCTTCTTTCCCATTGGCATACTGTGCTGTCTGGCAATGCGCCAGAGACGTTGTGCCAACTGTGGGGCAGTTTTTGGTTAGAGACTTCCGATTTGTGGAAAAGCGGGGTACTAGTTCAAGATGGAGTATGGACGAAATGAATGCAGGACTATTTATTGTTATTGCGAAACTTTCAGCAGTTTCGGTTGTTGACTTCATGACTTTAGTTTTTATCGGTGATGAAGTTAGGTTTTTTTTTTTCTTGTAATTTTCATGATTAATGGTAAAATCTCTAAGTTATTTATGTCACTAGACTCTTAGAAATTTTCTTGACCTTATTTTGTGAAGTCAGTTTAGTTAAAATATTAAATATTTTATTGCTTTTATTTGTTATTGAAATTTACAACAGCAAAAAAAACATTTTATGGGGTTTTTTGGGTTCATTTCTCTTTGTTTTAGTTGGCCAGGACCTTCATATTTTGATAGTGTAAAGTCAAATTAGAGGCATAATATAGATGTTGTTTTACTAACTGGCCATGCTGTCAGTCAAAGGTCATACAATTATGCACGTTTTTTTTTTTTCAAAAGAAACATGGAGAACAAATGTTTAACATTTTATTTCAAACGCTTGACGTGTAACTAACCTGTGATGGACTATTTTGGAAAGCATGCATTTGGATGTTGTGTGGTCAAGACAGTAAAATAACAGTTAATATCTTGTTATGTGTGAGTGTTTGTAAATGTTACTTTATTTTCTGTAAATGAACTTGAAGGTGATTTGGCAGCCAATACTATGGTGAACATCTTGGGAACAAACAAAATCGAATAGCAAGAAGAGTGAACTGAATGAGCTTGATGTGATTCATGGAGGCGACTCTAGTTGTTTAGATTGAGATTTTTTTAGATCATTTCCACTCATATCCATTCAAGCTGCTTTTAGTCTTTGTCAGTTACATTACTTATTTGTGACAAGTTTGTATAAAGCCCGTTTTAGTTTTTGTTTATTTAATACATTCTGGCTTGTTTGATTTTAAAATGTTGATTATTGATGGTAATGTGTACAAACAGAATAATTACCTGTTTACTCTTTTTGTTCTCAATTGGCTGGTGTTAATCTTTGTGTCACGTGGTTCTGGATGTAGCGTGCTCTCTTTCAGTGAAGATTATATTTGTTAGGTGAGTAATCATTCAGAACTTGCTTATTTGTCCAGTGCTTTTGATTTTATTGGTGAACTCAGTGGCTGTGAGCTGTGAATTCGAATGTTAAACATCTGGACAAGCGTGTTAAAGTGGCTGAACATAGATTAGAGAAAGATGTAATCAGAATACAGCAGAGATTTTGAAACAGTGTCTTCAGGAATTCCCAGAATGCTTTCATTGTTGAAGAAAATGACCATGGAAGTATTGGCTGAGTTGATTCATTATTCAGAAGCTCTTTGCGCTGTTCTGAAGTCGTGGGTTCGAAAGAGCCTCATAATTCTTCTTCTTCTTCTTCTTAAACACTCAGGTTTTAGGTCATTGCTAAATCTTGAGCCATGTAGCAAAGGAAAATTATTTGCTTGTCTTCATATTTTTTTTGTTTATTTTTCACAAAATCCAAATCCTTCTGGCCAAGAGTTTGTTGTCTAACATATAAGCAGTGTACAATAACACATAGGATGACCATGTAATGACCAATGGGTGTAGACCATATGGGGATAAAAGAATGTAAATGTTTACACTCGAGAACTTCATTGACATAGTGTTTTATGAACTGCCCAGGTTCTCAATAATTTATATTTAACAATTTAAACAATAATCAAAATCACATAATTTTGTCAACCTTTTTGAATGATCCAGAAAAAAAAGCTTAGTCAAACATAAACCTGGATAGGCCATAACACACTATGTCAGTGAATGAAACATAAACAGAAGATCTGGGCAGTTCATAACACACTATGTCATTGGATGAAACATAAACAGATCTGGGCAGTTCATACCACACTATGTCAATGAATGAAACATAAACAGAAGATCTGGGCAGTTCATACCACACTATGTCAATGAATGAAACATAAACAGAAGATCTGGGCAGTTCATAACACACTATGTCAATGAATGAAACATAAACAGAAGATCTGGGCAGTTCATACCACACTATGTCATTGGATGAAACATAAACAGAAGATCTGGGCAGTTCATAGCACACTATGTCAATGAATGAAACATAAACAGAAGATCTGGGCAGTTCATACCACACTATGTCAATGAATGAAACATAAACAGAAGATCTGGGCAGTTTATACCACACTATGTCAATGAATGAAACATAAACAGAAGATCTGGGCAGTTCATAGCACACTATGTCAGTGAAGTTCTCAGAGTGTAAACATTTACATACACACTTGAGAACTGTTTTTCAATGTTTGGAAACTTTAATGGAAATTGTACATAGCATCTTTTATGGGAAAAATACCATGGAGCATAGACAGTCCCTGGTTTTTGGGGTTTTTTTTCCAATATTGTGACTAGTTTTTGTTTTTCTGAATGAATTGTCCCAGTATCACAAACATGTCACATCTTTAAGTGCCGAGTGAAGAAATCATTCAAATGATTGGTTTATTCAGTAAGTATGCGCTGTCAAAGGTCTTGAGCAGTGATTTGTTAGTGAATGTATGGCAGCGATTGGTGGTTCAAATTTAGCCTGAGATGCTGCACTTAACTCGGAAAGGAACAGTTGGTGTTTTTTTTTGGAGTTAGGGAAGGATGACCAGATGTAATACTGGCCGACAGGCGAAGGATAGAAACCAACACCATATCTGCTGTCTTGCCTCAGTAGAATGAAAGGTTAATTCTACGCTGTCTTGCCTAAGTAGAATGAAAGAGTTAATTTTACGCTGTCTTGAACACATAATGGATTATATCAGTTACCATTGTTTCTTTGCTTTGATACATTTTATCTCAGAATTATATTACCAGTGTCTGTCTACAGATTACATATTGCTGTAATTGTGCTGGATTGTTAAACAGCTGATTACATTATGCCAAGCTGTCTTTTTTTTATGTTGTGTTTAACTTTGGTTTTGAATGTTCGCAGTTGAAAGTAGTAGTTGTTTAACAACATGGAAGTTTCTATGACTGCTGTGGTTATTTCACTTTATATGTCACAGAAAAGGTGCATTAATGAAGCAGTTAAAGTACTAACTTCTCTTGTCAAAGCACTGCTTTCATTCCCTTGTCAATTAGCCCAGCTGAAAATTTGATACCTGATTCTTGCTTTGTTGTTTTAGGGAATGAAAGCAATAAGGGTTGCTCATCCATCACAAGAAAAAAAAATGTTGAGCCATACAATAGCAAAGTCTAACTCTTCACTCTTATCTCTCCCACTTTAGGCAAGATACTACCAAAGACCTTAAGAACAGAAGTATATGTGCATATTGGGAAGCTTGTGTATTCATATTGTACTAAGTTATCGTAGTGCTCTTCAGCCATTCTTTTCTTTATGTGAAAACTCTCAGTTGATTCATTATTTTTATTTAGATGTCAAGTCTAAGGAGTTTTCATGTAATTATTTATACAAATTGTAAAATCTTTTTTCCATTTTTATATTTTTAACTCATTATCCTCAAAATCTGTTTTAAAAAATGTTCAAAGAACCAAGCTTGATTACATTTCATAATTTTGTATTTTAAGTTCATATTCCTACGCAGGACATGTTGTACGTCTTTATAAGTACTAAACTTGGGGAGTTTTTACTAGCTGGTGTCATGGTAGAGAACTTACATAAAGGATCAGCTCTGATGATACTACTCACTGCCATGTGGGAACATACCAGTTCTTTTTCTGTTGCCTTCAGTATCACAACAGTATTTTGCCAAGACACTTTCGTGGGGGTAAGGGTACCTTTGGTCATCAGACACAGTAATCTCATCTCCCGGTTTAAAATGGTCATTCTGTGGTTCAAGATTGACTGAGTTAACTTACTTGTTATTTTAGTACCGTGTTTTTTGTGTTTGTGAGTTGTTGAATTGTTTATTATTTTTCTGTCCATTCCACTATAATGTTCGAGGTTAAATGTTTACAGCTGTGAGGATTAAAAAAAGTGTGCAGATGTGGAGATTATAAGATTATAAGCTGTGAAGTTAATGCCAAGACAGTACCATGTCATGACTCAGTTATGTTTTTTTTTGTTTTTTTATTTTTAATTCAGTTGTATTTGTAGATATACCTCTTCTGGTATGGCACTCATCTTACTCCTACATATTGGCACAAATTAATTATATTTTATCATATATTTTCAGCAAATGTCTCATATACTTTTTGACACCTGAGACTTTATACATGAAAAAAAAAAAGACAACTCTTTTGAAGAAAAATCACATGAAATTATGACATAAAAATTGTGTTCTTTATGTATGCATTTTATAGTTTGCATGTTTGCACAATTTTAGGGTATTGGATCTTGCAAGATTTTGGAGTAGTGGTGTTGTAAGATACTGTCTTTTATCAGATTGAGTGCACAAAGCATTACAGCGTGAATTATCAGGCAAGATGTATTTTTTTAAAAGCTGTCATTGTTTATTAAAGTATCCATTTATTGATGCAATTTTAAGTTATAGTTCTTTGTGAGGGATCATTCATATTGTGATGTTGTGAATGATTTATGTTTATGTGAATGATGAATGTGATGTTGTGTGAATGATTTATGTTTACGCGATGTTTTGGAACATGGATGCATAGATTGGATTTTGTGAATGATTATCAGTGCTGGGTGCTTGTAAATGTTGTGAATGATGAATGTTTACACTGTGTGTTGTGAAAGCATTGAGATCTTTGGGTTCCAGATGTTGTGGAGACAAGTGTTATTGAAGTTTTAAAGACAAAAGAAAAGTGATGTTTCAGGGTTTTTAGGACATGGATCAGAAATTTATGGCTCAGTCAGGGTTTTGGAGATAAAAAAAAAAGGGATATAAGTTAGTTATATAGAGTTTAATGTGAATCTATATTTATTTATCCTTTATAGACTACTCAAAGGCATTTGATTGTGTACAACACCAGAAACTTTTGGAAATAATGGAAAAAAATGGGATTTCCAACACATTTGATACAACTAACATCACTGCTGTATCTAGACCAACAGGCAGCAGTAAGAATAAATGGTGAAACAACAACTTGGTTTGACATAAAACAAGGGGTCCATCAGGGGTGCATATTGTCGCCTTACGTATTTAACTTGTATACTGAAAATATAATGAGGAATGTTAGAGAAGATGTAGACAAAGAATATTACGATGCCATAACAATTAGAGGTTATGAAATACCAGAGATTAGATATGCTGATGACACAGTATTACTGTCCACAACACAAAAAGGAATGGAAAAACTAATTATGTCAGTCCATAAGAACAGCGAAGAGCAAAACCTCTATCTTAATGCAAAGAAAACTAAACTGATGACAACTGACAAAACAAACAAGGCAGCTGAAATATGTATCAACAAGGAAAAACTGGAAGAAGTGGAGAGTTTTTAATATCTTGGATCACTACTAACTAATAATGGAGATACAATGAGGGAAATTAAAAGGAGGACATCTATCGCTCTTCAGAAAGTAAAACAACTAAAGAATCTGTGGAGAGGAGCAGAAAGAACCACAAGAATAAGATTCTGAAGGGCATGCATCTTTCTGACTGCAACATATGCCTGTGAGACCTGGACACTTAACAAAACAGCTGAGAAACACATAAATGCCTTTGAATGTAAATATTACAGAAGAGTTCTTCAAACACCATGGACACAAAAAAGAATAAGAGCTTAATATTGAAGAAGGCTGGCTAGTAAAGAGGATTAAAGAGAGAAAACTTAAATGTTTTGGACACATTAAACATCGTGATAATCTAGAGAAGACTGTCTTTGAAGGGTACATAATGGGAAAAATAAAGAGAGGAAGACCAAGGCGAAGATGGCTGCAAGACATCATTGATGATCTGCAAATAGATGCATCAGCGGCAGGCCATCTTGCTCACAACTGAGAGGCCTACAGGAGTGCTGATAGGGAGGCAAAGTTCCGCAAGGGACATGCAAATGAATGAATGTAGTGAATCAGAATTTGATACTGAATCACATTTCTAAGAGACCTGATTCAGAAATCAGTGACATGTCAAATGTTGCAGGTACAAGAAATAATATTGTATATACAGTGTGTCATGGTGGTGTAGTGCTTTGTGCACTTACCTGCTTTGGTTCAATTTTGCACTTGGGTGGAGTTTTTATCAGATCAACTGACACCGGGTCAACCCAGCCTAAAAAAGTGGGTGCCAGGTGAATGCAAATGCTACGGGACATAGATTTTATGTATATTTTACTTTTGTCATGACTTCACGTTTCGTAGGAAAGTTTTAAATGACATTACTAGTTCAGCAAACACAGCGTGACTTGCCTTGCAGTATTTTATGTCAAGATTTCCAGCACTACTCTTGTACTCAACAGTCCATCATCTGTGCCCTCCCATCTTCTTGCTTGCTGTTGTTAATTTGTTTTTCACAGAATGACTGGACTCATGAAGATAGCCTATCTTATATTTTCTGATCTTGCTTTTCATTCTTTTTTTTTAGACTTGTTAGTTTTATAATCCCCGGCTGTAAAAGGTGAAAATGTATTAAATTTCTTGGTTAACGTTCATGATGGGCACACAGGCAGTGTTTGGCTGAAGGCTACAAGTCCCGTACTGTAGTCACGAGAGTTCTTTACTTAAATCCACTTGCTTCTTTCTGTTTTGTCCCATTACAAACCTCGGTGTTTTCAGCATGCACAGACTAATGTCTTCTTAAGCCTTACAGTACCGGCTGCACCTGTGTCCACGTAGATCTTACAATACCAGGTACTGTAGTGTATAAACGTACCAAGTTTATTGGGGTTTTTTAAAAAAAAATCTCAGAATGCTTCCAAAATGTGATAAACTGAAAGGTCACTTTTCTTTCAGTTTCAGTATCAGTTTCAGGTTTTCCATAGTGGCACAAAAATGAGGCTTAGTTTTTTAAACTTTGCGATTTGTTTCAGTTTAACATCAAGCAGGAAGTTTATTACACCAGTAGGTTCATTTCTTCATACAGCACTTCTGAATGCCCCATTAACTGTAAAAAAATGTATAAACTAGGAAAAATGTAGGAACGGCTTTATTACTTAATGAGCACACAGCCATGGCGTTTCGGCGTGAGCCTTAATCATACAAAAACACACAGGACAAAGAAAAAAAAACCTTTTTCCCTAGTTTATACATTTTGGTATCACAGCTTTACTGCAGTGGCTCCGTGTATAGTTGTATGCTTATAGACTAACTATTGTGCATTAACTGTAAAAGACCAGTCCTAAAATCAAACTAAGAGGAATATTACAAAGCAAAGTAGCTGATAATGAATACAAATCAAAGTTAAATGTATTTATAATTGGTTTTACAAGAGCTGTTACATTAAGTGAAACAAATATTTGCAAAGAAAATGTTTACATTAATTTCAGTTACAGAACAACTCCATCAAACTCTTCACAATGTGGACAACCTTATACATTTATCCTGCATTTGCATCTTCTGTTGATAACACATTTTTATTATCTGTTATATATTCAGAAAATTCTTGAACAGATTTAAGCACGAGACCAAGTCAAGTGTTTCTGAGGGCAGATACATCTGATGAGCAGGATGGCAAACAATAGTTAGCCAAACTCTACATTCTTTCTCTGAGGTGTTCCCTGAAAACTGGACGCCACAAAAACCTGGCAAACAAAAAGAGATCACTAGCAAACCCACCTCCCCAACCCTGCCCTGTGGCTCAACACACTCAGAACCCTGTAGACAGGTGGCAGGTGATCAAACCTGCTTTCTTGTATGTCTCTGTCTTCACATACTGCCACGTATCACTGGGGAGAAGCAAACAGCTCGAGCCATGGCATTCAGAGCATAAGTACGGACATAAACAAAATATCAAGCACGTCAATAACTTGGTTTCACAAGCTCTTCCTTCAGCATAACACCTTTCTGTGCAAGAACTATCACAGCCTCTGAAAGCAGTACAGGGATCTAATCATCATGAAATTTATCATCCATCATTTTATGTCCTCTTTTTTTTTTTAAAGTTCTTGTTCACAGTCGGTGAAATATTCATGACTGAAAGCTTGGACAAATTCTCAGCAGCCACTCAAAGCTTACTAATCTCAGCAAGCATTGGAGACATCCTAACTCTCTCACTGCGAATACACACAACCATACAACTTGAAAACTCCTGAAAGAAAAGACAGAGGGCATTCTGGTCCTGAATCTGCTAGGAGACCACTTCATCTCGGAAAGCCAGACAAACGACGGCCTTCTCATGTCCACTGTATTCTCGCTTGATCTCGCCTGTATTCACGCTCCATAAACGGGCATTGTTGTCTGACGATGCTTGATAGTTGTGAAAATAAAGCAGAATTTTAAATCACAAAACAATCTTCAAACTTTTATGTTAAAACTTTAAAATGTTTAAAACAACACTGCTCCAACATTGGAGTCATCTCCCTGCAACCACTGAAGGAAATCCTGATGTCAAAGGCCAAACATGTATGGGCAGGCCCAGAGTGTAATGAGGCCACTCTCCATGACCAGCAACAGAGCTGGGCCCCTTATTTACAGTTAGTTACATCAGACAAGTCCAGAAGTGCTCCAATCTCATCCTGCGAAGGAAGATCTCAGGACAGTGCAGGTATTCTCTAGCACCTGTGAGAATCCTGACAAAAAAAGGAACAGTTGTGGGCCTAAAATAGAATCTATGAACATCATTCCCATAATCCACCTCAATTCTGCTTCAGACACACTCTCAGAGTTGGCTACTTTCCACCTGCTGTATTTTTTTTTTTTGTGTGAAGACAACAAAGGTGGAAACCATAATGATGTACCAGCAAACTCCCTTGAGCCAGCATGTAATGATGCTATTGATAGGTTCCAAGTTGTAGGTCAGAATCATGATCTGAACACAAGTATCTGTCGTATTTCTAATGCTGTGGTATTTCAGCGAAACTAATATGTAAAAACATATTTGGAAACCCCACACTAACCTGTAATGACGTATTTAGGAAACGCCACACAAATGTATTTGGAAACAACTAACCTGTAATGATGTACTGAGAATCTCCGCTGAATGCACAATCCCAGACCCACCGCTGGGACTTGTCCTTTAACTCTGTGCACAAAGACTGATCTGCAGTCCGCCATATACGGCACGTTCCATCTGCAGAGGTTGTCGCTAAAAGTCTGTCAGGAAAGGGAAAGTGACACTCTGAGTTCTACTCTCTGAGTTACACTGCATGTAATAATCATTTTCTATTCTCTTAGCAAAAATTAGATATTACATTCATCCAGTTTTACCCGTGGTTGTTAACACCATTGCATTATAAGTGGCTTTGCAGTAAATCCTATCAAATAGAGGATTCTAAGTCAGTGGCAAAGTAGCAAAGGACTCTATGTCGGTGGCAAAGTAGCACAGGATTCTAAGTCAGTGGCAAAGTAGCAAAGGACTCTTAAGTCAGTGGCAAAGTAGCAAAGGATTCTTAAGTCAGTGGCAAAGCAGCAAAGGACTCTTAAGTCAGTGGCAAAGGACTCTTAAGTCAGTGGCAAAGTAGCAAATGACTCTCTCAGTGGCAAAGTAGCAAATGACTCTCTCAGTGGCAAAGCAGCAAAGGACTCTGTCAGTGGCAAAGTAGCAAAGGACTCTGTCAGTGGCAAAGCAGCAAAGGACTCTGTCAGTGGTCAAAGTAGCAAAGGACTCTGTCAGTGGCAAAGCAGCAAAGGACTCTGTCAGTGGCAAAGCAGCATACTATATGTAATAATGAAACATTTTCAAAACCATCCAGCACAGACATCATGATCATCATACAAAGATGATGTTACAAATCTATTACAAGCACAGATTTTGTTGTCACACTGTCTAAATAAGATGATGTACATCAAAATGTTCACCAGAAATGACTGGTTACTAAGCAGAAATGCTTCTACCAATCCTGTCCTTATGTTTACCTTCCACAGCTTTATAGCTATGGTCACATATGTACACAAAGTTACAAACACTTTATTCCTATTGGCGTTGTCATGAAAACAGTGGAACCACATCTACGATAATCACATACCATTTGATGTGAGCAATCAAGTAATGGGTAGCTGCTACAGCCCTCAAAATCAATAGAGTGTAAAGGGTACATGAAAAAAATACACTTATACCGGATTTGACTAAGTGCACAAAATAGGACTCAACATAATATTCATCAACAATTGCAAAAATTAATTAAATAATTATGCAGAATCTTGACTAAATATTTTTTAGAATCTAGACTCAAACACTGGAACATAAACTGGACACAGCTAAATATTTACTGAGAATCTGGAACAAATATTTATACATAATCTGAAGTTTATTCATCAAATAAAATTCTGAACAAGGACTTCTGCTGAATCTGAAGTTTTTGTGGAATACCTATGTAGAAACTGGACAAAATTCATAAAGTGTAAAAACTTACATAAAATTTGGACACAGCATTTATGTATAAATACAAAAATTAGAACATAACTATAAACGTATAAACTAGGAAAAAACTAGAAACAGCTTTATTACTTATATATATAGTTGTATACTTATACATTAATTATTGTGTATAACTATAAATGTAAATACACAGAATTTGGACAAAATATTTATGTGTAAATACATAAAACTGGACAAACCATTTATGTGTAACTACTTACAAAAATTTGGACAAAACATTTATGTGTAAATACTTCAAAATTTGGGCAAAACTGTCATGTTCAAACACTTACGTAGAATCTGGACTAAACAGACACTTCAGAATGTATTTGTTGTGTGCCTGAAACTTCTTCTTTGGATGTAAACTTGATGGTCCATTTGAGCGACTTGCATTCATTGTCCACAAGTAACAGTTGCCCTGGAATATCATCAAGGTTTTAAAAGAGAAAAGATCATAAGGAAAGTCTTACTTGAAACAGATAATTAATATCATCATGTGCCTTCTCCGGAACGAAGGTTGGCTGTAATGAATCTCCAGTTTCCTTGCCTTGATGGTGCTCTCACCCAAACTGTATTCTGTCCATTCTTGTATGTTATCTTCCTATCTACATCTCTGCCTACCTCTTTCTGTTTTTCCTTCCACCTTTCCTTCTAATATGGTCTTCAGTATACTGTTTGTATGTCTTTTGATATGGCCAAAGATTTTTGTTTTCTTCATCCTTATTTCTTTGAGAAGTTCACAAGCATATATATATATATATATATATATACACACACATATATATATACACACACTAACAGAGACATATATGATTCTGTGGCAAATGGAATGGAAGAAGTGTATGTTTCAGTTTGTTGTAACTTTCTCTTTCCTGGGGTGTTTTTTCCATCTATAGCATAAGACATAGGTAAACTTTCTTTCCACACACAACTGTCTTGGGCCAGTCATTTCAGCTGAGATTCAAAATGTTCTTTCTTGCAGGCATTTTCCCTCAAGTTTTTCTGGGTTGGTCCATCTCTTTCTAACTCTGGGGAAGGACGGAAAGTTCTACACCACTTTACAAACTCCTCTTGGAAGCTCCGACTTGGCCACACTATTAGAAAAGAGTGTCTGTATAAAATGTCAACAAGTCGGACTAAGCAATCAGTCTGTCTTTTTGACAGAATCAGACGTAAACACTTCTTGTCAACAAATTATCAAGAGATTTAGGCAGACAATTGGTCTTCAGTAAGCACTGGAAATAATTTTCCTTCAAAGTAGGAGAGGTCTATCTGTAAACTGTACTGCCCCTTGAAAACATAACTAGTAGAAACTCATTCATTTATTAAGCACCACAGGGGACCCAAGTGGTGGAGTGGTTAATGCACTAGTCTCTCATGACAAAAGGTCAGAGTTCAAACCTGGCTGGAGGCATCTCACTCATCTCGCTGTAGAAATAAGTACCTGGCATTCTCTGGAGCTGTGGAGGGAAGGCAGCCACACCTAATGCCGACCATATCATCCTCTAGTGTGCTGACAAGTCAAGAAATATAGGCACTAACACCATATCCCCTAGGTGCCTCTGGCACAACAGAGCTACCTTTACCTGATCAGGTACCATGCTGATAGTCAGTGATGACCATACTCTGCCATTCTGTCTGATCCTTGGCATCTCATATACAAAACAGATTAGTAACCCATCTTTTTTCCATGACACATTTTTCTCTTGGTTTCTATTTCTCTCCCCTTGGGTTTTTCAGTGATTGTCAAATTTTCTAATATCTGTCTTCTTGTGTCATGGAAGCATACATAAAAAAAATATATATATATATACTACTGGACAAAAATTAAGAGCCGGTTTTTTCAATTCTTACAAAAACAAAATCAACTGACCAATAAACAAGCCATTAGTACCAAAGAAAACAGCATTTAAAACTGAACAAATTCAATCATTTCATTTGCAAATTGAAACAGGAATACACATACAGCAAGCTGGTGAAATCACTAACCCCTCATCCAAAAATTCACAAGAGTGGTCTTCAAACAACAAACATGTCAGTATCGCATATGGCCACCGTTCGCTGCCAGACATTTGACGCAACGTTGCCTTCTCGAGTTAACCAGGTTTGTTAGGACATTCTCTGAAATGGCCTGCCACTCTTGTTGAAGGAAAAGGGTCAGCTGGTGACATCAACAGGTGGAGGATGATTTGTCGAAACCCGTCTGCCTAGGACATCCCAAATGTGCTCAATGGGTGACAGAGTGGGCGACCAAGCTGGCCAATCAATTCTAATGATCCCTTGCTGTTGAAGAAAATCTTCTACGACATGACCCCGATGTGGTCTTGCGTTATCGTCTTATAGGATTGCCCCTGCACCCATGGCTTGCAAGGTAGGTTGGACAAATGGCTGCAGAATTTCATTCAGGTATCGCTGGGCGGTTAGGGTGCCATGAATAACATGGAAGGGAGTCCTGCTGTGTCTGCTGATGCCACCTCAGACCATGACTGATCCCCCTCCATAACGATCCACCTCTTAGATAGTGGCGTTATGGAACCGTTCCCCTGACTTTCTCCAAACACAGATTCTGCCATCATTGAAGGACATACTGAAGCGGGATTCGTCTGTGAAAAGAATTTCACCCCACTGGCGCCTCATCCACGGATGTGCCTCCAGCACCAGGCAACTCTAGCTCTACGGTGAGCTGGAGTAAGAGGTATTCTTATTGCTGGTCACCATGAAGTCAGCCAGATTCTCTTAAAAGCCTGCGAATTGTTCTGCCGCTAACATTGACGTCATATTCACTAGCTGGTTTCCGAGAGTGGAAGACGTTACTGTCTGGTTGTGAAATGTTGACAGCTGCAGGTATCTGTCATTGTGTCTACTCATGCAACGAGGTCGGCCTGAATGACGCCTGTCTTCTACTTCTCTGGTTGCGCGAAATCATTTCAAATGCCTCTGGATGATAGAATGGGACATCCTGAACAACGTGCAACTTCACAGCCAGATAAACTGCTTTCAACCAAGGCTATGACCCAGTGATGCTCAAAGGTGCTAAAATGCCTTCATGGTGGCATAGTGTTTTTCAAATGACAAAAATACCCCTAAACCACTTTAATAAAAATGATTGGAAGGTGAGAAGTGTTCACTAAGGATGCCTCTTGCATGTGCAGCACAAATCAGCACGATTTAATTACCTGCTGGGTCATGCTGACACTTTTAAAAATGCCCTAATATTTTGTCTAGGACAATGCTACTGCACTTGATTTTTACACTTGTTGTGATGAACAGTTGGTGTTGTTTATGCCCCGGCTGCATAGAGGACTGCCTGAGAATGCAATTTAATCAAGATTCTACAATAAATTTATTTATAGTTTCAGTATGGCAATCAAAATAAACATATGCTTGGAATTAATGACCGGCCCTCAACTTTTGTCCAGTAGTATATACAATATATATATGTGGCTTGTCTAAAAAGTTTGGTAAATGGTATCAGAAAAGAAACAAAACAGAAAATACAAACAAATTACCTTTATTGGCCTTCAAAATAATCGCCATCCTTCACAACATACTTTTGGCAACCTTCATAAAGCTTCCGGAAACTGTCAGCAAAGGCCTCTTTAGGAACTGATTGCAGAACCATTGAAATGCGCTCTTTGATTGCTGCCACATCCACAAAACATGCACTTTCATGATGTTTTTCAGGTGGGGAAACAAAAAGTCTGCAGCTGCCGGATCAGGGGAGTATGGTGGATGATCGAGAACAGGTACATCACACTGAGACAAGAACTGGTGCACACAGATCATGTCTGTGTTTCTGCTTGTTGACGGCCAACCTGAACGTGGCTTATTCTCAGTCATTTGCTTCCCATCGTGAAAGCATTTGAACCAGCCGTAAATAGACTTTCTGCTCATGGCTTCCGTCCCGTACATCGGCACCAACATTTTATGCGTCTCCGTTGCCGTTTTCTCCAAATTTGTAGCAGAACTTGATGTTCACTTGTTGCTCCATTTCAATGTGACCTTACCTCTCACACTGACTACATTCGACCGCCCACAGCAGGTTTACCCTGTCAGTCACATGTACTCCACGCTAGGTGGCACTTTTCGATGTGTCTCTAGATAACCATGTGCATGACCACATACCTAGGACATGTTGCCATTGAGACATCTCAAATATATATATCTCTCTGAATCTTTAGGTGTTCAAGGGCTTTCCATAAATGCCTATCCTTCACTTTTTTTCCTTCCTATTACCCAAGTGAGCACTTAATTACTCAACATCCTCTCTGTTGTTCTTCTCTATGTCACCTTTGGTTTACCCTTACTCCTCTCTGTTGTTCTTCTCTACGTCTCCTTTGGTCTACCTTTACTCCTCTCTGTTGTTCTTCTCTATGTCACCTTTGGTTTACCCTTACTCCTCTCTGTTGTTCTTCTCTACGTCTCCTTTGGTCTACCTTTACTCCTCTCTGTTGTTCTTCTCTACGTCTCCTTCAGTCTACCCTTACTCCTCTCTGTTGTTCTTCTCTACGTCTCCTTCAGTCTACCCTTACTCTTGTAAGGTGCCCACTTCAATGCTATTTGTGGTAATGAGTTACCAGTCATCAGGAGTACATGGAACAAGTGAAAGAATTGAAGAATATATTTCTGTGAAAATCTTAATATGTGCAAGGTTTGGTTGAAACACAACATTCTGACCAAAGGTTAATCATTCTCTGAATCACAAGCTCACCTTGTTATTGACAGCTGCCATTAATGTACCCATGGGATCAATGCTGACAGATGTTATAGCAGCATCCGGTTCTGGAATCTTGAGAAAAAGAAAAAAAAAATACCAACAGTCTTTCAATACTATCATAGGATAGAACCTTTGACAGTTAAAAAAAAAAAACAGCAAGCACTGAAGTAAAAAAAGTGAAACAGTAAACAAAGAAATGATACTGATGAAGAGAGATCAAAATGAAATGGTATAACAATCAAAATGATACAGGTAATCAAGACCAGAATGAAGCTGTAAGGTAAGGTAAAATCCACATTTCCATGTCATTAAGGCATATTGAAGATGGGATGTTAGGCCCGTATTTCCAAGAACTTTGGCACATGAAAGTCTGATGTGGTCAGTATCATGCTTGGCCACATTTACATTCCCAGATTTCTCTGGTGCTCATTTTTAGTGGGTGGGTGGACTCCGAGGCCCCTCTGATGTGATGGTAATGAAGCTGTAGAATAATTAAATGGTACTGGTGAACAAGGACCAAACTGAAAAACGTACAACAATGAAATTACACTGGTGAACAAGGACCAAACTGAAAAACGTACAACAATGAAATTACACTGGTGAACAAGGACCAAACTGAAAAACGTACAATGAAATTACACTGGTGAACAAGGACCAAACTGAAACAGTACAACAATGAAATTACACTGGTGAACAAGGACCAAACTGAAATAGTACAACAATGAAATGACATTAGTGAACAAGGACCAAACTGAAATAGTACAACAATGAAATGACATTGGCGAACAAGGACCAAACTGAAACAATACAACAATGAAATGACACTGGTGAACAAGGACCAAACTGAAACAATACAACAATGAAATGACACTGGTGAACAAGGACCAAACTGAAACAATACAACAATGAAATGACACTGGTGAACAAGGACCAAACTGAAACAATACAACAATGAAATGACACTGGTGAACAAGGACCAAACTGAAACAATACAACAATGAAATGACACTGGTGAACATGGATGGGGAATCATTACTGTCTTTAGAGCTCTGCAGCCTGAATTTTAAAAAAAATGAGAACCACTGCCATTATGGTACCATAGCAATCACAGACCTGAGATACTGGAAATAATGCTCACCTACATCTTATTTATACATTATATGTCACAATGGCATAAAGGATTACTTAGCACTCATGTAGTAATTAACATGAAATTAAACCGTTAATATACTTAAACAATTATAAACATAATGACCTGACAGTATGAACCGCTCTTCTACACGCACTGATTAGCTGAGCAAAAGATGATGATGATATCTCTATATTACAGTACGTTAAACTCGCTTATCTGGGAGGAAAATGATGGCACATTCAAACGAGTCATCTATAACTATATTTTAACCAATCACACACACACACATGCATGAGATCAGAATGAACTCCCTTATCTGTTAATAAGAATCTTACTAAATGTTCATTGATATCCGTTTTCAAATCCCAGCAGTGAATTGAGCCACTCTGGTCTCCAACATACAGCTCACCCTGCAAAATTAAATATGAGCAATTTTTACAAACAGCACAGTCTGTCAACCACACAGGTGAATTTATGGATTATTACCCCAACAATGAAACACACAGGAATTATTGCAAATGGCACAATCTGTTGAACATATTTATGAGTTTATGGACTATTCTAAATAAATCATATTTACATGAATCTGAGAAATGAAATAGATTCCATAAATCATACAAACTTGAAAACCCTCAAAATTTCTCATAACCGGAACAAAATGGTTACGACCATGCCATTTACAAGGAAATAAGCAGGCGTGAACAGATGATGACTCCGCTTTATCAAGAATCCACTGCTGTTCTATTCCCTCCCTTGTTCTAAATTTAGTATTAAAAAAAAAAAAAGAGAAAGGGGAGTACTCTGATGGAATCTTAGGAGCAAAGAAAGTGACCATAGGGAAAGTTGGACAAGAACTGAGTACTTAAACAAGAAGTTCTACACAGTACAGTTTGTCTCAGCTATACATTCAACTACAATGATGCGAAGGGACAGTACCACAATAGCACAACAATGGGATTCTCATAGTATACATGCTATCAGACTAGACTACCTCACTACAATTATACAAACAGAGATATCATTTATTATTTATCAATGATATCTTCTTCTTCATTCACATTGTCTGTCTATATCTGCAACCCTGTCTCTTGGATAAATTTCACTGTTTTTTTGTAATTCATGTATGGAACCGTAGAGCTTATCTTTTTTAGTGGTTTCACTGGGCCAGTAATTATTTCTCAGTGTCTCATAGTTGGTGCAGTTCTGGAGGATATGTTCCACAGTTTGGGGCACCTGGGCACATGTACATAGATTAGTAGTCTTATCTTATATCTTATATCCTTCCTGTGCCGTTAAACATCACATAGGGCTCACAAAGTAGTTCGCCAATTTTTCCTGTCTTCGGCAAGTCTTTCAACCTCATCAAAGGATTTTATGCCTGTTAATTTGGCCTCTCTTAATAATGTCCTCTTCAGAATTTCACGCGGTCTGCCTCTTCTTCTTCAGCCTGTTGTGTTCCACTTGATAGCTTGTTTTGGGATTCTCTGATCATTTCTTCTCATCAAGTGACCAACATATGTCCATCTCCTTTTCCTGATCACCCATGAGACTGGTTGTTGTTCAGTCATCTGTCTTATCTCTGCATTGTTCTTGAATTCGTTCCACTTGATGCCGAGTATTTTCCTTAGGCATTTACATACTGTAGATTAGTAGTACCAACCTTAAACTTTGTATACGTATGATTTCGGAGTCGGCTGTGTCCTGTTCGGAGACGGAAGATGGTGACTTGTTCCTTTCTGTTTAGCATGTGATAGTCATCATGTGGTGGTGTTTGTGGCTTCCTGTAGGTTTTTATCATGCTTTTTTTCTGATTATAGGTGATTGGTATGTCTGGTTGCTCCACTTCAGTGCCCTCTTTGGCCAGACGGTCAGCTTTCTCATTGCCTGGTATCCCACAGTGGGAGGGAATCCATTGCAAGGTGACTCCATGTTATAAGCCAATTTTTGACAAGGCATCAATGATATGTAAATGAAAACTTAAAAATGGAATGGCTGATATCTCATCATTCACACAAAAATGTAACCTAATTACATACTATTACTTTTTCTTTGCTGCAGACAAGGCATGTCTCCACTCCTTTCTGTTCTTGAATCTTTTTTTTACCAACTGTTGATTCCAAGAGGATGTATATCTTCTTATAGGTTGTCTCGCCATCATTGTCTAGGTCTACTTCTTGCCCTAGCCTCTTTCATCACTTCTGTATAGACCACCTTTGTCTATTCTCCTCTATTCCCTCTAAATGCCTGAGCCACCTCATATTATTACTGTTATAAATAAACATGTGCAGTTCTCAAAATTCATGGAGACAGTTGGAAAGAGTGGCCCAGGACCGAACTGCCTGGCGAGCTCTTGTTGGCGGCCTATGCTCCACGAGGGGTCAGAGGCATAGATAGATAGATAGTTCTCAGAAAGAGAGATGTCCTAACAGACAAACAGTACAGAAATCCTGAAGTCTGATTCAATGTAACTTATTAAAACTATACGGCCACAATCATAAATCTCTGGATATCCCATGACACGACAAGACAGAAACTAAAGAACTTGGCAATGAACAAAGAGTTTGTCATTTTAAACTTGTGTAAATGACAAAAATAAGTCATTTCCCTACAGAATATGGTGGCTGTACTGTTTTATTACATAAAATGTTTGTGTGTCTTGTGTTGGAGTTAAGAAGCTGAACAAGTGGTATAGGAATAAGATAAGTAGTGTTAAAGACTGCACAAAATGGATGACAGAAAAACATACTGTCATTTCACCTAAAAAAACAGTAACAACAACTGAATCTCCCCAAGATACCTAATGATAATAAAACTGAGTATTATGTAATCTTATGACATATAAAACAGTGGTACCTGATTTGGATGAAGAGTAACACAGTTAACTGGAGCTTTAACTTGGAAAATACGCTGGCACTGCAATGATCTAGATCTGGAATGTACAAAATTTAGAAAAGAAATTCACATGAAATCAGCATAATTCTTGTACAAAATACTATGAGGCCTTTGTTCCTCTGTTTAGCGATGAAGCTGAGGATGATGATGATGGCTTGCTGAGATGGTGTCTTCATTTCCAAAACACGGATAAGAAAATACCCAGCCTGCGAAGTGCAGCCCTACACATTTCATAAAGCCTTGTCTCTTCCTCTGCTTCAAGTAACAGATCCAGCTAAACCTGGTGCTTGGACATTGTGAGGAAGTCCACAGCTTTCTTCACATGCCCACAGCTTCTGCCTCAGATCTAGACCATGCGACCCAGTCTGACTGTACAGGTCTGTAAACATTGAACACTCCTGAAACACATGACCTGGTCTAGTTGTGTAGGTCCACAACACTGAAAGCACCCAGAGAGCATGTTCTGAAGCTGGTACAAAAGCTTCAACAAGTTTGGGGAAATCATGGTAATCCCTGCCTTATAATCCAAACTTGGTCAGGGAGCAGACTTAGAAAGGGATGATAAGTTCTGGTAGGCTATGATTCACCACTCTTGGCAACAGACTTCATGACAATCACAGAAAAACTCAGTGGAATAAGAATGAGAAGACAGAAAAATATTTGAACAGGCTGAGCAAGTAGTTCAGAAAAAGAAGCCAAACAATAAGATTAAAGATTTCCAGGATTACACAAAACAGAAAAATATAGCCAACACAGACATATCACCCAATGAATGAATGAATGAATGAAAGGGGTTTAATCCAAACTTTTCTTGGTTAGTCACCACAACAAAAACTGATGGGAATGTTTAAACCACAATACAACAACTTGGCTTACAATCACTTTGTACACATGTTGTATAAACAGGACGGTCAATACAAAATTGCAATCTGTTTTTAAAACAAAACACAGGGTACTCGGATTTGGAGACAGTATTAAAATTGGATAAAGTCACCAAAGAAAGTGAACAGAAAGGCCTTACTTTGAACATCAAAAAGACAGAGACTATGGTTATATCTAAGAAACAGAATCCACCAGCATGCAGTATTAAATTAAACGGAACTATTCTAAAGCAGGTGCAGAAATTCAAATACCTTGGAGCAGTAATAACTTCAGATGGGAAATGCAGAACAGAAATTAGGAACAGAATAGGCCAAGCAAAGACTGCATTTCAGAGAATGAGAAACATATTAGCTAACACATCCTTATCAATGAATGTTAGAAAACGAGTCCTAAAATGCTATATTGAATATATCTTGTTATATGGAAGTGAATCATGGACAATAGGCAGGTCTGCACAAAAATCATTGGAAGCAGCAGAAATGTGGTTTATTAGAAGAATGTTGCAAATCCCCTGGACAGCAAAAATAACTAATGAAGAATGTATGAGAAGAGCTGGAGAGACAAAAAACCTTGTCAAAAAAATAACAGAGACAATGTACTTTCATAGGACATGCAATGAGAAGAGGGGGCATTGAATACATTATAACAACAGGACAAATAGATGGAAGAAGATCAAGAGGAAGACCAAGAGAAATAATACTGGACAATCTGATGGGATGGCGTGAGAGGAGATCACCAACTGAGCTGAAGATGGCCTGCATGAAGGATCGGGTACTCTGGAGAAGCATAACAGCCAACACCAGTCAGCACGGCACCTGATGACGATGATTAAAATTGAGACTGTTCTAGAAGAGCTGATCAGAGCATCCACAGACATTTCCAGAGTGCAATTACGATGATCTTAACAAACTTCCCAAGACACTGAATCCCATCAGTTTAAGACACCGTTTCCTATTCAATCTAAGACACTGAATCCCAGTCAATCTTTTTGGAAGATCAACAAAAACACAGCGTGATACTTATTTCTTATTTTTCTCAGCATGACAACATCAACATCTAATGTGCTGACAGGTCAAGGAAAAAAGTACTGGCACTAATATCATATTAAACGTCTCTATTTACAGGACTAAAATCCTAAGATGGCATGGCCTCCCCCATAAAATAGTTAATGTAATCAAAGCCCTATACGAGGGTTTTCAGTGCAAAGTTATCTGTGGAGAACATACCTCCAGCAGCTTTAGGGTACAAACAGGAGTGAAACAGGGATGTGTACTATCACCAACATTATTTATCTTGGCAGTAGACTGGTTAATGAAGGAGGCAACATCAGACAAACGCAGAGGATTACAATGGACCCTTAACACAGTGCTGGAGGACCTTGACTTTGCGGACGACATTTGTCTATTATCAAGCAGTCACAAAGATATGCAAGATAAAATAAACAAGTTAACCCAGAATGCAAACAACATAGGACTAAAGATCAACGTAGGAAAGACAAAGTTAATGAAGCAAAATGTGAACAACAGAAATGTACTCAGAGTAGATAACAAGTTAGTGGAGGAGGTCAACGAATTTGTATACCTTGGCAGCAGAGTAGTAGAAAATGGAGACAGCACAGAGGACATCAGCAGCAGACTTACTAAAGCAAACCAGGCTTTTGCAATGCTACAGAATATATGGAAATCAAATAAACTAAGCATAAATATGAAAATCAGGATATTTAAGAGTAATGTTCTAAGTGTACTACTCTATGGAAGTGAATGCTGGAAAATCACCAAAACCTTAGAAACAAGTTGAATTCTTTCCAGACTAAATGTTTACGTAGAATTAAAAAAATATTTTGGCCAAACACCATAAGAAATAACATCTTATTGGCAGAAATGCAGATGAAACCACTGACAACAATTATTGAGGAAAGACGCTGGCGATGGTTGGGACATGTGCTCCGAATGACTGACAACTCACTACCAAAAATAGCACTAAGATGGACACCACAGGGGAGCAGAAGTAAGGGTAGACCAAAAGAGACATGGAGAAGAACAACAGAAAGGATGTTGAGCAATAGAGGGCTCACCTGGGCAAGAGCAGAAAAAAAGGCGAAAGACAGGCATTTGTGGAAAACCCTTGCGGAAGCCCCATGTGCCCTGGGCACTTAAGGTTCAGAGAGAGAGAGAGATTTACAGGAGATTTCCTAGCATGATATTTTCAGTAAAACAGCTGGAAAAATTTGTTTCGTTACCTCAGATCCCAAATTTTTGCTGTGTGATCCTCTCCTCCTGTATACATCCATTTCCCATCCTCATGGAAGCCCACTGATGTGATGTTCTTTTGGACACCTTCGTAGTTAATCAGCGCATTAGGACTGGACGAGTTGATATCATACATACGTATGTGCTGGTACCCTGACAATGAATTAACAAAAAAAAGCTTAATCACGTAGTCTAGGGAGTGAGATGGTTCAGTCAATAATGGCCTGTTATGTCATATGAAAGTGAAGACTCGATACTTCCAACTGCTGACTCATAAAAAATTGGACCTGACATACCTATGTTGAGGAAATTGTCTATTAAAAAAGAGAATACGTGACTGCAAGTCAAGGTTCAGCACAAGCACATTGTATAAATAGTGTTAGTGTGTTAAAGGAAGAAAAGAATCAGTCCCATGAATAAGAGTCAATGCCAAACTTCAGAATGTGTGAATTTTTAAAAAAAATCTTAATTAAAAATGGACAGATCCTTGTCATAAATGCAGCTTCTACATGCTACAAAAGAAAAACAAAAGTCATCATTAACAGAGATTCAATTCAATTCAAGTGCCATGCCGCATGGCGTAGGCGATCATTTCTCTCCACAACTGCCTGTCTTGATTATGAGATCCGCCAGTGACTTTCTTCCTAGCCACACTGACAGCCCATCTAGTAACTTTTCTCTCTGTCTTCCTCTGTCTCTTTTTCCTTCAATTTTTCCAGTTGCCACAATGTGTTCCAATTTTCCTCTTCTCAGGAAATATCCTATAAATCTTGCTTGTCTGCCTCTGATCTTTGCTATAATTTGCTTTTTAACTCCAGCCTCTCAGAAGACTGAAGTGAAGGTCATCTCAAAGAAAAGAATACCACCAAAATGTAGCATTACCATCAATGGCACAAATCTGAAACAAGTTTATAGATTCAAGTACTTAGGAACGATTAGTTGTTAAACTGATGGGAAATGTCACAATGAAATAAAAAGCAGATGTGCTCAGGCCAATTCAGCATTCCAGACAATGAGACACATCTTGTGCAACAGATCCGTATCAATGGAAACAAGATTCCGAGTACTTAAATGTTACATCGAGCCAATTTTGTTTTATGGGTGTGAAGCATGGTCTATGAATAAGAGAATACAGTGAGAAATGGAGGCCATGGAAATGTGGTTTATAAGAAGGATGTTGAAGGTACCATGGACAGCCAAGAAAACCAATGAAGAAGTCTTAACAGGGATACATGGAGCTAAGATGACTTTACTAGAATGTCAAGACAGCTAGTGAGGCCTAAAGAACCAGAGCTAGCCCACAGCCTATCTCAGTTCTTTGAGATGCTTCTGGTAACAGACAGATGTGTTTCTTCAATCCTGGGTGATGGTGTAGGACTCATGTTGGTCCCTTGGTGACTGAAACTGACAGGAGAGGGTTATTTCTTGTGTCTACCATGTGACAGGAATTTTGCAAGTTCAAGCAAAGATATTTTGGGCCCCCCTAACTTATTCCACATTTTTACAGAGTTGATGGGCTCCTCTTTGATTGGCCCCCTCTACTCATCTTTACCTCCGAGTCCCCCTTAACCCCTCAGACCCCAAAATGATGCACTGCCCCTGCCAAGCATCTCATTAATGCAGACAGATTAATTTTTTAAAGAAAAAGTCTCTCATCAAAGGTTCAAAATTCAGACTCTGGCTTCACTGCATTCGGGACAACCCCATGCCCTGCCGCATGCTGCAGCATCCATCCAAGAGTAGTTTACAGTTCCAGTGAAATGTTGGTTGTTTACGATGAGTTTTCTGCCTCACAGTTTGGATTTCCTGCCAGCACTTTAATTTGTCCTAGATCCAGCAGTATTTTCACAGCTACTTTGTTCTTCCATTCCCGCTCTTCATTTTTCCTCAGTCTGTCCAATATAGCGTTAGCAATGTCCTCCTTGTCCATTGTCAGTCTGCAATATATTTTAGCCTGTCCAGTCAGTCTATCTGCTACATCACTGCCATGTACTCCCACATGCCCTGGACAGTAAAGACACGTTGGGCTTGTCACAATTGACTGGCTTAACAGTTGAAGCCATTCTTTTCGAAGCAACTTCTCAATCTTACAAAGCATACTCTATGAATCTGTCCCAATGACACCATTAACAAAATCATTATCAACCAACCATTTCATTGCTGCCGACACAGCCTCAATTTCCATTCGCATGCCTGATGTGGTGACTTCAAAGGCTCCCAAACCCTGTGCCACTACTCTTCCATTTCGGTAGGCAACAAAACCCCAACCATTTCTGCTGTTCCGAGTCACTGAGTCAGCTGTATATAGTACTACGTCAGAAGACCCACAGTGATGCTGGATGAGTTCTTGAACTCAAAGTTCAACTGCTCCCTGTGCCTAGTCTCTACATTCATGGCCCTTTGTTAGCTGAGGTCGGTCCTGTATCCATAACCAGTTATCACCTTTAGGCACCTCATCTAGATCGCAAATTGGCTTTACTCCTCAGCATCAGCCATCCAGGATCTGCCTTATATGATGTGTCTTCCCTTTATCAACCCCAGTTTAGTGGAAGAGAACAAGGGATTGTGGGGAAATTAAGAGGAAAAGGAGAGCAGGGAATGGTAAGAATAAATCTCTCATCATTCAGTACCCTATGATGTTAAACATTACAACAAAGTGACAATGTTAAAAAACATTACAACAAAGTGACAATGTTAAAAATATTACAATAAAGTAAAAATGTTGAAGACATTTCAACAAATTAACAGATTAAAATGAAGCAACGTTAAACATTACAACAAAGTAAAATTGTTGAAGACAAAGTAGCAGATTAAAAGAAAGCAACAATGTTAAACATTACAATGAAGTAACAATATTATTAGCTAAAAAAAAAAACACAATTACTGTGCTCAACAACAGAAGAAAGAAACAATGTTAAACAACAGAAGAAAGAAACAATGTTAAACAGAAGAAAGAAAAATTGTTAAACAACAGAAGAAAGAAACAATGTTAAACAACAGAAGAAAGAAACAGTGTTAAACAACAAAAGAATTCAACAACACTGAACATTACAATACAATTTTTAAAAATGACATACTGTAAGTCATACATTACAACAATATAATAACATCATAATGGTGTATGTTACAACCTAATAATAACAACATATCATAATGTCATACATTACAACATAATAATAATAATAACATATAATGTCATACATTACAACAAAGAAAAAATGTTAAAGACTACAAGAGAGTAACAATAAAAAAAACTACAAGAGAGTAACAATAAAAAGACTACAAGAGAGTAACAATGTCATATTACTTTACCTGCAGCAGCTAACAACTGTTTGTCAGGCGTGATGTCCAAAGCATTCACTTGCTGTGTGTATATATTAAGGGAAACAAATCTGACTGAGCTAGTGAAAGCTTCAATTACTTACAGATCATGAAAAACATGAAACAGTTTAACACACTGTTTAACAAACCATGGCAAACATGAAACAGTTTAACATACTGTTTAACAAACCATGGTAAACATGAAACAGTTTAACACACTGTTTAACAAACCATGATAAATATGAAACAGTTTAACACACTGTTTAACAAACCATGAAAAACATGAAACAGTTTAACACACTGTTTAACAAAGTATGCTAAACACAAAACAGTTTAACAAATAACAATAAACATGAAACAGTTAAACACCCTGTTTAACACACCGTGATAAATATGAAACAGTTTAAAACACTGTTCAACAAACTATGATAAACATGAAACTTTAAAGCACATTGTAAGCTGACACCGAAATATTGGATGTTGTATGTTTTTCATTTATACATTCTCATCTTTATCTCATACTTTTTGCCATTTGCTTTTCTCATCTTTCTCATTCCCTCTCAATTTGTAAAACTGAACCACCCACCTCTTTCTATCTTTATCATCATCACCGTGTAGCATTTCTGATATGAAGTTTGGTGGTAATCAATCTCTGGTTTCCTTACTCCTTCATCTTGATGATACAATCAGTCAGCCCGTATTCTATCCGCTCTCTTATATTATCTACATCTTCTTTGTCTACCTCTCACTCTTTTTCCTACCACCTTTCCTTCTAGTGCCGTCTTCAGTATATTATTATGTTTGATATGGCCAGATCATTTCATTTTCCTGATCTTTATTTCTTTGAGAAGTTCATGTTGCACTTGTAGCCGTTCTAATTTTGCATTTTTGTTCTTAACATTTTCCATGAGATATGACCCAATTTTCTATAGATCCACATCTCTGTTGCATTTGTCCTTCTTCCAACTTTCTACTTAAGAGTTCTGGTTTCTGTTTCATACAGCAGAACAGAATAGAGATAGCATTTTATAAATCTCACTGCTGTTTTTATGGACAGATTTCTTGACAGCAACACTATCTCTATGTTGCTGATATGTGTATCCAGCCATTCCTATTTTCTTCTTTGCATCAGAAAACAGGAATGTGAAATGGTCAGTAAACTCATTCATTCATCGCCAGCCATGGGATAATGAAGTATTACACTGCTTCATACAACTAATATTATCCTACATTTGTGAAACTTGGGCAACAAACAGAGTAACAGATGAAACAGAAACTGACAGATGCAACCTTGGTCAGCCAGAAGAGACTATGAAGAAGGCCTCAGAGAAGCTGTAGAGAAATGGAAGCTAAGACAATCAAAACTCTTTGAGATATGTCATAAGAAGACAGATGCTAAAGAACCTAACAACACTGGAAAGTGAAAAGGAAAGAAAGAAACAGAGAAAAATATCCCAAATGGCACACGAAAAAAATGGCACTGAAACAGACTGGAAACACCAAGGACAATATTAAGTGAAGAAACATGATCATCACTGAAAATAATCCTCTTCATAATGTACTTTGATTGGCCAAGGGTAGATGCACTAAATGAAGGAGATCCTGGATAGCTTGAGGTGAAAGATACAACAATGGGAGTGTGTGACATGGAGGAGATTTCATCAGGACAGGACTAGATTTTAGTACAGGATCAGGCTCAGCTAACACAGGCTGTTGTACAGCTCAGTCATGAATGCTGGGATTGGGTAGACGGCACAACTGAACTTTGGGCATAAGAGCTAATTCAAAGACAATGTGGGTCTTCTGGTATGGTATTATACGCAGATGACACAGTGACTAGAGAAAGCAAAAGCAGATGAGGCTTTGTCACCTACTGCAGTGAAAGATTTGAGGCAAAATGATCACATGCTTTTGCAGTCACTACATCCAGCACATGCATGGAGATTGAGGCTGTATTGGCGGCAAATGGGTAATGGATGGCTGGCAGATCAGGATGGTAAACCAGCTGGGTAATGGATGGTTGGCAGATCAGGATGGGTAAACCAGCTGGGTAATGGATGGCTGGCAGATCAGGATGGGTAAACCTGCTAGGACACTCACATGTGAGGGGATTAACATGGATCTTCTGTCCAGGACATGTGGGTGTGCATGGAAATGATTTGGTTGAAAGACTGGCTGGACAAGCTGAAATACAGGGCAGGCTTAGAATGGTTAAGGAGGACACTGCGAAGGCCATATTAGACTGCAGGAGGGTGAGGGCAGGGAGTGGATGGATGTATAAAGTGAGATTGATGACATTAGGATAGAGCAAGGGAGCTGGAAGAAAATACAAAGTGGGAGAAGACGTATAATAAACAATCAACATTTGACGGGAACTATTAGAAGACAAATTCCTAGGTGGATGTTGGAGTAAGCGGTGAAGCATGTATGGGAGTATCCTGAATATGATGATGCAGGATTCTGACATCTGATCACCTAACGAACGAATGGATAGAGTTAACATAGCTCCCCATGATAATATCGCCCGTAACCACTGACTTAATATCTCAAGTGCACACACTGGAAGACGATAATATCTCCCGTAACCACTGACTTGAAATCTCAAGTGCACACACTGGAATATGAAAACCTGAAACAATTTTTAAAAAAACTACAATAACATTAAAAAATAACAGCACGTCTACTATTGCAATCTTGATTTTGCTGCTACAGATCATGGACTGAAGGATACAGAGTCGGGATGCTGCACTGTTCGGTGGCAGATGCCACTGTGAGCTTGCCAAAAGCGTATTCTGTGATCATATCCAGCTGTTGCTAATATAACCGGGTCACCACCACCGTTCGCCATGTTTACACTCTCCTGAACTGTAAGTTCACATAAATTTAAATTATGTTGATTTTATGAGAAAAGAGTAGCGAAGCATTCGTATAGTTCGTTGCAGGTATTTTCGTTATTTAGGAAAGACATTACTGCATTTTTTTAAACCAGTGAATCCCCTACAAATGTTATTTGTTACCTATTCCCAGTGAAAGATTAGCCATTAGAAGTAACAGATTTAAGCTTAGGGATACGGATAGGCAGAGCAAGTCAGTCAGTGCCTTGCGGAACTTTGCCTTCCTAACAGCTCTCTTGTAGGCCTCTCGATTGTGAGCAAGATGGCCTGCTGCTGATGCATCCATTCGCACATCATCAACGATGTCTTGCAGCCGTCTTCGTATTGGTCTTCCTCTCTTTCTTTGTTCCGTTATCTACCCTTCCAAGATGGGCAAAGTACCTGGCGGGAAAAAAAATAACTCGGCAAATACAGATTATTGTTTCATGTGATGAATATTTATAATTACGTATTTTTTTCCAGATATTAATTTTATATTGCCATATTTTCCCAAAATTCTGCTTAACTAGAATTTAATATACAAGCATGTACGAATTTCTACATTGCGTGTTTTTATTGTATATTATTTTTTTTCAGTCCTGTGTTAATTTCCACTCTTACATTTACATTTTGCAATGTTTGCCATTATATCTGATAAACTGAAGTTAGAATAGTCCATAAACTGGGGGGGGGGGGGGGGGAGACTATTTATGTCAGTCTGTAAGACCAGCGTCCTACAGCGAAGAAAACTAAATTGATGACAACTGACAAAACAAACAAGGCAGATGAAATATGTATCTATCAATGAGGAAAAACTGGAAGAAGTGGAGAGTTTTGAATATCTTGGATCACTACTAACTAATAACGGAGATACAATGAGGGAAATTAAAAGGACATCTATGGCTCTTCAGAAAATAAAACAACTAAAGAATATGTGGAGAGAACAGACAGAACTACAAAAATACGATTTTAAAAGACATGCATCTTTCCCATCGCAACATATGCCTGTGAGACCTGGACACTTAACAAAACAATCGAGAAACACATAAATGCCTTTGAATGTAAATGCTATCATCATCATCATCAGGTGCCGTGCCGACTGGCGTTGGCTATTATACTTCTCCAGAGTACCCGATCCTTCATGCAGGCCATCAGCTCAGTTGGTAATCTCCTCTTACATCATCCCATCAGACTATCATTTCTCTTGGTCTTCCTCTTGATCTTCTTCCTTCTATTTTTCCTGTTATAATATTTTCAAGGCCCCCCCTTTTCTCATTGCATGTCCTATGAAAGTACATTGTCTTTCTCTTATCTTTTTGACAAAGTTTTTTTGTCTCTCCAGCTCTTCTCATACATTCTTCATTAGTTATTTTTGCTGTCCAGGGGATTCGCAACATTCTTCTAATAAATCACATTTCTGCTGCTTCCAATGATTTTTGTGCAGACTTGCCTATTGTCCATGATTCACTTCCATATAACAAGATAGGTTCAATATAGCATTTTAAGACTCGTTTTCTAACAGTCATTGATAAGGATGTGTTGGTTAATATGTTTCTCATTCTCTGAAATGCAGTCTTTGCTTGGCCTATTCTGTTCCCAATTTCTGTTCTGCATTTCCCATCTGAAGTTATTACTGCTCCAAGGTATTTGAATTTCTGCACCTGCTTTAGAATAGTTCCGTTTAATTTTATACTGCATGTTGGTGGATTCTGTTTCTTAGATATAACCATAGTCTCTGTCTTTTTGATGTTCAAAGTAAGGCTTTTCTGTTCACTTTCTTTGGCCACTTTATCCAAGAGATTTTGCAGGTCTTGTTGGTTCTCAGCTATCAGTACTTTGTCGTCAGCATACCGAAGGTTGTTAATATTGTATCCTCAAATTTTTATACCTGGTTCTGTGATGATCGTTCTTAGAGTATTCTCGCTGTACAGAGAAAAAAGGTATGGAGATAGTACACATCCTTGTCGCACCCCTTGTTTTATCGGTTGATATTTTCCAGTTCTGTTTTCAACTCGAACTGCTGTTTCTTGCTGCCAGTATAGATGTTTTACAATCCTAAGGTCTTTGCCGTCTATATTGATGTCTTCAAGCATTTTAATAATTTCATTATGTTTCACCTTGTCGAATGCCTTGGTGTAATCAATGAAGCATAAGTAGAGATCTTTCTGTACTTCTAAAGCTCTTTCTGTTAGTGTTTGTAAAGCATAAATGGCACTGTGTGTTCCTTTTCCTTCAACAAATCCAAACTGTTCTGCTATTTGCAGGAAAAAGATAAAAATGGAAAATGTAAATACTACAGAAGAGTTATTCAAATATCATGAAAAAAAAAAAAACAAACACACACACACACACATATTTTTTCATCATCATCATCATCAGGTGCCGTGCCGACTGGCGTTGGCTATTATGCTTCTCCAGAGTACACGATCCTTCATGCAGGCCATCAGCTCAGCTGGTGATCTCCTCTCTCACCATCCCATCAGACTGTCCAGTATCATTTCTCTTGGTCTTCCACACTACAAGAACTTAATATTGAAGAAGGGTGGCTAGTAAAGAGGATTACACAGAGAAAACTTAAATATTTTTGACACATTAAACGTCATGATAATCTAGAGAAGACCGTCTTGGAAGAGTATATAATGGAAAAAAACAGAAAGAGAGGAAGACCAAAGCGAAGATGGCTGCAAGACATCGTTGATGATCTGAAAATGGATGCATCAGCAACAGGCCATATTGCTCACAACAGAGAGGCCTACATGAGTGCTGTTAGGGAGGCAAAATTCCGCAAGGGACATGCAAATGAATGAATTAATGAGTCCATAAACCATGAATTGTTGCATTACGGCGTTTATTTTTCAGAATGTTAGCAGAAAAGTATGTGCCGAAAACTGTGCGGCACTTTCAAAATCTTCGAGTAATGCTTGACGGTATTCGTCTTAATAGTCACATGTTCCCGTCATTGTCCAATCAAAAGCATTAACCTGACGCCGTCGTTACCTGTAAACAATATGGCCGCCAAGTTCATAGTGAATGGCTGGTAAGTGATTTCTAAAGTGCATAATGAATTCTTTTAGATCAAAATAACTGAAAGTTTTTTTCCGCCAAGATTTATCATGACAAGCAGCACACAGCAAGCGTTCTGTTAGAGTAACAAGGGCTTATAATAATGAAAACCAATGCAAGCACAAACTCATAAGCTGGAAACAAGAACCGCAAACAAACTTGGCGCTAGACAAGTCACAGAAATGAAAAAAAAACCGTTGTTTAAACTGGTTGACAAAATTGCAATATTGTACCAGTGGTAGGTTTTTAATTCAAAAATTATACTGCTTTTGGTAACTTCATCGCTTGGTTTACTATTCCGGTGGCACCGGGTTCAGTCCCAGCAATGGGATTATTTTCTGATGTGCACATATACACACCCACTCACCCACACGGCCCCGGGGTCGATCCAGCCTCTAAAAATGAGTACTGGAGAAATCTGAAAAAGTAAATGTGGCCAGGCGTAATACTGATCATATCACACTTACATGTGCCGAAGGTCGTGGAAATGCGGGCCAAACACTGTGTTCCCTGGAAGCTGGAAATTTACTTTTATCTTTACCTTGGGTAACTTCATATGTGCTTGTCAAGAAGGGGCTTTAAATAAACAATGAAATCTAAATTAAACACGATAAGGCATGATTGTGCAGGAAGACAATGTGTTTTAAGATTAAAATAAAGAAGTTTGAAGAAAGAAGAAGAAATCACAAAGTAACTGAAACCGTATTGAAAAGAATGAAAATCTCTGGGCATGCCACGAGAAGACAGAAGTAAAAGAACTCGACAGTAATTGGAATTTTGACTGGGCAAATAGGAAAAGTAAATTCGAGAAAGTAAGGGACAACAAACAAGACAGTCTCATTCGTGAAAGTGAAGAACAACAAATGGGACAGTCTTATTTGAGAAAGTAAAGAACAAAAAATGAGACAGTCTCATTCAAGAAAGTAAGGAACAACAAATGAGACAGTCTCATTCGTGAAAGTAAAGAACAACAAATGGGACAGTCTTATTTGAGAAAGTAAGGAACAACAAATGGGATAGTCTCAATCGAGAAAGTATGGAACAACAAATGAGACAGTGTGGCTCGAGAAAGTAAGGAACAAAAAGTGAGACAGTCTCATTTGAGAAAGTAAGGAACAACAAATGAGACAGTCTCATTCGAGAAAGTAAGGAACAACAAATGAGACAGTCTCATTCGAGAAAGTAAGGAACAACAAATGGGGCAGACTCCAGTTTCTGATTAATGATATATAGAACTGTAAAAATGAGCAAATTTGATTATCTCAGTGTTTACTAGTTCATGGCTTCTGATAATGATGATCTCTGAGAGTCTCTAGAATGGGATCTCTAAAATGGGATCTCTAGAATGCCGACCAGAATAAAATAAAATAAAATAAAACCACATGACAAGTTCCTCCTATCAGCTTTTGTAACAGTGTACTGTTGTGAAGGGTTCAGTGACATTGCATCTTCATGTACGTAGTGATAGACTGGCAAATATTGAATCTCACAATGCTCATTATTTCACATGAACTTGTGGCGTTTGTTCAGTGAAGTAAACTGAGCATTAAAACATTAACATGTTTGTTTTCTGAATACCAGTGTTCCATATTGATAGTTTTAATACAAGAGCATGCTCATGAGAACAAATGCTGTATGTGGACGTATGTATAGTGCAAAAAATACACACCTACTCACCCATCCATTTATTTAACTACCTTCCTCCACCCACTTACTTAACTACCTTCCTCTACCTACTTACTTAACTACCTTCCTCCACCCACTTACTTAACTACCTTCCTCTACCTACTTACTTAACTACCTTCCTCTACCCACTTACTTAACTACCTTCCTTCATCCACTTACTTAACTACCTTCCTCTACCCACTTACTTAACTACCTTCCTCCACCCACTTACCTAATTACCTTCCTCTACCTACTTACTTAACTACCTTCCTTTACCTACTTACTTAACTGCCTTCCTTTACCTACTTACTTAACTACCTTCCTTTACCTACTTACTTAACTACCTTCCTCCACCCACTTACTTAACTACCTTCCTCTACCCACTTACTTAACTACCTTCCTCCACCCACTTACCTAATTACCTTCCTCTACCTACTTACTTAACTACCTTCCTCTACCTACTTACTTAACTACCTTCCTTTACCTACTTACTTAACTACCTTCCTCCACCCACTTACTTAACTAACTTCCTCTACCTACTTACTTAACTACCTTCCTCTACCTACTTACTTAACTACCTTCCTCTTCCCACTTACTTAACTACCTTCCTCTACCTACTTACTTAACTACGTTCCTCCACCTACTTACTTAACTATCTTCCTCTACCTACTTACTTAACTACCTTCCTCTACCCACTTACTTAACTACTTTCCTCTACCCACTTACTTAACTACCTTCCTCTACCTACTTACTTAACTACTTTCCTCTACCTACTTATGTAACTACCTTCCTTTACCTACTTACTTAATTACCTTCCTCTACTTACTACTTAACTACCTTCCTCTATCTACTTACTTAACTACCTTCCTCTGCTTACTTACTTAACTACCTTCCTCTACCTACTTACTTAACTACCTTCCTCTATCTACTTACTTAACTACCTTCCTCTACCTACTTACTTAACTACTTTCCTTTACCTACTTACTTAACTACCTTCCTCTACCTACTTACTTAACTACTTTCCTTTACCTACTTACTTAACTACCTTCCTCTACCTACTTAGTTAACTACTTTCCTTTACCTACTTACTTAACTACCTTCCTCCACTCACTTACTTAAACTACCTTCCTCCACCCACTTACTTAACTACCTTCCTTTACCTACTTACTTAACTACCTTCCTCTACCCACTTACTTAACTAACTTCCTTTACCTACTTACTTAACTGCCTTCCTCTACCTACATACTTAACTACCTTCCTCTACCTACTTACTTAACTACCTTCCTCTACCTACTTACTTAACTAACTTCCTCTACCTACTTACTTAACTACCTTCCTCTACCTACTTACTTAACTACCTTCCTCTTCCCACTTACTTAACTACCTTCCTTTACCTACTTACTTAACTACCTTCCTCTACCTACTTACTTAACTACGTTCCTCCACCCACTTACTTAACTACCTTCCTCTACTTACTTACTTAACTACCTTCCTCTACCTACTTACTTAACTACCTTCCTCCACCAACTTACTTAACTACCTTCCTCTACCTACTTACTTAACTACCTTCCTTTACCTACTTACTTAACTACCTTCCTCTATCCACTTACTTAACTATCTTCCTCCACCCACTTACTTAACTACCTTCCTCTACCCACTTACTTAACTATCTTCCTCTATCCACTTACTTAACTACGTTCCTCCATCCACTTACTTAACTACCTTCCTCTACCCACTTACTTAACTACCTTCCTCCACCCACTTACTTAACTACCTTCCTCCACCCACTTACTTAACTACCTTCCTCTACCCACTTACTTAACTACCTTCCTCCACCCACTTACTTAACTACCTTCCTCTACCCACTTACTTAACTACCTTCCTCTACTTAACTACCTTACTCTATCCACTTACTTAACTACGTTCCTCCATCCACTTACTTAACTACCTTCCTCTACCCACTTACTTAACTACCTTCCTCCATCCACTTACTTAACTACCTTCCTCTACCCACTTACTTAACTACCTTCCTCTACCTACTTACTTAACTACCTTCCTCCACCCACTTACTTAACTACCTTCCTCCACCCACTTACTTAACTACCTTCCTCTACCTACTTACTTAACTACCTTCCTCCACCCACTTACTTAACTACCTTCCTCTACCCACTTACTTAACTACCTTCCTCTACTAACGTACTTAACTACCTTCCTCCATCCACTTACTTAACTACCTTCCTCTACCCACTTACTTAACTACCTTCCTCCACCCACTTACTTAACTACCTTCCTTTACCTACTTACTTAACTACCTTCCTCCACCCACTTACTTAACTACCTTCCTCTACCCACTTACTTAACTACTTTCCTCTACCTACTTACTTAACTACCTTCCTTTACCTACTTACTTAACTTCCTTCCTTTACCTACTTACTTAACTACCTTCCTTTACCCACTTACTTAACTACGTTCCTCCACTCACTTACTTAACTACCTTCCTCTACCTACTTACTTAACTACCTTCCTCTACCTACTTACTTAACTACCTTCCTCCACCTACTTACTTAACTACCTTCCTCTACCTACTTACTTAACTACCTTCCTCTACCTACTTACTTAACTACCTTCCTCTATCCACTTACTTAACTACCTTCCTCTACCTACTTACTTAACTACTTTCCTCCACCAACTTACTTAACTACCTTCCTTTACCTACTTACTTAACTACCTTCCTCTACCCACTTACTTAACTACCTTCCTTTACCTACTTACTTAACTACCTTCCTCTACCCACCTACTTAACTACCTTCCTCTATCCACTTACTTAACTACCTTCCTCTATCCACTTACTTAACTACCTTCCTCCATCCACTTACTTAACTACCTTCCTCTACCTACTTACTTAACTACCTTCCTCCATCCACTTACTTAACTACCTTCCTCTACCTACTTACTTAACTACCTTCCTCGATCCACTTACTTAACTACCTTCCTCTATCCACTTACTTAACTACCTTCCTCCATCCACTTACTTAACTACCTTCCTCTACCTACTTACTTAACTACCTTCCTCGATCCACTTACTTAACTACCTTCCTCTATCCACTTACTTAACTACCTTCCTCCATCCACTTACTTAACTACCTTCCTCCACCCACTTACTTAACTACCTTCCTCTACCCACTTACTTAACTAACTTCCTCCATCCACTTACTTAACTACCTTCCTCTACCCACTTACTTAACTACCTTCCTCTACCCACTTACTTAACTACCTTCCTCTACCCACTTACTTAACTACCTTCCTTTACCTACTTACTTAACTACCTTCCTTTACCCACTTACTTAACTACCTTCCTCCACTCACTTACTTAACTACCTTCCTCTACTCGCTTACTTAACTACCTTCCTCGACTCACTTACTTAACTACCTTTCTCCACTCATTTACTCAACTACCTTCCTCTCTACCTACCTAGCTACCTACCTACTTATCTTCCTTCCTCCCTACCCAGCTACCTATGTACCTACCTACATACCTACCTACCTACCTACCTACCTACTTACCTTTCCTTCCTTCCTCTCTCCCTCCCTCCCTTTCCTTCCTCCCTCCTTCCCTCGCTCCCTTCCTTCCTTCTTTCCATCCTTCTTTCCTTTCTCCTTCCCTCCGCTAATTTAAAAAAAAATGGAACAGACGTTGCTACAGTGTTCTGTATCGTGTTTTTGTGCTGTGAAAGGAAAAGGTGCAAATGTTATGTTCATTTTATATACAATTGTTGCTGGACATGTTTGAATCGAGAAGCGCATGCTTTGTTTCACACACAGTTTCAATGTACGGAACAAGACAGTGGTTCCACATGATCATTGTTGTCCAAGTTTCATGTGAGAAAATGCTGAACGATTTTGACCTAGTCATATGAGGAAAGTTCTTTATACTGAAATGTTTAAAATAATGAACGATGTTTGCTGGGCATACACATTTGTATTATTTTGTGATTTTGTTCTTTTGTTTTATTATTTTTTATGAATGACAAACAACTTTTCTGCTTTGCGTGAATCGATTTTGCAAATTCTATCGAGACGAGTTATAGAGACGTGAAATTATCGAAAACAAATCAACGTTTGTACAAAGTAGATTCAGAGAAAATCAGGTCAGTAATGGGTTCACAAAGCTCAGTTGACCTAGGTCATAGCAGAAGCAAATGCATGAAAGTGTGTGATGCAGTTCTACAAAGCATCACGAAGATCAGAGAAGAAAGAAAAAAGCAAAAAAAAAAAAAAATTGAAAAGAAACAGTAAATACCAAACATATTTCAGCGAAAGACATTCACCACAGACAACACAGAAGAGAGCAGTAGATTAAGGCAAAAGTAGATTTCGTTTTTCTGTCTTACTGTCTTTTTTCAGTTGAGGCTGAAGAATTAAAAAAAAAACAGGATCGGATATTAGAAAAACTTAAAGTTAATGTTCAGACCATGAGAAAAAAGATTCATGCTTTAATACTGACGGTATTTCAGCATCCTAGATTTGTATTCATGAGATTAATAACATGGAGTGATAATTTCATAGAAGGGTTTTCAAACAATTATGATGAATTACTGATCTTTTTATAGAGAAATATAATTGACCGATGATTATGATGGTGACCTGCCATTAAATATTATCGTCATCATTACAACTTTCTGTTATAGTAACTCCGAATATTCGCGTCCAATTCCAGATTTAAGATTGATTTCCTATACTGGAAATTGTCATTTAGTTTTGTGATGCAAACTTCATTAAGTCTCATAGTCTTTCGTGTTCTTCCGTATAGTCTTCCGTGTTCTTCCGTATAGTCTTCCGTGTTCTTCCGTATAGTCTTCCGTGTTCTTCCGTTTAGTCTTCCATGTTCTTCTGTATAGTCTTCCGTGTTCTTTCGTATTCTTCTGTCAGTTGTGTAGTTCCGTTAAGCTTTTTCCTGTTTTTCTTTTTAATTAAAATGGTAAATGAAAAACAAAAGACTTGCAGCAAAGAGCAAGTTCATAAAAATGTGGCCGTCCCCCCCCCCCCCCCCAATCCCCCAACGAAACAAACATGTTTTGATAACGGAAGAGGGGAAGAAAAAATGAAATTATAGAATTCAGATCAGACTCGGAGATCGATACTTATTGGTATTGTCGCGCAGGAACAAGGAAAGATCCGCATTCAGAAACAGCGGAGATGGGCTGTGAAAGCCAGCGGTGTTTATATTTGCAGACTGCATTAATTACCCGACTGAGAACAAAGCTCTGTTTGACTGCTGCTGGGTTACTTTTCTCTGCAGTGGAGAAAGTGACGAATTACGGTGACAGTTCCAATAGCACGTGGTTGTTAATGTAGTAATTGTGGTTGGTGTTATGATTACACTGTGTTTTGTGTATGGAGTGTAATTTATCAACACAGAATTCGTATTTTCCATTGTTTTCTTTCGTGTTGTGAAATAAGAACTATGTAGCTCTTGCTAACGTTTAACAGAATTTCCGTTGTTTCAGTACTGGATATTCAGAGAGTTAATTATGTTGTTCGTTTTAGTATTATATGGACTGCCGAATCGCCATGTTTTATATTTTTTATTGTGTACAGGTATCTCCTTGTAATTGAGAATGTGAATTTTAAAATGCAGATGCCGTTGTGACGATTCTGAAATAGGCATCAGGTCGGATGGAAAGTGGGTTATGTTGGCAAGTCGGAGCAGAACTAAGGAGGAGTCAAACTGTTCTCGTAATCTTATTCAGCAAGCGATGATGTTGAAGCACAGCATCGTATCGGCTTGGGAGCGGTTTCCAGGTTACTTTTTCAGAAGATTGGCAAAGAGGTATGGTACTACACATCCGGAAGAACAGAGGAGACAGACGAGACTGCGGATCATACAGAGGGCTCTCCTTGCTCAGTCTTTGAGGGGAAGATGTATGCAAATATTTTAGAAAGAAGAACGAGACAGATTATAGAAACTCAACTGAGCAAAACACTATTTGGGTTCAGGAAAGGAAGAAGTTGCACTGATATTTGCGCTCAGACAAGCTAGTGAAGAAGCCACTGAATATGACCAAGAATTTAACATCATTTTTGTGGACCAAGAACTTAACATCATCTTTGTGGACCACGAACTTAATATCTTTTCTGTGGACCAAGAACATGACATCATCTTTGTGGACCAAGAACGTAACATCTTCTCTGTGGACCAAGAACTTGACATCATCTTTGTGGACCAAGAACTTAACATCTTCTCTGTGGACCAAGAACTTAACATCATCTTTGTGGACCAAGAAAAATCTTGTGACAGGTTTAACATAAACAAGTCATGGGCAGTGTTAGAGGAATATGTTGTACCGAGACATCTCCTGCAAAACATAATGTCATTATACACAAATAGTCAACAGGCAATATGGACATTAGCAGGCAATATGGACAACGGGAGTCAGACAGAGCTGTATTGTCACACTTGCTACTTATAATCTATATGGTCAAAATAACGAAAGATGCAAACCTAAACCCACTTGAATGAACTAATGTTCACAGACGACCAGTCGTTAGCGCATAAGGACCCGAATTGCCTACAAGATCATATGAATAGTCTCCATCAGAGATGTAAACATAATATGAAAATCAACATTGCTAAAACAGAGACCATGAAAGTTTGCAGAATGCCAAGCCCATTGACCGTATATGTTGAAGACAGCAAAATACAACAATTAAAAGAATTCAAGTATTTTGGATGCATGGTCACAGAAGATGGTAAGCTTTATAAAGAAATGGATGTTAGAACACAAAGAGTCAGTGCTGTTACATATCAGTTAGAACACAAAGATTCAGTGCTGTTACATATCAGTTAGAACACAAAGAGTCAGTGCTGTTACATATCAGTTAGAACACAAAGAGTCAGTGCTGTTACATATCAGTTAGAACACAAAGAGTCAGTGCTGTTACATATCAGTTAGAACACAAAGAGTCAGTGCTGTTACATATCAGTTATCGCCGTTACTTACACGCCCCAGCATCTCACTTGAAACTAAGAGAAAACTAATTAATAGCATATTCCTACCAACGCTGTGCTGCCAATGCCAGACATGGCCACTTACTAAGAAACAACAGAATAAAATAACCAGAAGTGGAATGAGATGTCTTAGGAAAGCAGCAAACGTCACCAGGTTTGACAAGCTAAGAAATGGCACCATAAGACAGGTGGTAGGAGCTACACCATGTCTGGGACACACGGAGAAGCAAAGACTCGTGTGGTTCGGTCACTTAATGAGAATGACACACTCACAGCCAGCCACGAGAGCCTTCAACCAAAGAACTACAGGACACGGGTCAAGAAGAAGACACAGAAAGAGGTGGATAGATGGTATCAGAGTAAGAGATGGATAGATGGTATCAGAGAAAGAGATTACTAGATGGTATCAGAGAAAGAGATGACTAGATGGTATCAGAGAAAGAGATGGCTAGATGGTATCAGAGAAAGAGATGGATAGATGATATCAGAGAAAGAGATGGCTAGATGGTATCAGAGAAAGAGATGGCTAGATGGTATCAGAGAAAGAGATGGCTAGATGGTATCAGAGAAAGAGATGGCTAAATGGTATCAGAGAAAGAGATGGCTAGATGGTATCAGAGAAAGAGATGGCTAGATGGTATCAGAGAAAGAGATGGATAGATGGTATCAGAGAAAGAGAGATGGCTAGATGGTATCAGAGAAAGAGAGATGGCTAGATGGTATCAGAGAAAGAGATGGATAGATGGTATCAGAGAGACGCTCGCTAATTATGGCATGACCGTCACTGAGGCCACCCATATGGTAAAAAAGAACGCCAAGTACATCCCCCCTGGACACTTCACAGTACAAGAGGAAGGATGAAGTGAAGTACTTTTCCTGTCCCTGAGTGTAGCTAAAAAAAGCAGCGAATGTGCTATAATTCTCTAGCAGACTCCAGCGCCATGGAGACTGACTGTTCTTACCCGGTTAGCCAGGTTAGGCCCGTAACTGGGGGGGGGGGGCATCAAACGAAGAGGCGGGATAGGGTCTTGGTCAGCTAGGGTTCACCAGTCCTGATGCTAGCATGTCAGCTGTAAGTCGGTGACTTCCTAATCGGACAGAGTCATCTCCCCTGTTCTTGCGATCAGCAGGAATATAAAATGGTTGCAGGCTGCATTAGATCATATAGGCCACATATTGTAGACCACATATATAATGCCCCTGATTTATGACATGAAATTAAACTTTTTCTTTCTTTCTAGAAATAACAACGCCATCCACCTATACTATTTTCCGATATTTTCCTTAACAACCAGTCTTCTCAATCCACGTCATCACAGAAAGGCAGATATTTATTCTTCCGCCGAACCCGCCTGGTCCTTGCAAGTTTCCCAATTGCTAGCTCATATTATATTCAAACAGACAGAGAGATAGATTGTATTCGCTTGATAAAACGCTCCCGTTGAATTAATTCCATCGATTCCTGATTGCGATCTGTGTGTCCATCGATCAGGTATGACGATAAAAAAAATGTGACGAGTGCTTTCTGCGATACCTTGGATTCGATTCCCGAGTATGTATCATCGCTTGCTCTCAATCATGTTCTCGTAGATTTTTTTTGTTTTGTTTCAGTGAGCATCGTAATCGTGCATTGTTTCCAGCGAGAGACGTAATCGTGACCTGTCATGAAGAGTACAACTTTTGCTTTAAGTGTCAGCTCAGAAAATCTGTCATTCAGATCTTGTCGGTTTTTTAAATTTTTTTTTTTTGTGTTCGTGTATTGGATGTTGCCACTGACAACTGTGTAGGATTTTGATTTGCTAGTTTCTGTGTGAAGTATTCTTAAACCTGTCGGTTCTTTTACATTGTATTTCGCTTTCATCAATGCTGATGATGGTGGCAGTGATGAAACTAGTGATGTTTGTTTTTTCGTGACAAGCAGCGGTGATGGCATTCGTTATTTCATGCTGCATTTCACAAGACGAGGAGTCCTTCTACTGAGCAGGCACCAGGCGTCTATTTAAGTTTTCTCTCCAAAAGCAGTGCCATAATCGGCCCGTTTACTATGTATGCATGTATAACATTTGTTATCTGGCCTTGTTCGTGTTCTGTGGTTATAATTTATGTAAAAAATTTGTTATCTGGCATCACCTTGTTCATGTTCTGTGGTTATAATTTATGTAAAACATTTGTTATCTGGCATCACCTTGTTCATGTTCTTTGGTTATAATTTATGTAAACATTTGTTATCTGCCATCGCCTTGTTCGTGTTCTGTGGTTATAATGTATGTAAAACATATGTTATCTGTCATCGTCATGTTCGTGTTCTGTGGTTATAATGTATGTAAAACATATGTAATCTGTTGTTGTATTGTTCGAGTTCTATGATTGTAATTTATGACAAACATTTGTTATCTGTTGTTGTATTGTTCGAGTTCTATGATTGTAATTTATGACAAACATTTGTTATCTGTCGTTGTATTGTTCGAGTTCTGTTGTTATAATTTATGTAAAACATTTGTTATCTGTCATCGTCTTTTCATGTTCTGTTGTTATAATTTATGTCAGACATATGTTATCTGTTGTTGTATTGTTCGAGTTCTGTTGTTATAATTTATGTAAAACATATGTTATCTGTCATCGTCATGTTCGTGTTCTGTTGTTATAATTTATGTAAAACATATGTTATCTGTCATCGTCATGTTCGTGTTCTGTTGTTATAATTTATGTAAAACATATGTTATCTGTCATCGTCATGTTCGTGTTCTGTTGTTATAATTTATGTAAAACATATGTTATCTGTCATCGTCATGTTCGTGTTCTGTTGTTATAATTTATGTCAGACATATGTTATCTGTTGTTGTATTGTTCGAGTTCTGTTGTTATAATTTATGTAAAACATATGTTATCTGTCATCGTCATGTTCGTGTTCTGTGTTATAATTTATGTAAAACATTTGTTATCTGTCGTTTTATTGTTCGAGTTCTGTGTTATAATTCATGTCAAACATTTGTTATCTGTCATTGTCTTGTTTGTGTTCTGTGTTATAATTCATGTCAAACATTTGTTATCTGTCATTATATTGTTTGTGTTCTGTGTTATAATCCTGGAACTGCAGGCACTCCGCAGCCGCCGAGGTGAAGATGAGGAGTAAAAAAATTGTGTTAACTCTTTCACTACAAAACAGCACTGGCAGGGTTGGTAGATCTGGCACACCTCACCTCTGGGAGTCAGTGTTCAGAGTGATATTAAGGCAGTCTAAATAAAATGAAAATTAGCACATTTCTAACACAACCCATATTTTGTAGATTACAGAGTAACTTCTTTTCTTTCCACCAGAATTTCTCATCAAAATTTATTTCGCCAGAGCATGAGGGAGTGAAAGAGTTAAAGGAGCGAAGGGGAGGTGCGGCGGCTTGCGGACTCTGGGTGAAGCTGTTACTTGGTTACCCAGACAGAGAGGTGGGACAGGGTCTTGGCCAGCTATGGTCTTTGGACCTTAAAGTTATATCGTCGCTCTAACACAGTCATCTTCGCCTCCGTACATCTCTGTATAGTTTCTTCTTCTTCTTCTTAATTTGTCCATCTATGACAATGGTCTTCGTGCGAAAACATACCTGCATTGTTCTTTTCTTTCATTGACATTGTTTTCTTTCTGTTTATTTACGCGTCTTAAGTTTCGATTTTCGGAGAATCCATAGCCCAGTCCTGAAAGCTGAGTGTGAAAAGTTTTGCAATAATCGATCTTTGAACTACCTCTATTAATTGGGTTGATGACATTTCGTTAGTTCAATGCAGAATGGCTGCTTTGTTGTATATCTGATTTCTGGTCTTGCCATTGCTGTATTTGTTCACTTTATTGTAAACTTTTTGTTAACTAGTATCGAGAAGCATAGCTCTTTCTTTGAGTAGAATGTTTAGTACATTTGTATCCTGATATTTGTGAATTAGTTTGATGTGTATATATACTTAGTGAGGCTTCTCGCAGCTGCCATTTGAATTCGGTGACATCACGGGCAAAAAAGGCAAAGGACAGGCCTTTGTGGAAGACCCTTGCGGAAACTCCATGTGCCTTGGGCACTTAAGGTTCAGAGAAAGATATCACGGGCTACATTTCACTGACATTTCCCGCGAATTTAATGCTATGGTATTAAAGGTTTTGTAGCAATGTCACAGTGACATGTGTATGAGCTCATAATTCCCTTGATATGTGATGCTGTCGATGTCATGTCTGATCGCTTTCAATTCCCTGGCTGAAGAAGAAGCCAAGTACTCGCTTTCGCACCTGAGCTGTCTGGGGCATCTCCGACTACAATAGAACTGCCGACAATCGCCATAAAGGACAGTTGCATTAGCAGTTTCACTAATCTTTTTTTTTATTATTATATACTGTATTAAAGAAGAGTTTTCAGCTGGGAAAATACATTCAGGTAAAAACAGAATTGTTAGTTTCGGGTTCTTCTTCTTCTCTTCTTCTTCTTGAGTCATTAAAGTTTGCCTCCATTACTCTCTATTCCTAATCTTCTCTTCTCCTGTTAGTGACACCAGTTTCTTTTATATCCCCTTCTATGTTGTCTTTCTTTACAACTCTGTCTTGGTCTACCCCTTGGTGTTGTTTCCCTCATCTCTTGTGCATTCATCATTTTCGTTCTCTTCCATTCTTTCTACATGCCCCAGTCAGCGTAGTCTGTTCAGTTTCAAGACATTTATAATTCGTTGGGATTTAAATAAGCTGTTCATTTCAGTGTTCTTTCTAGCTCTCCATTCTCCACTGTTGGTATCCTTTATCGGTCCAAAGATTCTTCTTAGGATCTTGTTCACAAAGATCTGCAATTATTATTATTATTATTAGTATTATTACTTTTAAATACAGATAGTCACATAGAGTTCTGTTTGTGTGATATCATTAAGAGACTAGCGACTGCTTTTCATTATCATCATTCGAGACAGTTGATGACGTGGTGAAGTTGAATCCACACGCATCGTTTCAGATGGTTAGTGGAGTACGGTGGATTGCTTAAAGTGAGCCGAAGAAGCGAGTTTCTTAGCAAACTCCACCGCCATGTGAAGCATGTTATCGTTAGAGAAGATGAGACAAATAAGTAACATCTTCCCTTTAGTATTAGCACCAGAAAGAGCTGGCGAAAGGACAGTCACCAACCAACCGTGACCCAGGCCCGAGGACTGAATTTAGTAAGCCCCCTTCGGACCTGTACCGCCTGTTTGATATATGGTCAAATTCTCCTCTAGTTGATGTTTCTGCTATAACTGTATGTATTACAAAGATCAAAGGCGTCACTGTCTTTTATGTTATATGTAGCAAGATTAATAGTACGGGAGTGAAGATGTCGTCCGAGTTGGCAGCCAGCGACCCATAGCTGACCAAGACCCTGTCCCACCTCTCTTTTGATCCTGATATTAGCAACCCTAGTCTGCATAACGGGGCAGGGATCGCCATAAATAATTAATGTATAGTCATACAACTATACGCAAAGCACTGCAGTAAAGCTGTGATACCAAAATGTATAAACTAGGAAGAAAGAGGAACAGCTTTATTATTTAACGATAAAAAACTTGTAACGTTTCGGCGCGAGCCTTTGTCAAACAAAAACAAACAGGACGAAGAATTAGAGAGAAGAGACAAAGTATGGATTACATCAAACTAGTGTAAGCGAAATAACAAAAAAAAAAAAAAAAACGAAAAAATCAGAGAAAAAATTAACGAAAAATAGTAACGGAATGTATTTTGTGCCTTTACAAAAACTGAGATAAGTTTTCATTCCGTTACTATTTTTCGTGCATTTTTTCCACTGATTTTTTCATTTTTTGTTATTTCGCTTACACTAGTTTGATGTAATCCATACTTTGTCTCTTCTCTCTAATTCTTCGTCCTGTTTGTTTTTGTTTGACAAAGGCTCGCGCCGAAACGTTACAAGTTTTTTATCGTTAAATAATAAAGCTGTTCCTACTTTCTTCCTAGTTTATACATTTAGGGGTCGCCATAGTTCTCATGGTGGTGGAGTCTGCTAAAGAAGAGTTGCACACCCCCCCCCCCCGGTTTTTTAAGCTCCGCAGAGCGGCACGCTATGGCCCGCTCCCAATCCGACACGGTGGTGTGACTCAGAATCGTCACCGCATCGGCTGAATAGAACACCAGCCCGCGGTCTCGACGAGAATGACGAGAAGACGAGAGAAGATGGTAGTTATAAGTGATTGTTGCATCAAACAATAGTCTGTATTTGCAGAGTTGTCTTTTCCTATGACGTCCTACACTTCCGGATCTCTAGGCTTAGTCTGTTAAAGCCTAATGGTTAATCCACAACTGAAATAGAGTCTTGGCCTCCTTTGGTCCTCACATACAGAGAACTAAGTGTCACAACAGCACTGTCGAGTCGTCTTCCAGATGTATTTTCTTAAACTGTACGCGTATGTGGTAACAACGCTTTGATTTGAAGCCAGATATTCCAAGCCAACAGAGAGAAAAGCATTACCTGTCAGTGACACATTAATATCGATCTTCCAGCACGAGAAATTGGCGAGGGCTACAAGCTTCGGAAGTTTCATCGTTTATTTTTCCAATAAAGCAGTTTCGTGTAGGCACGACTGTGTAAGCCAAAGTCATGCATGGGCTTATTTTCTTTCATGTTTAGTTCAGTGGTTGAAACAGATTTGAGAAAACGGCGTATTGTACGGAGTGTGTGTTTTAATTGCAAGTTCTCCGCTTTTTAAAAGACCTGTTAGAATGCTAAGTTATTAATAAGTGGAAAATTTGCTTTAACCAAGTTATAGACGCATCAAACTTGGTGAGCAAATAGGATTTGTAAGCATGTGTTAGTACAAACACACTTCTGCTATTACAATTATGTTTTAAAATATTGTAGTTTATTAAAAAATTTTTTTATTAATTTTTAATCAAACGTATATCAGAGTATATTAATGTTTTGCGTCAGTGCAGCTAATTTCTTAAAATAACTGGAGGTTAATGTAAATTGACCAGTGTTTTGTTTTCGTGCTAAAGAGAGAGGTCAAGAGATCAAACAAAAAAAAAAAACCAACTTGAAACTAGCTCAACAAAACTATTTCCTGTCTTTCAGAGTTATCCTTGGTGGATACAGATTAGTGGCCCTGAGTTGCCATTCCTTCCCATGATTCCTCCAGTAACATCTTTTCAGCTGTGTCAAAGTAAAAATGGAAACATCGGACAATATTTGAATTTTCGTTTATCATATTGACATTTTCAGATGTGATAATACATCATCGTCTGCCTTATTTGATATCCCTAATTCCAGAGACACAGCTGACATATTGCAGTATCTCATTAACGAATATTACACATTGGCAGGAGCCATGAACCTCGTTTTGCCTGGAAGTTACTTCTAAGCGTGACAGAAAAGACACTTCTTTTGTAGGTTAAATTGTGTAACTGATTATCTCCCTTGATGCTGACACCCATGATCGTTTTTGACTTGGCGAACAGTTTCTGAAGAATGGATTAGGAATACTGCATGGGCCAGTCCTTTAGTGTTTGCCATCTGTATTTCTGTGTGATGTAGAATAAGGGAGGTGATACTTGGGACAATGCTGGAGATGTCCAAGAACCACTTACAGTACCCATTCGCCACATTTTATGATCATCTTCACAAGGCAGGCAGCACTTCGGCGTCGATGTAAGTAAAAGTTCTTTTCGTAGTGTAGAGCTTTCATAGAGGCTTCTTCTTCTTCTTCTTCTTCTTCTTCTTCTTCTCTTTCTCTTTATCCTCCTCCTTCTTTTCATTCTCCTCCTTCTTCTTCTCCTCCTCCTTCTTCTCCTCTTCCTCATTCTCTTTCTCCTCCTCCTCGTTCTTCTTCTCTTCTCTTCTTCTTCTCTTTCTCTTTATCCTCCTTCTTTTCATTCTCCTCCTCCTTCTTCTCCTCCTTCTCCTCTTCCTCATTCTCTTTCTTCTCCTCCTCCTCGTTCTTCTTCTCTTCCTCCTCCTCCTCCTTCTTCTTCTTCTTCTCCTCTTCCTCTTTCTTCTTCTTCTCCTCCTCCGTCTTCTCATTCTCCTCGTTCTTCTTCTCCTCCTCTTCGTTCTTCTCTTTCTTCTTCTTATTCTTCGCCTCTTCCTCCTCCTTCTCCTCCTCCTCCTTCTTCTCCTCTTTCTCTTTCTTCTCCTCCTCCTCATCCTTCTCGTTCTTCTTCTTCTTCTTCTTCTCCTCTTCCTCCGCCTTCTTCTTCTTCTTCTTTTTCTTCTTCTTCTTCTTCTCCTCTTTCTCTTTCTTCTTATCCTCCTTCTTCTCATTCTCCTCGTTCTTTCTTCTTCTTCTCCTCTTCCTTCTTCTTATCTTTCTTTTTCTCCTCCTCCTCCACCTTCTTCTTATCTTTCTTTTTCTCCTCCTCCTCCTTCTTCTCCTCCTCTTCCTTCTCCTACTCTGTCTGAGATCGTCGACCGACCTGCTGTTCTTTGTAGCTGATTCCGTGCTCATGTTAAAACATGCGCCAGGACAGATGGGGCGATAGATTACAGTTGCTCACGTTCAGGCAAGGGAATTAACCCAAGAAATGAGCTTCTTCACTAGACTCCACCACCAGTAAGGATCGGCAAAGCCCTACTCCACGAGCCAGACCGAAGGGACACATCCGTCAGTGACCAGGACGATAAGGAATTGAACTAACTTTTCCAGCTCTGACCCACAGATCCCAGCACTATACCACATCAGCCACCATCTCTGACTTCACAGCGGCACGACGGAGACTGCCTGCAGCGCCTCTTTCATATGGAAATTTTGGAAATTTCTTTGGAAATGTTTAGCTTGGTTACTTTGGATTAACATCTTTTCTTTTCATAACTACTATCACTCATTCTCACACTCTCCTTTCTCTTGTACACAGTACAAAGTAGAAAGTATTAATTTTTACAGCAAAGTTTTGTAATAACTTTTACAGTAAAGTTTTGTGCTAATTTTTACAGCAAAGTTTTGTACTAACTTTTACAGTAAAGTTTTGTACTAATTTTTACAGCAAAGTTTTGTACTAACTTTTACAGCAAAGTTTTATACTAATTTTTACAGCAAAGTTTTCTACTAATTTTTACAGCAAAGTTTTCTACTAATTTTTACAGCAAAATGCTGAATTAATTTTTGCAGCGAAGTGTTGTACTAATTTTTGCTGCAAAGTGGCGTTTGAGTAAATGGTTTTTATATTACACTTTTTTCTGTCTTCTGCAGTTAGTGTGAATTTCTTTTGATTTGTATGTACGTATGTCTGTATGTACTTATTTATGTCTATATGTATGTCTGTCTGTCTGTCTGTATGTATGTATGTATGTATGTATGTATGTATGTAGTTGATATATTTTAAAATATATTAACATTGGACAGCAATATGGAAACAGATGTATTTAAAAAACACTTGGTATTAACATCGTGACCTGCCTGAATATACATAATTAAAACTGTAGGTTAATACTGAACAGTAATATCATGACAGATGTAATGTTAAGCAAAAGTTAAGATAACACTCAGCACCTTTTGAACACAAGTGTTGTTTCTAAGGGCGGTAACTGGAAGAAAATGTCGAGCATTTTTTTCTTGGATCATCGAATGTGTGTGTGTGTGTGTGTGTGTGCATGCGTACGTGCGTGTGTGTGCGCGCGCGCGCTCTTGCTCCCTCATTTGTATATCCTGGCAGTTTCATTCCTATAACACTTTCTTTTTTAAGAAACATATCTTTGCTTTTTTTGATGAGTTAATGTAGCTCATGTCTTCTTCGCGAACATTAAATTTCCTTTTGTCATTAGTGCAGGAACAACATACATGAAACAGAAGAACATATATTTTATGAGTGCAATATAATCACACCTAGTATAGCAACACAACAGAACATAATAGAATGTAGAACACAAGATAGACATATACAAAGCTTTCATGCTAAACATTATCCCTATAACACAGCCGGACACACACACCAAGCTACTGGGCCTGCTCGCAGAGTTCAGGTTCTTGGTGTGGACGTGTAGAAACAGAGCTCGTTTCCATTTCTGCACTTTTAGTACTGCCACCTTCTTAGGTCTGTTTCAACAAAGAATAAGTAAAATCATGGACTGAGAGAGAGAGAGAGAGAGAGAGAGAGAGAGAGAGAGAGAGTTGAAAGAAAATAAATAACAAGTCTTCATGTACATCCACGGAGAGAAAGAGAAGGCAATGCCAAAACAATTTCATGTACATCTCCGGAGTGAGAGGAAGTATGGGAGAGGAAGAGAAAGAGAGAGCGTGAGAATGAATGAATTATCTTTATTTTTAAAAGGTAAAGAATTGGGCACGGAGGCCCGTCTTACATTCTGCCCTTTTTTATAAGAGGGAGAGAGAGAGAGAGAGAGAGAGAGAGAGAGAGAGAGAGAGAGAGAGAGAGATTGATTGATTGATTGATCTTTATTTCAAAAGGGTTAAGAATTGGGCACGCAGGCCCGTCTGACATTCTGCCCTTTATCATACATCTTTCACTCTATTCCAGACATTCTACAAATATGCTGTTCATATAACAAACATAACTAACATTGAAGCTGAGAGACATAAAATAAAATATAACATTTACGTTTCACTCTTAAACATTCACTCAGTACAGAAGTAACTACATACATTATAAATGACTATCTATTAAACAAAATTTTCGGGACTATACAGAAAACATTTAATTGTATTCGGTGTCTGTAAGAGCAGCTTAAGATAACTTTTAAGTTTTATAATTCATGGAGGCATGTAGTCGACATCAAATAGATACTGGGAAAGCTTGTAGTTGTAGGAAGGAGTATAATTTATATTTTTTATATAGGATGGGAGGGTATTCCAAAGATGAGCAGCAGAGAGAGAGAGAGAGAGAGAGAGAGAGAGAGAGAGAGAGAGCTGCAAGAAAATACTACTTCTGAGATAGGAAGGGAAATAATACCAAACTGTTCTTTTTTTAAATTTTATTTATTTTCTTTTTTTTTGTATTATTAAAACAAACAAAAACGCACACACACACGTGTCACGTGATGACAGCGACATACATCACTCTTATGAGTTTTCAAAGTTGCACAGTGCAGGGTCCTTTCAGACCACTCACTGAGTCTGAGATACACGCAACAAAAAAAAAAAAGATAATTGACATATAAACCACATAGACATGTAAATATGTTTTGTTTACAAACATGTATTTGGTCTGTGAATGTTTTGATCACGAAGTAAATGGGCGGTGCTGGGTGAGCTAATGTAAGGAAAAAAAAAAGATATCACAATCGATATTGTGAATGTTTTTAGAGGTGTCATGGAAGCACAGAAGTTAGGGAAACTTACAGTCACGTGGAAACTAAATGGAAAACGAAGGAACTTGGTTCTGTTAACCGTGCAGAACTAAGGTTGACGTTTTACCCTTCCTCTCTGAACTGTCACTCAGTGCAGATACTCATTTTATTGCAAGTTATACTAAAAGCATAAAGTTATACTAAAAGCATAACGTTATACCAAAAGCATACAGTTATACTAAAAACATAGTTATACTAAAAGCATAAAGTTATACTAAAAGCATAACGTTATATCAAAAGCATAAAGTTATACTAAAAACATCGTTATACTAAAAGCATAAAGTTATTCTAAAAGCATAATGTTATACTAAAACCATAAAGTTATACTAAAAGCATAAAGTTATATTAAAAGCATTAAGTTATTCTAAATGTATAGAGTTATACTAAATGCATAAAGTTATATTAAATGCATAAAGTTATGCTAAAAGCATAACGTTATATTAAACGCATAAATTTATACTAAATGCATAAAGTTATACTAAATGCATAACGTTATACTAAAAGCATTAAGCTATTCTGATTGTATAGAGTTATACGAAATGCATAAAGTTATACTAAATGCATAAAGTTATACTAAAAGCATAACGTTATATTAAACGCATAAATTTATACTAAATGCATAAAGTTATACTAAATGCATAAAGTTATACTAAAAGGATAAAAAATTATGGATCAACTTTTGTCCCTTCCACATAACCATGACTCTGCTGCCCCCCCCCCCCTTTTTTTTTTGTGTTACACTAAAACATTTTAAAGTTCTGCAACTCCAGTCAAGAAACACAGATAATATGGCTGTCTTATCAGTAACAAATCTCACACTTAAATCACCACTCATTTCTCCGTGGCTTATCCAGTATGGCATTTTTAAAAAAAACTCGCGTTCTCCGGTTTGGTTTTAACAGAAAGAAAAAACAAAAGCTCTAAGATATTCTTAATCTAGAATTCTGTATTAGCTACTACTTACGTTGGATATTTTCATGTAGGCCGTATTGTTAGACTTTCCTTCCATATTGTATTTGAATGTATGTTTGTTTGAAGTCTCATAAAAGATAGTGTTTGCAGGATCAATATACCTGGATTTATGTACAGTCTACGATAATTACAGGTGCCAATACCTTTATCATAAAACTTTTGGTGAATGGTTTCTAGAGCTAGTAATAAGAAATGAAAGTAATGGTAAATAATAAATACTTTATTAATGGCGAACAGGATGTTAATGACTTATGGGAAATGAAAATTAACCTGCAGCAAGAAATATTATTAAATAAAGAAAGACTTCATCAAGTTCAGAAGTAAAACCATCAGCCACTGACTTGCCAGTTAATGCGCGCGTGTTAAGTTCGTTTTAAGTTGTTTGCCAGTTAAAACTTGAAGCAGTCTCATTTAGACAGAGCCGGTTTTCACATGCAAGCTTGGTGACTATAATACTCTAACAGCCGTATTTATTATCCAGGGTGATCACCAAGTCCTTTCTTGATTAAGAAAAATCATATATTTAAAACTGCTAGACAGAAACATGAACGCTATGGCTTAATGTAGCCCGATTCTTTGAGTATAGATAGTTTTCTGTAAGATAGTAGACAACCACATTGGGTTTAGTTGTGGGTCAGTTCTTCAACGCAAACTTTCCATACCAGTGGATTGGGGGGGGGGGGGGGGGAATGATCCTACTCTGTGACCACCACGTTCACCGGACATTGCCCGTTTTGACCTTTATTTATGGGGTGTACTAAGGACAGGGGGCCGGCTAGCGTAGTGGTTAGAGCACTCGTCTAGCAACCAAATGGTCGAGGGTTCGAATCCAGCTGAGCGGGATTTTTTTTCCGACCAATACGGCCCTGAGGTCGACCCAGCCTCGTAAAATGGGTACCAGAGAAAATCTGGGAAGTAAAGGCAGCGAGGAAAGGAACTGGTCACCCTACCTCATACGCTGATGACCCAGCATAATGAGGTCTCTAACGCTTCACCCCCTACGGCATTTGAAATGCTATGGGACTATCTTTACTTTTTACTAAGGACAGAGTGTTCAGGTCACTAGTTCCTGATATTGAAACTTTGAAGTTAAAGACAGCGGGTGCTTTTAGCGATGGTGAGTAACGATGTGACAACGGGTGCTTTTAGCGATGGTGAATAACGATGTGAAAACGGGTGCTTTTAGCGATGGTGAATAACGAGGTGCTGGAGAACACGTATTAAGAAATAGATTATCGCTTAGACGTTCTCCTGGAAACAAACGGAGCACACGTTGAAGGGCACGAGTAAAGTTTAAAAAAAACTCGCGTTCTCCGGTTTGGTTTTAACAGAAAGAAAAAACAAAAGCTCTAAGATATTCTTAATCTAGAATTCTGTATTAGCTACTACTTACGTTGGATATTTTCATGTAGGCCGTATTGTTAGACTTTCCTTCCATATTGTATTTGAATGTATGTTTGTCTGAAGTCTCATAAAAGATAGTGTTTGCAGGATCAATATACCTGGATTATGTACAGACTACGATAATTACAGGTGCCAATACCTTTATCATAAAACTTTTGGTGAATGGTTTCTAGAGCTAGTAATAAGAAATGAAAGTAATGGTAAATAATAAATACTTTATTAATGGCGAACAGGATGTTAATGACTTATGGGAAATGAAAATTAACCTGCAGCAAGAAATATTATTAAACAAAGAAAGACTTCATCAAGTTCAGAAGTAAAACCCTCAGCCACTGACTTGCCAGTTAATGCACGCGTGTAAAGGTCGTTTTAAGTTGTTTGCCAGTTAAAACTTGAAGCAGTCTCATTTATACAGAGCCGGTTTTCACATGCAAGCTTGATGACTATAATACTCTAACAGCCGTATTTATTATCCAGGGTGATCACCAAGTCCTTTCTTGATTAAGAAAAATCATATATTTAAAACTGCTAGACAGAAACATGAACGCTATGGCTTAATGTAGCCCGATTCGTTGAGTATAGATTGTTTTCTGTAAGATAGTAGACAACCACACTGGGTTTAGTTGTGGGTCAGTTCTTCAACGCAAACTTTCCATACCAGTGGATTGGGGGGGGGGGGATGATCCTACTCTGTGACCACCACGTTCACCGGACATTGCCCGTTTTGACCTTTATTTATGGGGTGTACTAAGGACAGGGGGCCGGCTAGCGTAGTGGTTAGAGCACTCGTCTAGCAACCAAATGGTCGAGGGTTCGAATCCAGCTGAGCGGGATTTTTTTTCCGACCAATACGGCCCTGAGGTCGACCCAGCCTCGTAAAATGGGTACCAGAGAAAATCTGGGAAGTAAAGGCAGCGAGGAAAGGAACTGGTCACCCTACCTCATACGCTGATGACCCAGCATAATGAGGTCTCTAACGCTTCACCCCCTACGGCATTTGAAATGCTATGGGACTATCTTTACTTTTTACTAAGGACAGAGTGTTCAGGTCACTAGTTCCTGATATTGAAACTTTGAAGTTAAAGACAGCGGGTGCTTTTAGCGATGGTGAGTAACGATGTGACAACGGGTGCTTTTAGCGATGGTGAATAACGATGTGAAAACGGGTGCTTTTAGCGATGGTGAATAACGAGGTGCTGGAGAACACGTATTAAGAAATAGATTATCGCTTAGACGTTCTCCTGGAAACAAACGGAGCACACGTTGAAGGGCACGAGTAAAGTTTAAAAAAAAACACTTTTTATATTGAGGCAAAATTTGCATGAAATCACGTCTGTACCTGGCATAGTTCTGTTTGTTTGTTTGTTTGTGTGTATAATATAAATATTTGAAATCAAGGAAAGATTTTATGCTCAGCCTCTATTCTCTGATATATATTATCTTGCAAGGAGACACTGTTTACCTAATACAAATGTCAGGTACCCAGTTTTGTAGCTGAGTTCAGTGGGCCTATGCTCTTCGGTTGAGATACAGTCTGCTGGAACTTCATTATACTTGGACTTCGTCGATAAGTGCAGTCTCACAATGGTGAAAAAACTGACTCATGGCTAGACACGCTGCGAGCACAGTGTAAGACACTGTGGCATGAGAAGGATGTAAGAATTGTAAAATTGATGTTCAAGAGGTCAAAGCACGTTCTCATTACGTGCTCTCTGCAGAAAAAAGGTCATAAACGGTGCTACGGGTTGATAATCTCTTAGCCGGAATGACTGTGATCAGAAGTATTTTGGATTTTGGATTTTTTTATAATTTTGGAACCTAAGTCTAAATACGAATTTCATTTGTGTACTTTTTGCATAGTCTGGAGGTAGTTTTATAAATTTTAAATAATTTTATGCCTGAAACAAATGTTAACAAAGCAAAGGTGTTACTATTTCAGTCACCAACATGGATTGTCTGAGGTTATGTAGCGTCCAGACTCTGACTTTATATGCAGTCATTTTCTTATACATTTATTCACGTATAAATGCTTAACAGTGAAAAACAAGAATACCACAGCTGTACGGGACTGGAGGGTCTTTATTTCTCTCAGTAGCCAATCCCTCGGCAGCCCTTAGTTGTGCTTGCCTGTGTGTGTGTGTATCTGTATGTTGTGTACTCGTGCATATATGTGTGTGCTTATGTAAACGGAAGCTAAAAATAAACTGTCTTTTTGTACGCCTCTGAACTGCAACCTGCCACGTGAGACAGGTGTGGAAATTTCCACGCGTGGCTTCACGAACAGCCAGGATAACTAATGGAGCAGAGTTTGAGACAAGCTAGCACAAAAACGTAGTATAATAATACAGATAGGGAAAGGCGATCATCATTCCTGAGACATATGATGAGAAAGGAGAAAATGGAAAACATCAAAGCAGTGGGCAAAGCTGAAGACAGGAGGGGCAGATGACGCACGAAGGAGCAGATGTTAGAAGATCTGGCATTGTGGCGTGGAGATAAATCAGCCGCGGAGTTAGAAATGTCAAGGATCGAGATATATGGAGGTATATGACAGCCCACTCGCCCGGCATTGCACGTGATGATGATGATGAAGATGGTGATGATGATGATAATGATGATGATGATGATAGCTTCGTGTTGGCGCTCAAGAAGTTTTTGGTTTTGGAGCATTCCGGATTTGGGATTTCCGGATAAGGGATATTCAATCTATATTATGTTTCTGAATTTACAAAAACATTTTGTTCGTTAATTTTGGAGATTTTGTTTTGATGTCCATGAATTATCAGCTCCTGTGTTCTTTACATTTGAAACTGTGATGATGATGATGATGATGGTGAATCATATACGTGGTGTGGGAAGGGAGAGGATTACGGTGACTCTAAAAAACATCTTTTGCAGACTCCAGCACCAGTGGGCAGGCCCAGAAAAAGGAAGACATAACTTCAGTGCCCAGGCAGGTTACTTTGTTTTAAGGGAGGGTCTGAAGATCTTCAACGGAGGTCCATAGTGGGTGAAAACAATGGGTAATCAATATGTTAAGCTAAGGGGGAGGGGGAGAAATAGTTTTGCACCACCACGCAAAGTTCCTCTTGGAGACCATGTGACTGACAACCACAGAGAATCATATCCTAACAGAAGGGGCTTACTTAGGGTCAGTAGGAGCTCTACAAATAGGTAGAACAGTGGCCTAGCCATCCGTGGTTTGCTTACTCCGATGTCCGTGCAGTCAGCTGTAAACACAAACATCATTAATCCCAAAATAATCTGAGTTTGTAATTACTTTCAGGCCAGCTGGGCTCTCACAGGGGACCAAACTTCCTGTCATACCAACAGCAACAGGCGCAGAAAATATACCCAGATTCAGCAGCAAGGAAGCTCTAGGGGCTCTCAGACCCATCCCTGATGACGCCTTTGAAGCAGACGACAGAATCAAGATGGTTGAGTCCAGGCTAGGGGCGTCAGAGAAGTCGAACAGTGTTCTGCTGCAAGAGGTCATAAGGCTGCAGGGAGAGCTGCGGGCGATGATACGAAGAAATGAGGAGGATATTAAAGTTAGTTTGTTGTTGTAATTATAGTGTGTTGTTGCTATTGTTGTCGTTTGTTGTTGTAGTTATTGTGTGTTGTTGCTGTTGTTGTTGTAGTTATTGTGTGTTTTTGCTATTGTTGTTGCTTGATGTTATTGTGTTGTGTTGTTGTTGTTATTATTATTGTGTGTTATTGCTACTGCTGTTGTTTGTTGTTGTAGTTACTGTTATTGTGTGTTGTTACTATTGTTGTTGTTTGTAGTTGTAGTTACTTTCATTGCGTATTGTTTCTATAGTTGTTGTTCGTTATTGTTATTGTGTGTTGTTGCTGTTGTAGTTATTAAATGCTGTTGCAATTGTTGATTGTTGTTATTGTGCATTGTTGGTATTGGTGTTCTTGTTGTTTGTTGTTTTTACTGTGTGGTGTTGTTTTTGCGATTGTGTTATTGTTAAAAACACACATTTGCACCATGACTTTGTTTAGCAGTATAAATTACGTTGCGCAGACTCCATGTTTCTGTGGTAGTGAAGTGGTTAATGTACACACCTGCTGAACAGAAGATCCTGATTCCCCACTGGAGCAGAATGGTTTCTTCTCAGTCTGAGCGGCAGTGGACCCAGGCTCAAGAAATGGGGACTGGTGTTGGGGGGGGGGGAAGGTAACCAGATCAGTTACTGGGACTTAACAATACTATGGCATAGAAATGTGAAAGCATTAACACCTCACACCCCTACAGATATGCAGTTGCCATGGAAAAAACACACATACGTACATATAAACAGACATAAAAAAAACCACAGAACCAAAAACTCATCGCAGAACTAAAAATAAAATTTTCATTGCAAATAAGTTTTATTTTAGTTCTTGCTTACATCCTTCCCGTGCCGTTAAATGTCACATAGGGCTCACATGGTAGTTCGCCAAAAATATTCTTGTTTTCGGCGAGTTTTTTAACCTCATCAAGGTATTTTACGCCTGTTAATTTGCCTCTCTTTACAATGTCCTCTTTAGAGTTTCACATGGTCGACCTCTTTTTCTTCGGCCTGTTGTGTTCCACTTGATAGCTTGTTTTGGGATTCTCTGACTGTTTCTTCTAATCACATGACCGATATATGTCAATCTCTCCCTTTTTTTCTGCTCAACCACGAGACAGGTTATTGTTCCTCATCTACCTTATTTCTTCGTTGTTCTTGAATTCGTTCCATTTTATACCGAGTATTTTCCTTAGGCATTTGTTTTCAAAAGAGTCTAATTTCTTGTCTATTTCTTTAGTTGTTTTCAAGTTTTTGCAAGCATAAATGTGGGTGGATATTACATTTGAATTGAATAATCTTAACTTGGTTTTTGTGCTTATAACTTATGAGTGCCATAGGTTCTCAAGAATCTTGAAGGTCAATGCTGCTTTTGTAAATCGAATTCTAACTTCCTTTCTGGTATCAACATCCTGGTCTATACAGCTGCCGAGGTATGCTTTTTGGTTTAAAAGCTGTCCCTTCTACATATATTTTTCCTTCTTGATTACTGGGAAATTTCATTATTTTTGCTTTTTCATTGTTAATTTCAAGTTCTATTTTGCTAGCCAGTGAAGACAGGGTATCTGTTTTTTCGTTGCTTTGAATTCATGTTTTCGCTGATACAAGTTATGTCATCTACAAAATCGAGATCTTTTAGTTGGGTCCCATGTACCCAATCAACGCCCGTTTTACCTGTGCAGCATTTTTTTCATTATGAAGTCTATGGAAATTTTTTTAAAAGGCAAGGGAGATAGTATACATCTTTGTTTCATGCCATTTTAACTGGAACCATTCACTCATTCCTTCTTCTGTGTTGCTGCACAAACATGTTCATTGTAGAGATCCTTAATGATGTTGACAATTTTAGATAGCATTCCATATGGTCTTAAAATTCTCTACAATGAATCTCTGTTTATTTTAGTCACCAGAAGAAAATTAGATGTAGAAAATAATAAATATTTTCTGTGATAATGATAATGTTTCTTAGCATAAAGAGGTATATTATTTGAACAATACATCTTTTTGTTTAGAAAATAAGCAAACAGCTTAGAGACATTTATGCAGCATTATCAGAAAGACCTTAGTGACAGTAGTTTACTGCATTGTTTATGCAGTGTAAGTGGATGAAAGAATAGCCATCCTTTTCTCGGATTCAAAAGTTAAATCATGATACCAAATGAGGCAAATCTGCGAGCTATTCATTGCAAATCAGTTCAGCAACAGTGGAATTCATATATGGGTTTAAATAGTAAAGTAAAAAAATAATAGTTGAAGAAAACTGCATTTACAGCATAGAAAAACTTTGAAAGCTAGCACAATCCATATGTTCCTGCTTAGATAAAAGCATATTTTTTTCCTGTGTCTTTGGTTTATTTTATATTCTAGCTATGTTATACGAGGACGAGTCAGAAATAACAGCAGTTTTGCTAAAAAAAATTCTAAGTTCAGTAGTAGACATTTGCAGTACAGAAATGTTATGCACCTCTTCTCTAGATGTACATGTGCAGAGGCATATCAGCCATTTAGGAAATATGAAGTTAGAAGACCAGATAAAAAATGGCTGCTTCATTGGAAGTTTGCACAAGAGAAGAACAGCTTGAACGTTTTTGTGTTCTTGGGTAGTGAAGGTGAGAGACCTGTGGATATTCAGTGCAGAATGAAGAGGCAGTTTGGGGACACATGCATTGTTTCAACTGGTATATGAATGGCACAAGAAGTTTAAAAGTGGGGTGTAAAATATGATGAATGCAGCTAAGCTCCAGATGGCCTCACACTGCTTATAGGCCTGATGCTAAAACAGTTGTGGAACGAATGATATGTAAAAACCAGTGCATAACAATCAATGAGGTGGCTGGAGAATTAAAGATTAGTCCATGGCTCACTGTATACATCATTCACAAAGTGCTGCAATAGTGAAAAGTCTCCACCAGATTGGTACCAACAACAACCCACTACCAATCTGAAAGAAAGTTGTGAGGATGTTCATGAAACTCTTTTTTTACAAATTTTAAGCCAAAGGAGATGGCTTTCTATGACATATAGTCACCAGAGACAACTGTTGGGTACATTACTTCCAGCCAGAAAGCAAAGAAATTCCATACAACTCTGTCAGCTGGAAAATTGATGTTCACACTCTTCTGGGATTGTAAAGGTCCATCCTGTAACATTAATGTGTCCAGATGAACCGCTATCAACGCTGAAGCATATTGTAATCTGTCTGAGAACAAATTGAAACCGACAATCAGGACCAAATGCCAGGTTGCTCAATTCTGGTGTATTGTTACATGTTGATAACAAGTGGCCTCATACAGCATGTGCAACAACTGAACAGATTATGAATCTTTGTTTGGAGTGTCTTCCACATCATTCATATTCATCCAACGATGCAACATGTGATTATCATTTTTCAGGACCTTTCAAGAAAGCGGTAGGCGGGAAGAAGTTGAGTAAGGATGAAGAAATTTAGGAAACCATGTACAGACGGCTACATGGTCTGTCAGAAGATTCTCTTTTTTCTCTCACTTAATCCAGATATCAATGAAGTGGTGGATTACCTGCAACAAATGTGTTGGGGACTTTGTTGGAAAGAAATAAGGAGTTTTCAGTCATTTTTTACATTTTATTCAAATTAAACAAAAAAATTACTTTTTGATTTAGCCTCATTTATTACAGTAAAGTTAATTACAGTAATGAACTTCTGTGTTCTAGCTATATGAATATTCTATCCATTTTCAATATTACAGTCATGTTCTGTATTGTAACTGAATTCTATACATGTATTCCAACTGCAAAACCAGCATTGACCTTCAAGAATCTTGAGAAAATGGAATTCAAAAGTTATAAGCACAAAAACCAAGTTAAGACTATTCAATTCAAATGTAATAACCACCATCATTTATGCATATGAAAGCTGGAAAACAACTAAAGAAATAGACAAGAAATTAGACTCTTTTGAAAACAAATGCTAAGGAAAATACTCTGTATAAAGTGGAATGAATTCAAGAACAATGCAGAGATAAGACAGATGAACAAACAACAACCTGTCTCATTGGTGATCAGAAAAAGAAGATGGACATATGTCGGTCATGTGATGAGAAGAAACAGTCAGAAAATCCCAGAACAAGCTATCAAGTGGAACTCAACATGCCGAAGAAAAAGAGGTCGACCACGTGAAGCTCTAAAGAGGACATTGTTAAGAGAGGCCAGTTCAGTGGGCACAAAATCCCTTGATGAGGTTGAAAAACTCACCGAAGACAGGAAATCTTGGCGAACTACCATGCGGGCCCTATGTGATGTTTAGCGGCACAGGAAAGATGTAAGATGTTAGATTCCAACTGCATGAACATTCTAAGCCATTTATAGCTGTTTGTGTATTTTAGCTGCAATAGAAAGCTTGGATCATTGTGATTTATTTTCAGAATGAGCGAGTCTCAAGGCTTCAGATTGAAGGTTCCATGCAAATGGTGAACGATCTCATCGCCAAGTTGTCTGCCAGGATCAAGGCGGCCGAGGACAAAATCTTGGAGGAAAAATCTGCGTTGTCCTCCTTGGTGACACACACAAAGGGAGTGGAGCAAGCAGTTGTAGCCAGCCAGCAGAGTTTATCAGTCAAAAAAGATGTAGAGTCCATAAAGTAAGATAAATAGAGTGTGGTTTATTTAGCCATAGAAGAGTTTAGTGTTAAAAGTATTTGTGCTGTGTAGAGCTTTCATCTTTTTTTGGTTTTCCATCACAGTCTTTTGGTTTGCTGTTTCTCTGCCCTGTTCTAGTCTCTTCTTCTTGTTTTTTTTTGGCCAGTCTTTCTCTGGAAACTGTATGTGTTGTAGAAATGTTTCTGTAACAGAGGAAGATTTTCTTCTTGTGTGATATATGTCCAAAATCAGAGGATTGATTGAGGGAAAGATAACCGCAGCATTTGTAATAAGTTTTTGAGAGAGTAACTGTACGGGGTGATATAATGTATCTTCTGTGTTAATAGTCTCAGTCATTTGTTTGTGATTATATTCCTTGTAGTATTGATCCTTTATTCTTGTTTGGTTTATTTTTTCCTGGCATTTAATTTTGTATGTCTCCCTCTCCTCTATTTTTGTTTTGTTTAACATTCTGTTTAGTCTATCTTCCTCTTCTCCATTTGTTTTGTTCAACATTCTGTTTAGTCTATCTCCTTCTCTTCCATTTGTTTTGTTTAACATTCCTTTCTGTGTGTGTCTTCCTTTTTTGTTTGACACTTGATGCAGAGGTCTGCCTATATTTCTGACTTAATATTGTGGACTTACATTTAAGTCAGGTTAGTAGTTCTTGTTGTTGTTGTTGTTCTTCTTCTTCTTGTTCTTCTTCTTTCTTCTTCTTTATTCTTCTTCTTTGTTGTTCTTCTTCTTCTTTGTTCTTCTTCTCCTTCTTCTTCTTCTTCTCCTCCTCCTCCTCCTTCTCCTTCTTCTCCTTCTTCTTCTTCTTCTTCTTTCCGAGCCATTAAGGTTTATTGCTGCAGATAAATTTTGCCTCAATTCCTCTTCTTAATAAGCTTAGGAACATTTAATATTTGAAAAGATAAACACACAAAATGAAACAGACTGCAACATCTGTGACATATTTTTTTCCAAAGTTTGGTCTAAAAGTCTAAAATGTTCAGTATAGCATATATGACTTTCACAGATACTCAAAGAATGTTTGGATAACTCTGTGCATCATTTTTCATGTGTATATGTGGGTGTAAGTGTGTGTTTTTAGTTAAACTCAAGAATTACTGTATTTAAAGTTGAATAAACATTCTTGGTATCTGCAATCATGAAATTTATTTATTTCTTTAAGTCTAGCTTTCGTATGACTAATCTTTTCAAGAAATGTAAACATATTTTTTTCAAAATGAATTGTGAAAACTGTAAATTGTCAGTATGCTGTATTTATTTCTTTTATATTTTATTTAAACTAGACTTTTTTTTTTCAAAATCTGACAGAATTAAAGAACTTACATTACAGCTGAATGAGGTCCAGCGTAATCGAGAGCAGCTAGAGAAGTTGATATATAACCTAACAGAAGAGCTGCGAACATTGCGAATGAAAGTGGACAATCAGACCATGGAATTATCTGGAACTGTCAGTGATTTGAAGCTCAGAGCAAGAAGACTTGAGGAGGAAAACAAAATTCAGGTACATTTCAGAACAGGTATTTTTGTGCCATGAAGTGGACCATATATCATTGATGATAATTTTAGAATTTCATGGGGATATAAGTATCATTGATTGTAAGCAGAGAGCTATGGTATGCATGTCAGTGATGGTAAACAGTTTTCATGGAAGAAATCTTCAAGTGATATGAATAGTTAACAGACTTCTTATAGTCTACACATCTGTGTTGAAAAACAGAGCATGGGATAGTATGATTATGTTTAATGGTAATCAGAATGCCTTGAATATTATGTCTACCACGGATGGTAAGCTGAGAGTATGATAATTATGGTACAACATTACTAATTGGAAATTTAAAGAAAAGCCTTTTTTTCTAAGCAGCATTCAACATTTCAGTAACTACTTACAAAAGTAATATCTGTGGTCTTTTATATCAAATTCGTGATGAAGACATTGTGATCAGTGATGGCACTAGGATTTTTGGAAACTGGTACAAATGTAATTGTCTTTCACTTTGTATGAAAAACTTTCCTAAATACTGGTTTTCTCAATACAACATTCAGTCATCATCATCATCATCATCATGTGCCGTGCCGACTGGCGTTGGCTATTATGCTTCTCCAGAGTACCCGTTCCTTCATGCAGGCCATCAGTTCAGTTGGTGATCTCCTCTCACACCACCCCATCAGACTGTCCAGTATCATTTCTTTTGGTCTTCCTCTTGATCTTCTTCCTTCTGTTTTTCCTGTTATAATATTTTCAATGCCCCCTCTTCTCATTGCATGTCCTATGAATGTACATTGTCTCTCTCTTATCTTTTTGACAAGGTTTTTTGTCTCTCCAGCTCTTCTCATACATTCTTCATTAGTTATTTTTGCTGTCCAGGGGATTTGCAACATTCTTCTAATAAACCACATTTCTGCTGCTTCCAATGATTTTTGTGCAGACTTGCCTATTGTCCATGATTCACTTCCATATAACAAGATAGGTTCAATATAGCATTTTAGGACTCGTTTTCTAACATTCATTGATAAGGATGTGTTGGTCGATATGTTTCTCATTCTCTGAAATGCAGTCTTTGCTTGGCCTATTCTGTTCCTAATTTCTGTTCTGCATTTCCCATCTGAAGTTATTACTGCTCCAAGGTATTTGAATTTCTGCACCTGCTTTAGAACAGTTCCGTTTAATTTAATACTGCATGCTGGTGGATTCTGTTTCTTAGATATAACCATAGTCTCTGTCTTTTTGATGTTCAAAGTAAGGCCTTTCTGTTCACTTTCTTTGGCAACTTTATCCAAGAGATTTTGCAGGTCTTACAACATTCAGTACTTTATACTTTTTAAAAAATGTAAAATTAAACACACTTTACAAACATCACCAGAAATTAAGTGTTTGTGCGGACATTTCTTTTCTTACCTCATTCCCAGTGACATTTAATCTTTTCAAAATGATCACATGCTCAGACAGAGGCAAAACTGCCTGAATCTCCTCCATGAAAGCTGAGCATCAAGAGATTTGATGCCTAACATCTTAGCCTTTGAATGCTTATCAAGTTTGTTTCCGTGTGTCCTTGGACTAATACCAGGCTATGCCAGGTCTCTCCTTCAGAACTGTTGTGAATCAGCTTGAACCTCACTTCCATCATTAGTGGCTTTGTGCTGCTTTTTAAACTGTAATCAACAACCTCCAAAAGTTTCAATTTTTCTAATTTTTTAATTGGTTATTTACTGGTAATTGCTGGCTAACGTAATCACCGATTGTGATTAACTATTATTATTTAGCAGGCTAAAGAACTTCATCATCAGCTGTCTTTGGGTCCCTTCCTCTGGAATGTTTTCACCTGTTGCCTTTAACTCTTCTGAGGCATCCACAAGGCAGGGAGGGGGTCTGATAGGAACTGATCATAGTCCTAACTGTCATAAAGTAGTAGGTGAACCTGATTATATAAACATTAGGTGAACCTGATTATATAAACTAGTTTTTCTCACCTGTAGCTGGATGCATTGCGGAAACAAGGAGATTTACATAACAACACAGAAACAAGCACTACCCATTTAAGAGGGCAGATTGAGAGCAGGTAAGTGTTTTTCTTTTAACTCTTTCCGTGCTTGAGGAAGAAACACGGACGTGTCATGGAGTACCAGAGTAAAATCACGGGTCTTGATAGGGTTGGGGGTATAGTTATAAAATGGAATGGAAAACAGTATTTCCATGTACTTCTGTATACTTATTATGTTTCAAAGTATAGCTAAATGAATGAAAATTTCATAAATGCAGAGTTTTTTAGGAAAAAAGAAGTAATGTGATGTTTTTAGACAATGATTGTGCCCACCTCACCATCGGATAGGTCTAGATATGCACTACTTACCATCTGAGATGTGTAGATCTACTTGTCGATCTCGTATTGTGATTCTGTGTTGCATTCTCGCTGAATGAATGTCTGAACTAACCTCCTATCTACTCCTAACTACTTCTTCAGTCGTCTAAATATGTTTAGATCTACTTAGAAAACATTCAAGAGCAGCGGGGTGGCCATAGGCTATGTCCATACACCTATCTACATCGTCAAAAATTGAAAAATTTCCATGCTTCTCGTCCTTTTTCTCGCTCGGCATCGCTCATAACTAGGCACTCTTTTGCCATTTTGAAAAGTGTCACCGGAATCGCGGATGAAATATGTACAATCTAAATGTTACACCGGTTGTTTTATTGAAACAAACAATGATCATTATAATGACCATTGGTACGCAATGGGAAACCGGAAGCGTCATTATAATGACCAAAGGCACGGAAAGAGTTAATGAGTTTTCTTTTAATATACAAGCAGTTGGTGGGGTGTTCATGTTTGTGTTTCATATCTATTGAAAGTATCTGTCAGTTGCTGTTGTGGTTTTTTTTTGCTTTCAGTAGATTTACCTTGAGACTGGGCGTATGGGTAGTGAAGTGTCTAGTACACTTGCCTCTCAAGGCAAGGGTCAGTGGATCAGAAGGGTCAGTGGATCAGAAGGGTCAGTGGATCAGAAGGGTCAGTGGATCAGAAGGCTCAGTGGATCAGAAGGGTCAGTGGATCAGAAGGCTCAGTGGATCAGAAGGCTCAGTGGATCAGAAGGCTCAGTGGATCAGATTCAACAAAGAAAACCCAGTCAACCTGCTGTACAAATAGGCACCTTGGCTCCTTTTGAAGTTTGGGAAGGAAAGTTTGTCAGATGAGATGGCTGACTGCATCACCCTCTAGTGTGGGGATATGTACTTTCATAGGGGGCACCGTTATATCCAGAGTCAAATGAGGGGCAACATCTAAATTATAACCAGGTTTTTTTCAAAATGTTAAAAGGTGATATTTATGAATTAAATGTGAACCAGAGCTATGATAGTTTCTTTCTTTTAGGTGATATTTATGAACTGAAAGGGAACTGGAGCTATGATAATTTCTCTTCTTTTGCAGCGTAGAACCAAGTTAATAAATTTTGTGGTAAAAATATTCATTTTATTAAAATAAATGACATTTTGATGGTAATCTGACCACCATTTGGACACCTCTACTCCAGTGTGCCAAGAAATCAAAGGCAATATTAACGCTTTCACCATAACCCCTTGTTTGTGGTTCTGTAGGGCTATGTTTATCATTACATTTACTTCTTGTGACATGCTGTGATGATATCACTCTCTGTTGATGTAGAGCTCATCTTGTGCCAGTGATACAACATTTCAATGTCTGCCATCACAACATTATAGTCTCAGCACTTTCGTCTTTGAGCAGAAAAGCCATGCCACTATCTTTATGAAGCCTGCAATAAAATTGTACACATGTACAATACAACAAAAGAAATACATGTACATTGTATATGCCAACATTTTTCCCACCACACAAAGATTATTGTAGGAATATGTCTGAGGTTTTGATGATTTGCATTTTGATGTGTCTGCTAGGAAATTCTGACACCTCCATCATTAATATATAAGAGTATTCAGAGGAATGTAACATTCTCAAAAGTGAATAACCAAATTCATTGTATGTAATAATTTAAAACAGTTTCATTAGTACAGTCCATATGTTATATTTCTTTTGATTTGATATACTAAACAAATAGATTAGGAGCATCACCATATGTTCTCATAGAAAGTCTGTCACAAAGTTCATGACCAGTCAGTTTTATTTCTCTCTGTCACAGATTGTCAGAACTGAGAGATGTCATTATGGAACTAAGATCTCGTCAGGATCAAGAAGCTAATGACCGGAGATCTTTTGAGCAACAAGTTCATCAAAAGTACTTTTCACATTATTTTTTTCCATTAAACAATTTTAGTTAAAAAGAAAAAAAACACCTAAGACTTTTTTCCTCATAAAAATGAAATTCCATTTCAGTTTTCAAAAAATTACCATTTAATTTCTATTACAGATTTTATCATTTCACAGTTTGGTTTCTAGCTTAAGTTTTTAATTATCACCATTTAATTTTTATCCTTAGTTTCTTTCTCATTACAATTATGTATGAGAAGAGCTGGAGAGACAAAAAAACCTTCTCAAAAAAATAAGAGAGACAATGTACTTTCATAGGACATGCAATGATAAGAGGGGGCATTGAAAATATAACAACAGGAAAAATAGAAGAAGAAGATCCAAAAGAAGACTGAGAGAAATGATACTGGACAGTTTGATGGGATGGTGTGAGAGGAGATCACCAACTGAGCTGATGGCCTGCATGAAGGATCGTATGCTCTGGAGAAGTATAATAGCCAATGCCAATCGGCACAGCACCTGATGATGATGATGATGAATTTAGATTTTATTCCAAATTTTTATCATTTCATTTCTACATAGTTTTTATCACCATTGTTTAGTTTCTGCTCATTTTTTTTTTGCCACCATCATTTAGTTTCTCTGCAACGTATTCAGAGTGTATAGTGGCAGTTTTTCCATCTTTTTGATTTTCATCCAAATGAGCTATGAGAAAAATAGTAGTTTTAGAAAAAAAAGCATTTTTAAAAATTCAGGTATGGAGTAAAATTGTTGTAGCTTATTAATGTGTAGTTTTTATTTATATCATTTTATGTACATTTTTTAAAATTTGAAGGGTAAACACTATGCAACAAGACCTGGCTGATCAGAATCGTAAAAGAGAGGAGGCTATGCACGCAATGGACATGATACACCGAGAGAAGGAACACTCAGCTGAGAATGACAAGCTCCGCCTTCAGGGAAAACTAACAGAAACAATGGAAGAACTGAACAAACGTATGCTGACGAAGGAGATCAAACTTAGGGAAGAACTACAGGAAAAATGTACCCATTTAGAGAGGGTGAGTTCTTTTGTTTCCAGTTCACCTGCTATGGACTGTGATGGAATACTTTATTCATGAAGCTGATGTTCATGTTATGTCTCATTTTTCCCTCATTTGAAAGGTAAAGGTATGAGTTGTGAGCCAGCATCATTGCATGCAGTCAAACCATACGTGCTCTGCTTCCTAGTCAGCAGTTGATCAGAAGCTTCCAGCTAGTGCCGCCATCGGCAAAATTCTGTAGCTAGCGCCGTCATTCCTTTTCCTTTCTAGAGCGTTAACCCTGGTACGCATTTTTTCTTGAGACTGGATGAGCCCCGGGAATTTATTTGCGAGCCACGGTCTGACCGTCACCACATGGTGAGTGGAAATCAAAACCAGGTTGCCTGACCAGCAAGCGAGCGTCTAATCTTCTACACTAATGTGGCTCCTCTTTCTTCATTCAAAAGCAGCCATATTGTGATGCAGTCTGATATGTTGTTTTTTTTCAAAGATAGATAATCTGAATATTTTTTTTTGAAGTGTATTTATCCAAGTGCTAGTGTGTCAAGTAATATGTCATCATCATATTCATCATTGTTTTGCAGTATCTTCAGTAACATGTCAGATGACCTTAATAATTATCATTCTTATATGACCTTAATAATTATCATTCTTATTATTGTTTTCAGGGGTGAAGATGCTGTCTGTTTTGGCAGTCAGCAACCCATAACTGACATATCAGCATCAGGGTTGGCAAAGCATAGCTGTCCAAGACCCTGTCCCATCTCTCCATTGATAACTCCAGTAATGAGCCTAACCTGGCTAAATGGGGCAGGGATCACCATAGTCCCCATGGTAGTGGAGTCATCTAAAGAAGTATTTCTTACCCACTGCTTTTTAATTGCACTCTTAGACTGAAAAAAATGGCTGCTCCCACCCTAAAATGATGCAGTGCCTCAACGTCTGGACAGCATCAGCTGCAAAGAAAACCAGCTGGCATTTCCTGGGAGATAGAAGACAAGACAAGGCGCTTGCTTTTGTCATCATTCAAAAGATGCTTGCTTTTCACTATCTGTCATTCTTTTCTCGTCTAGAGGTCAGTGGGAAGCTGGTCAAGCTGGAAGTAGTTCACTCACCCAGGCTGTAGAAATGGGTACTCTCTCCTTCTGGGGCTGAGGCAGTAAAGGAGGCCTGGCATGGTGCTGGTCACATTAACCTCCTCTAGTTTGCCATTAGGTCAAGGAAAATAAGAGCACTAGCACAATATCCTTCAGAACATCTGTGGCTTGATAAGACACCACCACCACCACCACCGCCGCCGCCGCCACCACCACCACCACCACCACCACCACCGCCGGCGCCACCACCACCACCACCGCCGCCACCACCACCACCACCGAATTATTCCCATTATCATAATTTTTAAAAATTATCCTCTCGTTGATCATATTATCATCTTCATTGATGTCATCATTCATAAATACTTTTATGATCATAATAATTCATAATATTATAACACCATTTAAAGTCACACCAACAGTCATTGCCATATTCTTTCCCATCACCAAAAGTATGACAGTTGCAGTCTGCCCCATTTTGGTCAGTGAATATTTCCTATCTGTTCCATCAGCTGATCCACACCGAGCAGCAGGTGAGACAGAAGTATGAGACCTCTCTAAGAGAGGAAGGTGAGAAAAGATGGCATGGCTTGAAGAAGCTTAATAATGAGGAAATGACTGCTATTCGAGAAACTTTTCAGGTACGTAGATTCATGGAGTGTGGTGGCCATCAAAAACTTGCTCCGAAAAATCAAAGTGCAAATGTTGAACTGTTTGAGCAAGCAGGTTGTTGTGATGTTTAGATAGTTAAGTTTAAAATTTAACCCATAATTATAATTAGTAGGCTAGGTTTATAACTTTACTTATAAATATTTCATTCAGGCTTCCTTGTCGTACTTCTTTGCAGAGTCAGTTTTCTTCAAAACTGCAACATTTTCACGAATATAACTTTAGAAAAATTCTAGGTATTTCTGAACATATGCCACAGTCAAAGATGGGAATATGGGACAGCATGGGGCATGTGTTTTAAAATAGGAGACATTTAATTATCCCAACCAAAGTAATACAATTCTTGGAACAAATCCTTGAATATGGGAATGCCCTACGTAATACAAGATGATTGGTCATTTTATCATTATTATCTACCTCTGCTTCAGAAGAAGTAAGAAATAATTCTTTTTAGAATCTTTATTTTTTTGTTACTTCTACTTTTAAATATAAGTTTTATTTGAATCTGCGGCATCCAAAGGTATTTGATGGACTAAAAGAGTGGCACGGAGCATGGCCTAACACGTATCTTATAGAAAGAGTAAAGAATAAATGGTTATGGATATCAGTGATGGCCAATACCTGATTGACATGGATTAGAGAGAGAGAGAGAGAGAGAGGGTGTGAGAGTGGCATCCAGCTGCATGTTGGTTTTGTAATGTTCTTTCATGTAGTGAGTGCCTGAGTAACAAAGATATTGGTGAACTTGCTTCTCTGTGAAGTGTTCAATTTTAGCCAAGTTCACCCCTGTCAAACCAATTGTAGAAATAGATATCTGGCTTCAGACTCCCACCTCCCTACCCCTTCTTCCTTCCCTTTGATCTAGGGATGTAAAGATGGCCGGGTATGATGCTGACTTGATTATGCCAGCAGGTGATTGATTGATTGATTGATCTTTATTTCAAAAGGGTTAAGAATTGGGCATGCAGGCCAATGTGACATTCTGCCCTTTATCATACATCTTTCAGACATTCTACAAATATGCTGTTCATGTAACAAACATAATTAACATTGAAGCTGAGAGACATAAAATAAAATATAACATTTACGTTTCGCTCTTAAACATTCACTCAGTACAGAAGTAACTACATACAAATATAAATGGCTATATACTAAACAAAAATTTCGGGACTATTCAGAATAAACAATTCACTGTATTCAGTGTCTGTAAGAGCAGTTTAAGATAACTGAAGATAGGTGATAACTAAGATAACTGAAGATAGGTGATAACTAAGATAGGTGAAGGAAAATGAGAGCTGGAGAGACAAAAATTCTTGTAAAAAAAATAAGAGAGAGACAATATACTTTCATAGGACATGCAATGAGAAGAGGGGGCATTGAAAAAATTATTACAACAGGAAAAATAGGGGGAAGAAGATCCAGAAGAGGATCAAGAGAAATGATACTGGACAGTCTGATGGGATGGTGTGAGAGGAGATCACCAACTGAGCTGATGGCTTGCATGAAGGATAATGTACTCTGGAGAAGCATAATAGCCAATGCCAGTTGGCACGGCACCTGATGATGATGATAATGATGATGAAGGAAAATACAGGCACTAACATCATACCTCCTTTTATGCCTCAGTGACAGTTGATAGGCCACCTTTTTTGTTCTTGTATAGAATAATATTTTAAATTCATTCTCTGTTGCTTTATTATTTTATGAGGGTCATATTTTTTTCAGTCTGAGCGTCAGAAAAACAAAGAGGCTGTGCAGAAGTTGGATGAGTCTATTAGTCTTATTGAAAAACAGTTTGTTGAGCAGAAGAGACAGACAGACAAAGTGGTGGCAGCAGAAATTAAGTCCAGGTATTTTAACTCTTTCCATTCGCGTTATGTCCAAAAACATTCCTTATGTTTCCTTTGACGCAGACATTTTGGGGAGGGGGGGGCCGTGTATAAAAGTTATTGTACCGAATTAATTCCATGATCACCACTTGCGTATCACACATTAAAATAAGTAGAAATGAATGAAGATTCCATAAATGAAGTTATTTGTCATTAAAAAAAAAAAAAGAAAAGGAAAAAAAAACACAACTGGTGTGAAATGATGGAACGATTTTTTGGCGCTAAAAAAATTTTAGGGCTGAGCAATAAAATCTTCTTTATACTTACCTTAATTGTGTCATAATCCAATATAGAATATGTAGTCATTCAAATTTCAGCACAGAAAAATCAATATTTATGGATGTTTGTGAGATCTAATAGGTCTATGGTGACGAGAAACACATATAATAAGATAGGTCTAGTGTGACCATTCTACCACTCGATCTCGAAAAAAACTTGCATTTTACACTCCTATCATGATATTCACCATGGCTCCCTTTATCAGGCATGCTTAAACACTAGTTTAACTTTGGATTCAGAAGAGCTCTGACTGGTTAAATGAAAAGTTACATCATGTTTTCAACGAAAGAAAGTCCGAAAACTTATAGGGCTGTTTCGAAGGGAGAAGTATATACTGGAACACGCCTTTCAGGGCTGGCATGAATGGAAAAAGTTAAATTAGTTATGACTGGTAGGCATAGATGATCATGCTTCTCTGTTCTGCATGCTTACTAGTGTTTCTGATGAGCACATAGCTTTTCCGGTTTTTTTTTCTGTACTGCCTGGACTTTTGTTATACTTTACAATGTTTTAAATATTTTAAAAAAATTTTTATGTTTGTCTCTCAAATTAATTACTTTTGTACTTACAAATATTGGGGGAAAAGTTGATTATTTTAGGGAGATGATGATGTCATCATTTAATGAGCGTGTTAGATGAACTGTAGCTGATTTAGACTGTAGCTGATTTAGGCTGTAGCTGATTTAGACTATAGCTGATTTAGACTAGCTGGTTTAGACTAGCTGATTTAGACTAGCTTATTTAGACTGTAGCTGATTTAGACTATAGCTGATTTAGACTAGGTGATTTAGACTGTACCTGATTTGGACTAACTGATTTGGACTGTAGCTGATTTAGACTGTAGTTGATTTAGACTGTAGTTGATTTGGATTGTAGCTGATTCGGACTGTATTCTACCTCAAAGCTATCAAAGATATTATGACACTATAATGATGACACTATGATAGTGTTATGATAATGTTGTGACAGCATCTTGATTTTATGTATAAAATAGGAAAAAAGTAGGAGCAGCTTTATTACTTAATGATTACAAAGTTGTGACATTTCGGCGTGAGCCTTAATCATACAAAAACATACAGGACGAAGAAATAGAGAGAGGAGATAAATTATAGATTCACATGAATACTATTAAAAAAAAAATTAATTAAAAAAAAAAATTTTGTTAAAAGAGTACTTAGCTGTAAATTGCAAGGTGTGGCTTGTCCGGCGGTGTGTGTCAGGAATGGATCTAGTGGGACGTGGAGACTTTTTAAATAGAGAACTGTGACATGTGGTCAGTGGGTTGTAACTGGGGGTGGTGGATGGGGAACCGGGGAGGGGAGAGAGAGTGACGCAATACCGACCTTGCTAGGAGAAATTGAAACAGATGATTGGGGAAGAGGGGTTGCAGAGAAGAGGGGTTGCAGAGAAAATAGTGGGGTTGCAGAATGATGCTGTGAGGAAGTTTGAAAAGTAAGAAGGGGTGGATTTAGTGGAGAGGTACTATAATGACTGAAGAAGATGATGTTACGTGTAACTAAACAGCGAGTTTAACCCATGTGGTTCCAGCATCCCATAATTTTGAATGCACCGGTTCTCAAGTGCCAGGCGGCTTGTGTCATCTGCATGACATTGTTTAATGGCTGTTACCAGAAAATCAGATTTTTCTCTGTGGTTGGGGCCATTGAAATGATTTGGGACTGGTTTCGAAGCATGCTGGGCGATGTCGTACAGATGTTTTTGCATGCGGTCCCCTAATCTGAGGCCAGTCTCACTGATATATGTTATCCTGCATCTTTTGCAAACAATGACATATATCACATTTCGGGACTCGCATGTGAATCCCTCATGAAGAGTGAGGATAGTTTTGGGAAAGGTGATTGTTTTTGTTTCCCAAACTACGGGGCAGGTAACGCAGCGGGGGCCGTTACATTTTCTGGTGCCAACATATGTAAGGCTCTGCTTCAAGTGGCTGTGGACGAGGATGTCCTTAAGGTTTGGCTCACGTTTGTATGCCAATAGGGGTGGATCCGAGAAAATGTCACGAGTGTCAGAGTTGAGTTGGATTATTGGCAGATGACGATAAAGAATTTTCTTAACCATCTGACCATGCGGGTGGAAAGGCAGTACTAACTTAACTCTGTCAGATGGAGTAACAGGCTTTTTCCTGAATACTTCTTTGCGGCTCACTAGTTGGATACGGTTGAAGGCTTTACGAAGGACCTTTTCTGGGTAGTGGCAATGACGGAAAAATTCTAATAACTTGTTGGACTGATCTATAAAGTCCAAATTATCCTGACATATGCGGCGAAGATGGAGGAGTTGGGAATATAGGATGGAGTTCTTACAGGCTTCAGGATGGGAAGAGGTGTAAAGCAAATAGGTGTGACTATCAATGGGCTTGTAAAATACAGAGGTGACAAGCCTGTTTGTGCCAATAGAAATTTTAATGTCTAAAAAATTAACAGACTTGTCAGAGATTTCATAAGTGAATTTTATGTTGTTACTGAGTGTATTAGTGAATTCAATACATTTTTTAAGGTCTTCATGTGGCATACTTGTAATTCCAATGCCATCATCAAAGTATCTTTTATAGAATTCTGGAAATCTCCCGGTGTAGGTTTCTCATAATTTGACTTCCAGATAGCCCATAAACAGACATGCATAACTGGGACCCATTTTTGTTCCCATGACAACACCACTGATTTGCTCGAAGTATTCGCCGTTGAATTCGAAAGAATTTAGGTTTAGTACTAGCTCTGTAAGTCTGATTATGGTGTCAGTGTCAGTTGTGGGGTGAGGGTCTTTGTCGAGAAAGTAGCAGAGTGCTAAAAGTCCATCCTCATGGGGGATAGAAGTGTATAGGGAGCAGACATCAAGGAGAAAGATGTGATAGGTGTGGTGTTGAGAGAGTGTGATCGTATCAAAAGTTGTTAAGGCATGGTTGGTATCTTTCAAAAAGGAGGGTAGTTTGTGTACTAGAGGCTGGAAGATGCTATCTAAAAAGTCAGAAATATGCTCATTGGGGCATGAACAAGCTGATACAATGGGGCATCCAGGGTTACCTGGTTTGTGGATTTTAGGAAGAAGATAGAAGGTGAGTGTGCCTAAACAGCTGTCCTTAACGTGAAGAGAAACAGCTTGGGGTGGGAGGCCACCTTCTGTGATTAGGTCTTTAATGGTTGCTTCCACTATGTCATTATTTGAACGGGTAGCATCGTTTTTCGCTGGGGCATAGAATTTTGTACTGATTTTATGTAGTGTTATATGAGAGTATTATGAAGATATTATGACATTATTATACCATGACAATATGATGATGGGTTATGAAAGTATTATGATGACGTTATGATAGTATTGTGAAGATGCTATGAAAGTTTTTGTCTTTGTTCCAGAAAGCTACATGAGAAATCAACAAATGAGAAAATTGATCATCTGAATGAGAAATTGTCTGTAGTAGCTGCGTCTTTACAGTCATCCATCGGTGGAGTTTCAGGAAATTTTGCTGCACACACAGACAAGGTTTGTCTGGAAGCTTTCTTTTTATATGGAAGTAAAAGATAAACAATGTTTTGTTAACTGAATAGCCAACTTTAGCATCTAGGCTATACTCAGTTTCAGTTATCTTTATGAGCTGGGAAATCTCTTAATACAGGGCAAGCACAAATCCACTGATGAAGGAAATGAGGCTCAAGTTGATTCACAACAGTTCATAGCCTGGCATTAGCCCAAGGACACACACAAACAAAACTGATAGGCAGTCAGAGGCTAAGATAGTAGGCAGTCAGAGGCTAAGATGGTAGGCAGTCAGAGGCTAAGATGGTAGGCAGTCAGAGGGTAGGCAGTCAAAGGCTAAGATGGTTGGCATCAAATTCCTTGATGAGACTGAGATACTTGCTGACATAGAGATTCATGGCAAGACACACACTGCCACCCTTACATGACATTTGATGGCACAGGAAGGATGTAAGATGTAAGAAGTCAGAGCTGATTACATGACATCTGATGGCACAGGAAGGATGTAAGATGTAAGAAGTCAGAGCTGCGAAGAAAGCAGTTCCATATAACTGAGTTTAACTCTTTCCACCCACATTATGTCCAAAAATGTTTCTTATCTTCCCTACGACGCAGACATTTTGGGGAAGGGGGTCCCTGTGTAAAAGTTATTGTATCGAATTAATTCCATGATCACCACTTGTGTATCACACATTAAAATAAGTGGAGATGATTAAAGATTCCTTAAATGAAGTTATTTGTCACAAAAAAAAAAACAAAGAAAAGAAAAAAAAAACACAACTGGTGTGAAATGATGGAACAATTTTTTGTCGCTAAGAAAAATTTTAGGGCCGAGCAATAAAATCTTCTTTATGCTTACCTTAATTGTGTCATAATCCAATACTGAATATGTAGTCATTCAAATTTCAGCACAGAAAAATCAATATTTATGGATGTTTGTGACATCCAATAAATCTAACAGGTCTATGGCTATGAGAAACACATATAGTAAGATAGGTCTATTCGGTCGGTGTGACCATTCTACCACTTGATCTTGATAAAAAACTTGCATTTTACACTCCTATCGTGATATTCAGCATGGTTCCTTTTATCAGGCGTGCTTAAACACTAGTTTAACATATACCAGAACACGCATTTCAGGGCTGGCGTGAATGGAAACAGTTAACCTGACAAGAAATCAAAATTACCACATTCTATCTAAACAGTGACATGTTTTTTTGAATGGCAATTGAGAGAGAAATGTTTTGCAAAGGGCAATCAATATTAATACAAGTATTACACATTTTATGGAACAAAAAACAATTGAAAACACTTGTAGATTTAACAGCAGACAGAAAACAAGAGAAAACAGGAGAAAACAGGCAGCTTCATACAATAATTATCACATAGCATGTTTGAGGGGTGTCCAAAAAAGTAAATTTACAAGGCATAAAAGTCATGTTGAATTAAGAGACACGGTTGTGGAATTTTTCATACTCGCCAGTAGGCAACACCATGCCAGATGGCAGCACTGTATAACATTATCTAGGCTGCATCTGTCAGTTAAAGATGGAGGGTTGGCTGGAGCAATAGTTCAGACAGGAGGCTTATGTTGTGACATGTTTTCTGAAGTCGAAGTGGGTGCCAGTTGTGGAAATTCGTCGCCAGTTGCTGGAAGTCTATGGAGACCGTGTGATGAGTCAACAGCATATGGCAAAACAGTATGCAGAATTTCAGAGTGGGTGAGTGATAACCATTGATGTAGCGCATCATTCACAGTCACTCCTATCTAGGGGAGATTGGTTTTGCCATCTTCTGAATGACATATCCAAGAGGGCACTGACACCGGCTGCAAAACATTTCTGCCAAAGAGACCATCAAGGAAAAAAGGACATTTCTGAAACTGCAATCCACTCCTGTTCTCCTGATGAATGACCTCGGAAAGCTCTAGTGCAGCGCCTTATTTTCCAGGCAGGCTGTCTCCACCAAGCTGGAATGAACAATAAATTCAGGTTTCTTCAAGCCACTTTACACTTCTACCGAGTTTCTACCTCTTTCTGCTGTTCATGCCCAACTTTCTTGTCTTAATCCCACTCACTTCCCTGCATTTTCTCATTCCCACTCACTTCCCTGCATTTTCTCATTCTCGCCAGAGGCAGTTTAAGTTTTATTTTCCAGCCCTTTTTATCATCCTTCTGTAGCCACTATTAAGCTTTGTTAGCTCCCTTATGTAGGCATGTTTAGCAAGCAGTCTTGTCTCCTCAGTGTTCTCTATTCTTTCTGAACCTTCCTCCATCCACCCCACCCCATATCGTCTTATCACTCTTTTATCTTCTGTGTCATCTGGGCAGCTTGTTTAGTCCATAGGTATCCAGTGGGAGCAAGTTATGGCTGTCAGGAGCATAATGCCATGTTGTTTACCATACCCTTTATGATCATCCCTTTACAACATTTCTCAGCCAATCACTGGCTTTCACTTTGTACTCTACTTCATCTATCTGGGTGCATTTTGTGCCCAACTTTCTTACTAGTAAGAGATTAAAAAAAAAAAAAAAAGGTAAGTCTGAATTTTTCATCTGTTTTTCATGTTTTCATCTGTTGTATTCTTTTTGTATATGATCCTTTAAAAAGGCTATTTGCCAAAATATTGGATTATTGTTTGTACTCATCTTGTTTTCTGCCATTCTTGTTTCTGCCCATTTTCCTCACTCATTCTATCTTTTTTTGTGAAACTAAATGCAGAAGTAGAAGTTTGATTATAAAAACTTTTGTGAACAATTGCCTTATTTTAGCCTGATCTTGAAAATCTAGGCTGTAAGCTGTTGTTTTACTGGTCAAGTCCTTAGATAAGAAGATCTAGTTTCTGTTCTATACATGCTCATAATTTTCCCTTGAAATGTATACCTCTTCTTCAGCTGAGATCAGAAGTGAGATCCTCCATATCAGCCTCAGAACAGGCAGGCACGAGGGCCATTGGAGACATGGATGTCAGGCTGGTGAGTTTGAAGCAGAAGGTCAGCGGTCTGGAGGAGCAGCTGAATGATCGCATTTCTGAGGTGGGTATTCAAGATCCATAACTCCAGATCAAAGTACTGAGTTTTTGATAGCATGGTGGGACAAGTAGCACGTGTAATCCCTCCATCAGTTTGTAATTAGTAAAACAGGGTGTCTGTTAAAAATTTGTAGTTTATTCATTCCAGGATTCAGCATCGTGGCATTTAAGACATGCTATACCTGTTCTGCTCTCCCCTATGGCAACCATGGTAGAGTAACTTTGGTAATTATACTTGTTCATAAGTTGGATTTTGAGATAATGTGGTACAACCAGGAAAAGATGATCACTTTCTTGATCTTTATGGACTCCCAGTTTTTTTCTTTCGTTTGATTTAAGTATTATCTTCATTCTTGATATCATCATCCTATTGCAGCCATGTCGACAGAGCAGTTGGGATAGCATCTTTGTCTAGTCACTTTGCTCTGTATTGCAGCATTGCCAACTTGTCTGTCTGCAGTTTCATTGCCTTTAAGTCACATATGGCCCAGTGAACATCAGTATGAGCACAGGGAAATAAATGAGGAATAAATTACTTCAATCCTTGATTTATATCCCATACATTAGTTACCCTGTCTTTTGTCTACTGCTGATATTGCCATTGACCTTTGAGTGAATAATTAATATCAGTGTTTTCGTTAGTCTCATCATCATCATCATAATCATCATCATCATCATCATCGTCATCATCATCAGGCCTATCTTAGTGCATGATAGTTGTGATAGTGGATGTTTTATGTAGTCTGACATATTCACTCATACAGAGCATTGCTAGAATGGGAAACTATGAGGTACTAACTTGTGTGCATTGTGCAGTGTGTGTACAGTGTGCATTGTGTGTACAGTGTACAGACACTTATGTTTATAGTATCTGCCTATTTTTTATTGTTTTATGTGCTTTTTAAATGTTTATGTGAAGATGTGTGTATGTTTTTTTTTTAAACTGACATTTGTTATTGCCAGTTTAAAATCATTGAAATCAGATGCAGTTGAAACTTTGAGCTACTTTGAGAAGAGAATAGTAACATAAAAATTGTAAGACTTATGTACTGAAAAACAAAACAAAAAAATCATGAAAAATAGTGTTACAGAGTGTTACATTTATAGTGCCTTAAAATGTAATGTATGATGGTATGATGTAAGCTGATAAACAAATTGTGAGTGTTGATAATTTGTAACTTTAAAGTGCTATATGACTGAACCATGTATTTAAAACTGAATTTTTCTGAAGCAGTTTTCAATTGTTGGACATCATTTTAGAGCTTAATTGTTCTTTGCAATTTTTTTATTTTAATTGTTCTCTGTAAAAATACTATTCATTTGAATTTTTATATTGCCTTTTTACATCTTTCATGTTTTTGTTAATTCATGTTGTAGCCTAATCATTATTTATTAAGATTAATGACTTGTTGAAAGTTAACATTAAGATTTTTGAGAGCATTGATTTTTTTTATTACAATAAGAGCTGTAAAACTCATCAGATTAAATCTAATTTCTTTCCTGTTCTTGGTGACAAATAATACTCTGCTATATTTGATAAAATATATAAAAGATATAAGATATTGACTTCAGATTGTATATGTACTTGTAATTTATTTGATTTTTCTTCATATGTTTTGAAAATTTAAGATATTTTGACATAAAGTGATTAATAAAAAAAAAGGAGTAAAATTGTAAAAGTAAATTGTTTTGAGCCCTTTTTGCTGTTTTTTGTTTTTTTGATATGGAATTTATTTTGCTCATTGTCCTCTAAAATGCTATATTGAACCTATCTTGTTATATGGAAGTGAATCATGGACAATAGGCAAGTCTGCAGAAAAATCATTGGAAGCAGCAGAAATGTGGTTTATTAGAAGAATGTTGCGAATCCCCTGGACAGCAAAAATAACTAATGAAGAATGTAGGAGAAGAGCTGGAGAGACAAAAAACGTTGTCAAAAAGATAAGAGAGAGACAATGTACTTTCATAGGACATGCAATGAGAAGAGGGGGCATTGAAAATATTATAACAACAGGAAAAATAGAAGGAAGAAGATCAAGAGGAAGACCAAGAGAAATGATACTGGACAGTCTGACGGGATGGTGTGAGAGGAGATCACCAACTGAGCTGATGGCATGCATGAAGGATCGCGTACTCTGGAGAAGCATAATAGCCAACGCCAGTCGGCACGGCACATGATGATGATGATGATGTCCTACTACTCTTTTTGTTGTTGTTAGTATTAATACTGCCAAAATAATTTTTTAAAAAGTTGTGTGTCACCTAACCCTTCTTCAGTTTATGGTTCATATGCATAAATAATTTTGTCTGTGATATTTCATGATTTCATATTTCATGAATTTTCTGTTGTTTTGTTCCCTTATTTTGGATGATAATCAATCTTTTTGCTGTTCTCTGTCTGTGTTTTCTTCACAGTTTAATGTGTGATGGATTATTGTCAGTTATGCTTTTTTCCAGATTTTGAGATAATATATGAAGAGCATATAATAATAATGTATAATCATCCATTTTGCCTTATAAGATGGTTTTTAAGCAAGTGTATGTTAACAGATGGTAAGACATCTGAGTGATGAAGTGGTTAGTGCATTAGTCTCTCATGGTAAAGATTGGTGCTTTGAATCCAGCTATAGACATGGCTTCTGGAGTTGGGCACGGAAAGGTGGCTAGCATGATACTGACCACATCACCCTGTGGTGTGTGGACAGGCCAAGGAAATATGGGCACTAACACCATATCCCTTAGGTGCCTCCTTGGTAAAATAGGGCTACTTTTACCTGCTTTACCCTGATGATGAGAAAAGAGCAAGATGATGTGAGATAAAGCATCTAGTATGATGATGAGAAAAGAGCAAGATGATGTGAGATAAAGCATCTAGTATGATGATGAGAAAAGAGCAAGATGATGTGAGATAAAGCATCTAGTATGATGATGAGAAAAGAGCAAGATGATGTGAGATAAAGCATCTAGTATGATGATGAGAAAAGAGCAAGATGATGTGACATAAAGCATCTAGTATGATAATGAGAAAAGAGCAAGATGATGTGAGATAAAGCATCTAGTATGATGATGAGAAAAGAGCAAGATGATGTGAGATAAACCATCTAGTATGTTATAACAGACTGGATACTTATGAAATGAGGTATGGATACTGAATGACCTGATGAACAAAGATCTGGTTTTGGAGAAAGATGTAACATACAGCCCAAACAACTGTAGAAACAGAAGAGAAAAGTTTTCAGAGAACTTTCAGAGCACCTCAAAGTGTTTTATGACTTAAGGAAAAGGTAATCAAGGTGTTTTTTTTTCTTCTAATTTTGTGAGAATAAACAGAGTGTTGGGGAATCTGACAGTCATTAGAATGAGGGCAGGGAGGACTAGAGAGAGGAGCTGACCAAATTATGCAGGGGGAAAAAAAGCAACAGACCTGGTTAGAGTTAGTGAGAAAAGCTTGGAACTGAGAACTGGATAGTTTTTTGTTTCTGGACATTCCCAAGTCTAGTGTGGTGGAGCAGGTGTGGGAATGGTCCTGACAGCAGTGACTCTGACACTGTCTTGTGAGATCAGTCAATCAATCATTTTTCATGCCTTGACTATAAAGAAGATGATGCAAATGCTTGAGAAAGTCTTGTTTTGCTTAAAAAAGTTGTCATTTTTAAAAATAAATATGAACAGTGTTTGTAACTTTTAACTGGAATTTCAGATTTAGAACATTATCTATCATGATCAGAATGTTTGGTCCTTCAGTGTACTGAAAATTAAAACTGTGTGATGTCATAAATCCATTTAAGATGAATTCATCAGTTACTTTGTACTGATAATAGTTTCAGCAGTTATTGTATAGAGGTGATTCAGTTAAGGTAAAGGTTGAATGCCACAGATTATGGCAGTTTCTAGAAGTAAATCTTTAATACTCTGTGTTTCCTTCATGCTGCCAGGCACTGGAATTCAATGAGGTAAAAATTCTGAAAAAGTAAAATTCCCTTTCAATGCACACTGTAGTACAGTGTATGAAACATTACACAGCATTGGATATACAACATCCCATTATATACAATATGCTACTTAATATTTTCAACACAACAGTACATTACATTTAATTGACTATGTTATGAGTTGGCTAATTAGGATAACCTTCCTTGCATTCCAGACAAGTCTGTGGATACTTTAGTTTCCTCATTATGATGTCCACTAGTATACAGCAACAGGTGACACCATTTCTTATGGCTGACAGAAAGATCTGTCATGGATGATACTTTAGTATCCTTGCATTCATTTTTGTTCTATCTTGTGGCCGCTTTTCCTCCATAAGTTTACTACACACTGGTATCTCGGAGATATGACTGTCACCCATTCTTGCAACATTCTCCAGCCATTTTAATTTTAGCAATAGTAACATCCCAGCTACAGTCGGTGTATATTATAAAATATATGTAATAAATTTGATACTGTGTAATAGAAAAGCTAATATCTGTTTTTTTTTTTTGCAAAATATTTTTCTAGAGTGCGTGTAAGTTGCATACATTATGTTCCATGCTGGATAGCTTTGCTGATCATGCATCTCCATCATGTGTGATCCTTGTTGTCTTCAGTCAGTTCAGATTCTTTCCTTTTTCCATCTCTCTTTGTCAGGCTGCTTAGATATTTTCCTCCTTTTTCCATCTCTCTTTGTCAGGCTGCTTAGATATTTTCCTTCTTTCCCCTTGATCATTACTAAGTTGTCAAACTTCTATCTTATGACATGTCCAAGAAAATGTGGCTGTCTTTTTCTTATAATTTTGACTTGTTTTTATTGTTCAGAAACTTCCTCGAGGTCCACTTCAGCCCATGATTACCTCAATGAAGCGTGTCAATAGACTACCATTTTAATTATAGCTGTGCTCATTATGTTCATAGTGTCCTTGCACTAAACTGACAGTGAACGCACTTTAGCTGAACAAACAACTGCAGTGTGAGTGTTGAGAGGTCAAAAGCAGTATGCCAGCTCTATTTTTTAAATTTTGTAAATAAAAAGTTCACTCATTTGTTAATTCTTCTGGGTTTTGCTTCTGCAAAAATCTGTTATAAGGAAAGTGTGGTTATTTTTAATGTATGAAAAAACAAAATATGAACACATTTGCCAGGAAAACCATAGAGAGAGAGATACATAAAGGAATAAGGTAGTGTGAAATAGATACTTACAAGAATTTATTTCACGTTACCTACACTAGTGTACTTGACTTGGTTTTCACATGTAACACGTACATATAAAGGGATACAGCAACCTCTGGAAGCCATGGAAATGTGGTTTCCTAGAAGAAAGTTAGGAACACCATGAACAGCAAGAAAATCATATGAAGAAATTGAACAACTGATAAGGGCAACACAAAACAGAGTTGTGGACAGTTATGACTACCAGTTCTGGTAGGTGCTGCACTTGACAGATAGATAGGTGTCCATACACAAATTTACTGGTACTGAAATCACATTTCATGTACATGTCTGTACTAATGTATATATTTTATTTGTCCAGGCCACAGCTGTTCTTGCTGAGAACTTGAGAGAGAGGATAGAGACCATCACCTTGTGGCAGGATGTGACTAGCCAGACCATCAGAGAGTTGAGTCAGAGCATTCAAGGCCTCCCAAATGAAGTATGACATTCCATGGGCGATGAAAGTCTTAGCAATGAGTGTTTTAATTATTTTTACCATTTATAGCTTATCTATTTTTAAGTGATTTTACCTCTTGTCTTTTAGTGCTTGAGAATGCTGAGTGTTTTGTTTTCATGATTTATGCTTTTAAACTATCCAAACATTGAATGCTGTTAATGATTTATTAAAAATCTTTGTCTTGTCTTGCCTCCTACTTCATATAAGTTCTTCTTTCAGTGTTGAGGGGACAAATAGACTTCCATACAAGGGGATATTTATGGTTTCTGTTATTTAGTAACATATTTGTTAAAAATAAATGAATAATTTGTTAAGGATAATCAGGTAAAGTATGATTTCATCATGGAACAAATGTTTTTTTTTTGTAAAAATAGTCCCTCTTTGTCTTCAATCAGTTTGTGCACCATTTTTTCTTTTTGTTTTATGGTAGCTGAAACACAAAGCAGCTGTGGTACCTGTTTTGTACTAGGACTTTTGTTTATCTGAATATTGTCAACTAATTTGCATACATAGATCACGCTACAATTTGCCATGTGGACAACCATCTAGCATGAGGATAGACTGCTCTTAAAAGGAAAACTAGAGCAAGAGAGAATTATCTGATCATGCTGTTTAAGTGGCACAGGAAGAAAAAGCAACTGGCAAATTAAAAAGCCAATGAAAATGGAGAAACATGGCTGCCAAAGGATATCAGCATGGCACTAATGAACTGAAGTGTTAAAAATGTGACTTCATCGTAATTAGCATCATGCTCTATCCTTACACCAGAATTTGGCTCAGTATCTTTGCCATGATGATACTGTAAAGTCTAAAATTAATTATTGTCTCCCCTCCTTAATGTAATTGCATACACTGGAATAGTGAAGGCTACATGGGATTTACATTCAGCTGGCCTTAGAGCCCACGGGCGTGAGCAGTTAGTTCTTTGCTCAAACTGTACAGTCTGGAAGACATGGGTCCTGGCCTGTTGGAGGCCAGGGATTGGTGCCAGCTTGACTTTGCTGCAGGTGTCAGTGCCTCTCAGCAGGCTCCGCCTCTTGGGGGAACTTGCCATTCAGTTTAAAAGATCTTTACAAAAAAAGTTATTGACTCTGTATGCATTGTTGTTATATTAAATGGGAAAGTTTATATTTAGTTGTAACAAACGAAGATAAAAAATTATAGGTTCAATTTCCAATTTCAGGTTTATGCTGTAGAAGAGAAGCAGAAACTTCTGAAGTCTGAAGTAGATTCAAGATTGATCACAGAAACTGATTCAAGGTAGCAAAAACAGCTTTTCCATTTTTGTGTCTGTTCAAGGAGGACTTGTTTATTTTTGATGTTGCAGGTCCGTTTCTGCAGTACTCAAGTATTTCAATACCTGCACCACATCTGCAACCATTTTGTTCTAAGTGTAACCACACATGCTTGAAACAACGGATAATACCAAATCCTGTGGTATACACTTTTTCAACATATATTCATAACTATGATACAGTTTAGTTTAAATATTATACACATTAAGACACATTAAGGCTTCTCTTTGACTTGGCAGAATTGCCAGCATCACTTCGTTTGTGCTTTGGGGTCTTATATTAGCAAATAGATTATACAGAGCATGGTACAGTAGTTATGGCAATACTAGGAGTGTGAATATTGTTTACATCATGGATGCTATAGTGTAACTGCGTGAGTGGGAGACTGGGTAAGACAGGAAAGCAGGCATGCTTGCAATTTATAAATTTAGACTGATGAATTTCTAGTTTTTATAATTATTTTTAATTAATATTTTTAAACCTTGTGTAACTGAAACTACAGATACAAGCGTATTTTATGTGTATATATGTTGTTGTTTGTTTTCTGGGTTACTGTTATAAATAACGCTAGTCAGAGTGATTTGCCCTTCTGTCCAAATTTGGCAGTAGTAGCAGTAGTAGGATGGTGATGATTGTGACAAGTAACTGTCACTTTCTCCTAGGATCAACATAGCACAATAGGATAACTCAATCCCAGTGAGCATTCAGTGCCTGAATCCTCATTAAGCTCCATCATGATATGACAGTATAATATCTACCTCATTCACTAGCCTTCTGAAATAGCCTGGAGCATTTTGAGGAAATGAATATGGACAGGACATATACTTCAGAAGCTTACCACAAACATAGCCAGACAAGCTCTCATCTGGAGTCCCCAGGGTAAGAGGAAACAAGGAAGACCTAGAAACACCTGGTGAAGGAGTCTTGAAGCAGAGATCAAAAAGATCAACTACATCTGGAGAGAGATAGAAGAAACAACCCAGGACAGAAAGTAATGGAGAGTCTTTGTTGATGGTCTATGCCCCAGATAGTGGTGAAGAAGGCGAGCAAGGGAACTATAAGGAAATGAGTGACAGCCTTTGGGATGACTGTGGTTTCCTAGACATTTTATCAAAGCAGATTCTCCTTCTTCATTTATTTTAGAGTATCAGTAATCACTGATGTGTTTTTGAAATTCAGAAGCATAAATTCCATTATCAGTTTTGATTTTCAAAGAAAAATATGCCATAGGGATCACATTTTTTTCTTTTTTATGTATTTTATTGCACGAGTCAAAACAGTTAAGTAATTAAGTAATGAGATTAACTCACAAAAAACAAAATAAACAACAGTTGAAGATATAACCTGTATTTTATTCAAAGTAATCCCCTTGTGCTACGTATGATACAGCGAGTGGCACACTCTAATAAACACTGGCCCTTAAACTCAATGTTACGGCCCTTTGGATGTCATCAGTATCGTCAAAGAAGCGTCTTTTCAATGGTAATTTTAATTTTGGGAATAGAAAATAATCACAGGGAGACAAATCTGGGGAATAGGGTGGATGGTTGAGAACACACACTTGTTTTTGGGCCAAAAATTCCTGTACAACTACTGCCTGGTGAGCTGGTGCATCATCATGAAGAAGGAAAAAACTGCCAGGTGTTGAATACTCGGGTTGGACTCAGAGAATTCTTTTCAACAGGCGTTTCAAAATACTTAAATAAACTTTGGCAGTGACAGCCTGCCCCTGGAATAAATTCTTTGTGATTAACTCCTTTGCTGTCATAGAAGCACACCAACATTGTCTTCACTTTCGACTTTTCAAGATGAAATTTTTTGCCTTTTGGTGATGATGATGACTTCCACTGAGCACTCTAGTGTTTAGTTGTGGGATCATAGTGGAAAATCCATGTTTCATAATCTGCAACAATCAAATTTAAGAAATGTTTATAATGTTTTGATGTCTTTTGTGTACTCAACATGCTGATGTTTTTGGTCATCTGACAATGCATGTGGTACACACCGGCAAGCAACTTTTTTCTTGCCCAAATCTTCCATTAAAATTTGTACGTGATTAACGCCAAATTCATCTGCCATCATCTTCACAGTCAAACAAAGATCTTCTTGTATCTGTTCTCTGACTTTTGCAATGAGTTCCTCATTATGAACAGAAATTGGGCATCCATATCTAGTTTCATTTGTAATCGTTTCCACACTACTTTTGAATTGTGAGTACCACCTGAATATCTGTGTATGAGATAAACAGTTATCCCCGTAAACTTGTCGCATCAATTCAACTGTCTCAATGGCACTTTTTCCAAGTTTTAAACAATTCAATGTTAGCTTTTTGCTCCATGCTGATTACTTGACAATGCAACTCTAACTAGGTCAACAAAATGGTGGCTTGTTTGTCATCTGCTTATCAGGCAGCAGCGAAAAGTTGCCAGATCATAGATGAAGGTTTCCCTTTTGGACTCCATGCTTTGCTTCATAGATAGCATTTTTGTCTTGGCCATAATAAAATCAGTCTCATTACTTAATTGTCGGTCTTTGTATATGAAAAAATGTGCAGTCTTTGACATCCATTGATTGTTTTGTCCTGTGTTCTTCCTCCTGTACCTTTCAGGTTGAGAAGGGCAAATGGACTTCTTATTAGGGTTCAGCATTGAATGTCACAGTAATGTTGCTACAGTGAGAAATATTAAAATCTACTTAATTTTTGTCTTTATTTCAGAATCAGAGAAATTGAAACCTTGAGACATGAGATTTCTTTACTGAAGAATAGAAGACAGCCACAAACAGCAAGCGTGGAGGATATTCAGGAGGTAATTTGTGTGTTATAGTCTACAATCTGCAAGATTAGAGAAACTTCTGTCTGAATGCCAGAAGTTAGGACAGAAAAAAAATAAGTCAGGAGAAAAGTATACGAGGTCTTTATCTGTCTGTATGAGTGCTAAGAAAGTGATTAAAACTGGATTATTAAATATGAGAGGTCTTGGAATTGGACTTATGCTTGGACCTTTTCTTCAATGTAGAAACAGCCCTGAGTCGTGATCAAAGTCAGTGCAAAGTGTTGTATGTCTGGATATTGCTGTATGATGAGCTGTCATTACAATATGAGTCATCATACATAAATTTATCCACCACTAGATCACATCAGATGCACATGAAGGGGCAAACAAGTACATCTACACTGGTAATCTTGACATTCCAGAGGTACATTATTTTCAATGGTCCAAGAATCCTTCTCAATTTCATAAAACTGAGAATTTAATTGCCTGCATTGTTTCATAATGTTGTTTAGGCTCAGCTTCCGTGTTTTTAATTTCCTTACCAGATCCAGGCCTCGGTGAGGAAGCTTGCTGAGTCGGTGCAGACCGTCAAAACTGTGCTTGGGATGAAGCTTCAATCGGAGCAGAAGCTGGTAATGTTAATGAACCTTTTCAGTAAGACAACGACTCTCAGTGGGGAGGCAGGTGGCTCATCAAGGCGGGGTTTCAAGTCTGAACTTTCAATAATTACTACCATTAAAGAATGTACAATGGTGAAAATCCTTTCTGGATTATGACTTAATATATATGGAGGATTTAAGGTCAGCTTGAGTTGAAAGGAAATGATTTGGACCCAAGATTTTGAGAGCCTTTGCTGTAAGATGAAATTGTTGGGATATTTATGAACATAAATATAAACATATATCAGTTTATCATAATTTATGTGAGTTATTTTAGAGTTTATGTTACCTGAGGATTATCATCTTTGCATCTGGGAAAAGTCTACAGATGCACTAGCCTCCTTTTTAATAGACCCCTCAGCTGAAAGAAAATGATGACATCCTTTCCATGTTTATTTATGAGTATATTTATAGGCCATTAGGAAAGGGAAGCAGACACTACCACCATGGGTGTGTACAGTGATCACTGTGCACTAGCCAGGCTGAACTTCTCATTGGAGGCCCCAGCAGAGATCTGAGACCAGGATTTGGTCCATTATGGTTTGCCATCGCTGCTGCAAACAGTCAGCTGTGGACCGCTGGTGCTCCTTCAGTCTCTTCATCAGCATTTTCATCCTAAGCTGAGACATCTATCACAATGGCTGTTGTAATCTCTCCCCTTCCAGGCTCCACACTAATGTTAGTAAGATCTGTCTGGCCCAGTATCTGCCCAGCTGGTATTTGGTTCACCACTTTTAATTCCAAATGTATGTCTTTGTGAGGACTCTTTTCGTGTTAAAAAAATAGTTTTGAAGGAGATAGATTTTACATGATATGGAAGTTGCTGCGGGTCAGCTTCTGTTACATTTGATTCTACTTACATCTTGTAGGTGTAAGCAGCCTCAGAGTTTCTTATTTCACGTATGCAGTCGGTATGAAGAAAGTACAACAGAGGATACAAATGTAAAGGCATCATGCCTTAAATACTATGAGCATATGAACATAATGGTTTTATCACTTCTTCACCTTGTCTAGTTGTGTGTTATGGTCCACAGTGTTATACTTAAGTTATGTAGATGTGGTGTGCTGAACCAAGGCCAATGTTCAAATGAACCTATTTCATTCACCATCACCCAGTGACTTTCCATCACAGTGTGTTCACATTTTGCATTTGACTCTGGTTTCTTAACTTGATGTACCTCCTGGACAAGGAGAGTCATTCAGAACTCAGGCAGTACCAGATTTTTTTGTACTTCGCTCATAAAACTTCAGCAGTGACAGACATGTATAACTGTACTGAACCTTCATTCACTGATGAATTTCAGTAGGTTTTATACCTTCACTCTCAGGAAAACAAATGACAGAATGCTGTTTCATTTTCATGCATATCTCTGTATAGAAAGAGCCATCTTTAAACTGCTACTGTGATATCATATAGCACCATACTGCCACCTGCAAGATGTTTGTTATGTCATTACTGTAGTAATGATGTCATCATCATGCATGACAATGGGAGGTGCTTAGAATTTCTGTCATAGTTTTAAAGTTTTCATTTTGATCACCCTCATATATAGGTATTTAAATGTATATGTTCTACTTTTGCATTTTCACCAGTTTGTTTTTTTTTCCTAATGAGTTTCAAATCTGACCCCTTAAACTTTGAACAGGATTGAAGTGTGGCTGTTTTCCCTTGCTTTATTCTCATGTTACCTTTACCTTGTCTTTGATAGTTTTTAATTTCTTTTGTATTTTTGACTTCAGAGAGAGGATGACATCAAAGAACTACAGGAGGAAGTTCAGAGACTGAGAAGGAAGCTGGATCCTAATGCTCCAGGCAGAAATTACCCAAGAAATTATGTCAGTAACTATGATGATGATGAAGATGATGACCGCTGGAGAAACTATGGCAGGGGTGATCGGGGTCGTGGGGGCAGAGATGACAGAGGTCACAATGACAGGGATAGCAGAAGAGATGATCGAGGTCAAAATGAGAGAAGTGATAGAGGTCATAATGGCAGAAATGATAACAGGGATGATAGGGGTCATGATGGTAGAAATGATGATAGAGGTCATGATGGTAGAAATGATGACAGGGGTGATAGGGGTCACAATGGTAGAAATGATGACAGGGATGATAGGGGTCACAATGGTAGAAATGATGACAGGGATGATAGGGGTCACAATGGTAGAAATGATGACAGGGATGATAGGGGTCATAATGATAGAAATGATGATGACGGAAGGAATGATCGAGGTCATGGTAATAGAAATGACTATGATGACAATAGGACAAGGTAACATTCAGGTCATATATGATTTGTATCAAACATATTAACATTTATAAGTGGTAGAATTTCAATTTTACTGGTTCAGTCTTATTATAAAAGGAATTAAATCAATTATAATTCACAAAATGTTCTCACTTTAACCCATTTCCATCTATTTTTATAAAATTAAAATCTGCTATAGAATCTGTTATATTTGTAAATCATTTGTCAATTTTGTTTCATTAAGTTTTTTAACATTCCTTATATTATGATTGATGTGTGATACTATGAAAGATAATTTTATAAACTAATTTAATGTATAAACTAATATTTAACACATAAACTACGAGAACTATTTCAAAATCAAAACAAGTTGGCTGGTGAAAATAGTCAAAAATAGGGAAAAAATGTTATTACATACACAACTTACATACATAACTGCAGTACTTTTCTGCACAGTTGCCATCCAAATTCAAGTACTTTTTGTACCAGCTTTTGCAATTCCACATCAGGTTTTCCAGCCATTTTTTTACTCTATCTATCTTTAGTCCTTTTGCAAACCATTTGTTGTGCAGAAGAAAGGTGCCTGTAGTGAGCATTCTGTGCTTTTTATTTTTTTATCAACCTCTGAAGCTTATTCTGCATCTCACAATATTCCTCTGCTGATATTATGATCCTGGTGCCATGAATTCCACCAAAAATTCTCATTGTTGGCCCAGAAAATGAATCACACCACAGATTTCACAGCTTTTGAGAATGGTGATTACCAGGTCCATATTTACTCATTTGCTACCTGTGCACAACTGAACAAGATGAACTGTGAGATGGCATTTAATGAGATAATACTTAACTTTTTGCCTACTCACTATGGCAGCCATTTTACTTTTCCAAGCAAATTGGAGATTTACTTTGGAATTACCTGCGTAATAATTAAGTTGAATGGATTCATGTCATATGTATATAATTTCATTCAAAAATGTTTTTGAAATAAGACCCCTGTGTGAAAACATTTTGAAAACATATTGAGTTTAAACTCTAACATAGATTTGTCCAAGAAATGTTTTGATACAGAACAGTAAAAAGTTGAAGCTTATTTTATGTCTAATGTGAACTCACTTGACACTTATTTCTCTGAAGTGTTATATTTACAAGCTTTACCTGTTAGACATTTCAGACATCTGATGTTCTGACTTTGATTAACACCTGCTGCATCTAGTAAGCTACAGGAGTATATAGAATAAGTAAATGTAAAAATAAATCAGGTCATTTCAAGGGAAATAATTTATGGAATGGAGAGTTGTTTTCCTTTGGAGTGAAAATTGATTATATTTTTCTACATTCAGGGTAATTTTTACCTCACATAATAAATTTACTGTGTACATTTCTTTCTTATTTTCTTGTTTTTGTGTGCCATAAAAACACATTAATCTCTCTAGTGACTCATATTTTGTTCTGTTTTACTTTCAGAATAAAACGTGCACAATATTTTTATGTTATTTTTGTATGAAAATATTGTGACATTTTATTCTGTGTATTTTAATGTGCAGACGTTTTTGGGGAAGTCAGTACTAATGTGGGATTTGTGGGAATAAACAGTAACAGAATTTATAAAATTAGCAAAAGTGTCAACCAGCAAGAAAGCTTGAAAAAAGATTCCAGATTTTCATTCTTTGCAAGCCAAAGTTGAACAGTAAATTAAGAGTAGTCAGAAAAGGAACTTAAGCATCTAGTTATAGCCACTGTGTCTTTGTAAAACATGGCCAGGTGAAAGGAAATACGTGAAAAATGTACAGACCGCATGGTAATACACAAATTATTTTTTCTCTCATGATCCTTCAGTTCCCATGACTCAAGGGGCTGCTGGTAGCAAGATTTTTTTGGTCCATATAGCTTACTTTAGTCCGACACAACTGATTTCCCTGGCATGAAGAGACAGAAGATAATGGAAACCAAGCCAGAGTATTGTGGATTTTTAGCATGGGATTATTACAAATCATAGTGAGGAATAGAGTGGCTTCCCTTATGACTCATAGAAAACCTATCAACAAGGTGAAGCACATCACATAAATGGTGTTATTCTGGCTAACTGTGCATAATGGTAAGAAGAGATTTTAATGCAACAATCTGTCCTATGTATGTCAGACTATATTCCATATATATATAAAACAGTTTTTTATGTATTCTGTACTATCCACCATTAAAAATGCACTACATTTTTTTTTTAGGCATAAGTCATTATACTGGATTTAAAATACATAAAACCATCGATTTCACATTTCTCATCAATTTCTTGACATAAACTTGCTGTATTCTTAAACTTGATACAACTCAGAAGCAGCTCATAAGCAGTTGTCTACCCTTGGTGTAAAAACAAAATTCACACTCACTGTCATGAAGTCACAGCCATCATTAACATCATGTGTGACCCCCTGAGGCGTCAGTGGAAACTTGGCATCAGCATCTCATGCTCTTGCAGAGTGCCAGGCGTATGCGCTCCTGTCTGATTTGCTGTCTGGAAACAGTTGTGCAGACGCATCAGTAGCATTTTTATATTGCTACATAAAGTTGACCAGGGCTGGGATTGCCATTTGTGATACCCGTTGCCTGAAATTACAGGTTCGGCTTCTAGGCATATTGTCACTATGAAAATATCTGGCAACACTTCTGGTCATCATTCACTGCTAAGCGTACCAACAGCTTGCCATCGCTCTTATGACAAAAACATTAACAGACTTCCTTTCAGTGGGAACAATTGGTGGCCTTTTACTTGCTTAAACTTGCCAAATGTGTGTGCCAAATTGCAAAGTCTTGTGATTTTTAATAAGGCCATAAATTAAGAAAATGATGATTCGCACATGCTCCATGGCAAACATCACATCACTAGTAATAGCTGCCACACTTGCATTAATCCAGAGCTTGATGCCACACTTGCTTTAATCCAGAGCTTGAAACTCTCTCATGTACGTAAACATTTCACGCCTCACAGTAGCTTGATAAAGTGGTGCATTTTTAATGCCAGATAGTACATCCCACGAATATTCCATGTACATCAGATTCCTTTATATTCCAGACTATATTCTGTGAATACAAATTTACATCCTGTGTACATTGTACTCTCCTCTATATATATATCAGACTATATCCCATTTATTTTAGAGTATGTCCCATGTGTATCATACTATATCCTGTTTATATCAAGCTATATCTCTTCTGGCACCAGGTGAAAACAAAAGAAGTGAGGGAATTGGTAGAAACTGGGCATGAGTTACTGAGTAACATGTTTTGTAATACCAGCAGTAGGACACTTTGGTACTTATTTAATTGACACCAAATATAGCACTGGAGTCTTACAATGATTTTGGAAGACCTTGAAGGAAAGATCTGAAGCTGGACATTCTTGCAGCCGTTATTTATATTCCAAGAAAGCAGTATCTTTTTGGCTCTTTTTATACTGTCAGTCATTTAAATGGCTTTATTTTTTTTTAAAATGCCAAAAATTTACTAAATGTATCAGATTTTGTTCATTTCTTTGGAGATTCAAATTATAAATTCCTCAGTTAGCTAATTATGAACCTGTGGTCATTTTCTTACAAAGGTTGGTATTTTAGGTTTATTATAAATTTTTGTTGTTGAATGTTTGGTAGTGAGACAGTAAGGCTGATTCATATTAAACATTTTAATAAGCAGGGGCAACTTTATTTTAGTAATAAAATATATGACTGTGATGATGTAACATCCACCTCACTCGTACAACATACACAGGACAAAGAAAAGACGAGGAATGATAGGCTATAAGTTTGGGAGAGGAAAATACTGATAAGAAAATGAGGAACTTACTGATGGCCTTTGAGCTCTGCCTGGAAGAAAAGCAAACAGGCTGTCTACACATTTCAGTTTTATAAAGACCAGCCCAGCATGTGAAATTAAACACAAACATTTCCAGTTATAGCCTTTGGACAATTGTAAGAAAGTGTGAAATAAACTGTTTAAAGTTTCAGATCTGTGATAAACTATTTTAAATAAAACACAGTGAATATTTTTTACTGCACTTCTCAGTATTATGCTCCAACGTTTATTAATGTGCCTAGACTTGATTGTGACTTAGGATGAAATAACATGTCATAACAGCTGTGAAGACACTTTTTGTTTTAATATTGTCATATTTTAAGTTCATTGAAGAACTTGTTATGCCCAAATATTGTAATAAATCAATTTTTTGTAAGATTTAAAATACGAGTATTTAATTCAATAATATATACAGTATAATTCATAATATGCTTGTATGTAACTTAATTTTGAGTGTCAGATCTATGTTCTTGTTTCAGTAGCTTTTTCATTTAATAAAAGCTTTTTAAGGCAAGGTTTAAAGAAAGGAGTAAAATTTTAATAGTTTGTGGAATTTAAAAAGAAATGAAGTGCTGTCATTGCTTGCACTGTCACTGGTCACTTTAAAAGCAGTAACTTTTGACCTTTGGCTAAAAATAATGCATGAGAAGAATGTGAAATGCAGTGTTTTCCAAATATTTCAAAAGCTATATAGAGAAGAGCAAATCTTTTCTATGGTTGATATGAATGCTAAGTTATTTTGCACACAATTTCTTCATTCTTGATTTTGTTAACATTTTTCCTTCCTTGGATCATGTTTTCTTGCAATTAAATGTTTGAAGTGTGTAATGAAGTGTAAACAAAAACAGTGTGCTCTTTGCATTCAATATATTTAAATTTTAGTATGTTTTTTTCATGCATTTTTTTCTTCCACGATATGACCAGGGATATAGTTCATCCTTGTATATTTGTTTCTTATTTGGAAGATGCTGTTTGAAGTGGCTTAATCTACATTACAAAATTGTAATTTTAGGTTAATTAAAAGACCCAAAACAAAAGACATTTTTAAGAGCTACAAAAGAAGTTTATACTTTATATTTGCTTGAACTTTATTTGAAATAATCATCACCAGACAGAATAATGGGAACCGATTTCATGCGTTGTATGGTAAAAGTAATACAAGATCATAAGAAATGAGCACGACAAAAAGAAAGAAAAAACAAAAACAAGCAAATTATGCAAAAGAATAATTATGAAAGATCAAAATGCATAAACTAGGAAAAAAGAAGGAGCAGCTTTATTACTTAACGATTACGAAGTTGTGACGTTTCGGTGTGAGCCTTAATCATACAAAAACATACAGGACGAAGAAGTAGAGAGAGGAGATAAAGTATAGATTCACATGAATGCTATTAAAAAAAAAGTAATAATGAATAGACCACTTAAACTCTAACTGTAAGAAGATGTGGCTTGTCCGACGCTGTGTGTCAGAAATGAGCATGGTAGGGCGTAGATGCTGTTTAAATGGAGACCTGTGATGTGTGGTCGGTGGGTCGTAACTGGGGGTGGTGGGTGGGAAACCGTGGAGGGGAGAGAGAGTGGTACAATGTTAACCTAGCTGGGAGAAGGTGAAACAGATGATTACAGTTAGGGTAGAGGGGTTGTAATGTGATGCTGTGAGGAGGTTCTGAACTATGTGTAACAAGTAAGAAGGGAATGGAGCTTAGTGGAGAGGGATTATAATTGTTGAAGAGGAGAATGTTAGGTGTAGCTGAGTAGCGAGTTTAACCCGTGTTATTTCAGCATCCCATAATCCTGAATGCAGCGATTCTCAAGCGCCAGGTGGCTTGTGTCATCTGTGTAACATTGTTTGATGGCTGTTGCCAGAAAGTCAGATTTGCCTCTGTGGTTGGGATCATTAAAATGATTTGGGACTGGTTTCGAAGCATGCTGGGTGATATCGTCCAGATGTTTCTGCATGCGGTCCCCTAATCTGAAGCCAGTCCCACCAATATACGTTATCCTGCATCTTTTGCATACAATGACATATATCACATTACGGGACTTGCATGTGAATCCCTCATGAATAGTGAGGATAGTTTTTTGGGAAAGGTGATCATTTTCATTTCCCAGACTACAGGGCAGGCAACGCAGCGGAGGCAATTACATTTTCTGGTACCAACATATGTAAGGCTCTGCTTCAAGTGGCTGTGGACAAGGATGTCCATAAGGTATGGCTCAGGTTTGTATGCCAACAGTGGTGGATCAGAGAAATCTTATGAAATTTCTGACAAGTCTATCAACTTTTTAGACATTAAAATTTCTATTGGCACAAACAAGTTTGTCACCTCAGTATTTTACAAGCCCACCAACAGCCACACCTATTTATTTTACACCTCCTCCCATCATGAAGCCTGTAAGAACTCCATCCCATACTCCCAACTCCTCCGTCTTCGCCGCATATATCAGGATAATTTGGACTTTATAGATCAGTCCAGTAAGTTATTAACATTTTTCCGTCATCGCCACTACCCAGAAAATGTCCTTCGTGAAGCCTTCAACCGTATCCAACTAGTGAGCCGCAAAGAAGCATTCAGAAAAAAAGCCTGTTACTCCATTGGACAGAGTTAAGTTAGTACTGCCTTTCCACCCGCACGGTCAGATGTTAAGAAAATTCTTTATCGTCATCTGCCACTAATCCAACTCGACCCCGACACTCGCGACATTTCACAGGTCACCATTTAAACAGACTCTACGCCCTACCATGCCCATTTCTGATACACAGCGTCGGACAAGCCACATCTTTTTAAAGTTACAGCTAAGTGCTCTAATCATTATTAGTTTTATGTGTGTAAAATAGCATTCATTTGAATCTTTCCTTTATCTCCTCTCTCTATTTCTTCGTCATATATGTTTTTGTATGATTAAGACTCACGCCGAAACGTCACAACTTTGTAGTCGTTAAGTAATAAAGCTGCTTCTACTTTTTTCCTACCTTATACATTTTGGTATCACAGCTTTACTGCAGACCTTCGTGTATAGTTGTATACTTATACACTAATTATTGTATGAAAGATCATGTGCTTTTTTTATTCTTTACTAACACATGTGTTTTGATTTGTTAATAATGTATATTTATATTTTAAAGTAATTAAACACAAAAAAATAAAATTCACAAAAAATTATAGAATTTGTTTCTGTTTTGAAATCACTGTTTTTAATCTGCAACACCGAACTGTGTTAAACACATACAGGAAGTTGAAAGTGAGGGAGACATTTTTTAAAAATATGAAAACTTACAATTAATTAATCATGGTTGTTATAGAACTAGTGAACTACATCATATCTAAACGTTTTCCTAACACGGAACTAGTAAACTACATCATGTCTAAATGTTTTTTCCAACATGGTACTAGTGAACTACACGTCTAAACGTTTTCCTAACACTGTTTAGTTCTTATAGAAATACGCTCGTCTTTCAAAAAAACAAAAAACAAAAAAAAAAAAAACAAAACTAAGCATGAATACGAAAGTCACGATATTTAAGAGTAATGTTCTAAGTGTACTACTCTATGGAAGTGAATGCTGGAAAATAACCAAAACCACAGACAACAACTTGAATTCTTTCCAGACTGAATGTTTACGAAGAATTAGAGTATTTTGGCCAAACACCATAAGAAATAACATCTTGTTGGCAATGATGCTGGCGATGGTTGAGACATGTGCTCCGAATGACTGACAACTCACTACCAAAAATAACATTAAGATGGACACCACAGGAGAAAAGAAATAAGGGTAAAACAAAAGAGACATGGAGAAGAACAACAAAAAGGATGTTGAGCAATAGAGGGCTCACCTGGGCAAGAGCGGAAAAAAAGGCCAAGGACAGGCATTTGTGGAAAACCCTTGCGGAAGCTCCATGTGCCCTGGGCATTTAAGATTCAGAGAGAGAGAGAGAGAGAGAGAGAGAGATAGAAAGAGAGAGAGAGAGAGAGATAAGTTATCAACTGTTTTACAGAAAATTCAGTTTCTATTCAGTTCTACCAATATTTTAGAGGATGAAATCCGACAAGAAACTACGACCAGCGACCTTTATCTGACTGTTGATGTTAGGTTTTGCCGACAGAGACACTGCCTCACTACTCTTGTTCGTACCGAACCACAACCGACAGAGACACTGCCTCACTACTCTTGTTCGTGCCGAACCACAACCGACAGAGACACTGCCTCGCCTCTCTTGTTCGTGCCGAACCACAGCCGACAGAGACACTGCCTCACCTCTCTTGTTCGTGCCGAACCACAGCCGACAGAGACACTGCCTCGCCTCTCTTGTTCGTGCCGAACCACAGCCGACAGAGACACTGCCTCGCCTCTCTTGTTCGTGCCGAACCACAGCCGACAGAGACACTGCCTCGCCTCTCTTGTTCGTGCCGAACCACAGCCGACAGAGACACTGCCTCGCCTCTCTTGTTCGTGCCGAACCACAGCCGACAGAGACACTGCCTCGCCTCTCTTGTTCGTGCCGAACCACAGCCGACAGAGACACTGCCTCGCCTCTCTTGTTCGTGCCGAACCACAGCCGACAGAGACACTGCCTCGCCTCTCTTGTTCGTGCCGAACCACAGCCGACAGAGACACTGCTTCTACTTTTTTCCTACCTTATACATTTTGGTATCACAGCTTTACTGCAGACCTTCGTGTATAGTTGTATACTTATACACTAATTATTGTATGAAAGATCATGTGCTTTTTTTTATTCTTTACTAACACATGTGTTTTGATTTGTTAATAATGTATATTTATATTTTAAAGTAATTAAACACAAAAAATAAAATTCACAAAAAATTATAGAATTTGTTTCTGTTTTGAAATCACTGTTTTTAATCTGCAACACCGAATTGTGTTAAATATATACAGGAAGTTGAAAGTGAGGCAGACATTTTTTTAAAATATGAAAACTTACAATTAATTAATTATGGTTGTTATAGAACTAGTGAACTACATCATATCTAAACGTTTTCCTAACACGGAACTAGTAAACTACATCATGTCTAAATGTTTTTTCCAACATGGAACTAGTGAACTACACGTCTAAACGTTTTACTAACACGGAACTAATCAACTACATCACATCTAAACGTTTTCCTAACACGGAACTAATCAACTACATCATGTCTAAACGTTTTTTCCAACATGGAACTAGTGAACTACACGTCTAAACGTTTTCCTAACACGGAACTAATCAACTACATCATGTCTAAACGTTTTTTCCAACATGGAACTAGTGAACTACACGTCTAAACGTTTTCCTAACACGGAACTAATCAACTATATCATGTCTAAACGTTTTACTAACACGGAACTAGTAAACTACATCATGTCTAAACGTTTTTTCCAACATGGAACTAGTGAACTACACGTCTAAACGTTTTCCTAACACGGAACTAATCAACTACATCATGTCTAAACGTTTTTTCCAACATGGAACTAGTGAACTACACGTCTAAACGTTTTCCTAACACGGAACTAATCAACTATATCATGTCTAAACGTTTTACTAACACGGAACTAGTAAACTACATCATGTCTAAACGTTTTTTCCAACGTGGAACTAGTGAACTACACGTCTAAACGTTTTACTAACACGGAACTAATCAACTACATCATGTCTAAACGTTTTCCTAACACTGTTTAGTTCTTATAGAAACACGCTCGTCTTTCAAAAAAAACAAAAAACAAAAAAAAAAAACAAAACTAAGCATGAATACGAAAGTCACGATATTTAAGAGTAATGTTCTAAGTGCACTACTCTATGGAAGTGAATGCTGGAAAATAACCAAAACCACAGAAAACAACTTGAATTCTTTCCAGACTAAATGTTTATGAAGAATTAGAGTATTTTGGCCAAGCACCATAAGAAATAACATCTTGTTGGCAATGATGCTGGCGATGGTTGAGACATGTGCTCTGAATGACTGACAACTCATTACCAAAAATAACATTAAGATGGACACCACAGGAGAAAAGAAGTAAGGGTAAACCAAAAGAGACATGGAGAAGAACAACAGAGGATGTTGAGCAATAGAGGGCTCACCTGGGCAAGAGCGGAAAAAAGGCAAAGGACAGGCATCTGTGGAAAACCCTTGCGGAAGCTCCATGTGCCCTGGGCATTTAAGGTTCAGAGAGAGAGAGAGAGAGAGAGAGAGAGAGAGAGAGATAAGTTATCAACTGTTTTACAGAAAATTCGGTTTTTATTCAGTTCTACCAATATTTTAGAGGATGAAGGTCCAACAAGAAACTACGACCAGCGACCTTTATCTGACTGTTGATGTTAGGTTTTGCCGAACCACAGCCGACAGAGACGCTGCCTCGCCTCTCTTGTTCGTGCCGAACCACAACCGACAGAGACACTGCCTCACCTCTCTTGTTCGTGCCGAACCACAGCCGACAGAGACGCTGCCTCGCCTCTCTTGTTCGTGCCGAACCACAGCCGACAGAGACACTGCCTCACCTCTCTTGTTCGTGCCGAACCACAGCCGACAGAGACGCTGCCTCGCCTCTCTTGTTCGTACCTCCAGTTACAGCTTCAGATTGCGCTAGCGAGACACAGGCATGGCTCTGGATACCTACCTCATCACGGACACGGCATCGGCTGCAAAAAAAAAAAACAAGGAAGATACAACAGCAACAACAACAAATCATGTTTTAATGGCCAGTCATTTTGCCTGTGCGTGGCCTTATCTTTTATTCCACTTCACAGAGCGTCTTAGAGCAGAGTACAATGCCACGTTTGTTCTTGCAAAGTCTCACCATGTTCTCGGTGACGCGAGTCTTGTTTGCTTAGTACCCCCCCCCCCCCTATCCTCTTCCCAATGTAAATCAGATGGAACCATCCAGTCGCGTACGTATATTTAGGAATCACATGGCAGGGGGCGGCAGCCTGGTTGTTCTGAGTGTAACGCTGAGTAACAAACAGTGCGTGTGCACTTGTTGGTAGGACCAATCATTGCGAAATGCCATAAGGAAGATTAACTTTATTAACCAACCGTGTGCCATTTAAGTAGCTTTTTTTCATAAACATGAAAATGAAATAAATGCTGCCATGTATATTTATTTTTTCATGTAAATGAAAATCCATAATTGTAAACTGTCATAAATTTTAAAAAAGAAAAAAAAGGGCACTGTATCCGTTCCCAGTGAAAGATTGATGTTTGGTAACAAATAATGTTCGTATGTCTGATGTGTGTGTTTGCTAGACTAAGAGATAAAATGCTTTCTATTTTCTTTCGTTTTCACTGTCATTCGTTTATTATATGCCGTATCAACAGATCTACTTTTTTCTGTGTTTTATTGAAGTCTTGCTAGTTAGAGATACAAATAAAAGTTGAAGAGATACAAGTAAAAGTTTAAGAGATACAAGTAAATGTTAAGTTTCATATGCCACGTGGTCACACTGTTTAGATATTTTTCTCGTGATCTTCTTCTGTCTTTCTTCATTGAGTTTTCCAGAGATGATCAGATTCTCTAACATCAGCCGTCGTCTCATGACATGTAGAAGAAAAACACGAACAATTTTTATGATCACTTCGTTATCTTTGAAATTAATTTTCAAGTTCTGCAACCTCCTGTGTGATGACTTCTTCTTTTATGCTTTCCTTCCTTGATATATGTTGGATCTTTGTCCGAAACCACTTTTTTCCCGTTTAATCTGTTTTCTCTTTAATCTATTTTCGGTTTAATCTGTTTATTGCCAAAGTCTCACAAGCGCACTTAGAAGATCATAGTTTTTTTTTTTTGTGCGTCTTTTTTTATAAAGTCTCACATGCATTACGTTTTACTTTCTCTACGTGGCACTATAATACTCTTTTTCTTACTTTTAAAGTCTTTGTTTTATTTATTACCATCTTCTTCAAGTCGCTAGTTTTGATTTTATTTCAGCTGCACAACCGTCAGTTGTTTTTACTGTTATTCCGATGTAATTAATTTCGTGTAGATGAGTCGGTGTTTTTTTTTTCCTGCAAGTGCACAAATTCTAGCATCTTGGTACAACTATAAAAATCAGATGGTAGGTGTATCACAATCACCCTGGTACAATGATAACATCAGACGGTAGGTGTATCACAAGCATCTTGGTACAAATATAACATCAGATAGCACCTCTCTTGTTCGTGCCGAACCACAGCCGACAGAGACACTGCCTCACCTCTCTTGTTTGTGCCGAACCACAGCCGACAGAGACACTGCCTCACCTCTCTTGTTCGTACCTCCAGTTACAGCTTCAGCTTGCGCTAGCGAGACACAGGCATGGCTCTGAATACCTACCTCATCACGGACACGGCATCGGCTGCAAAAAAAAAAAAACAAGGAAGATACAACAACAACAGCAACAACAACAAAGCATGTTTTAATGGCCAGTCATTTTGCCTGTGCATTGCCTTATCTTTTATTCCACTTCACAGAGTGTCTTAGAGCAGTTTACAATGCCACGTTTGTTCTTGCAAAGTCTCACCGTGTTCTCGGTGACGCGAGTCTTGTTTGTTTAGTACCCCCGTGTCCTCTTCCCAATGTAAATCAGATGGAACCATCCAGTCGTGTACGTATGTTTAGGAATCACATGGCAGCCTGGTTGTTCTGAGTGTAACGCTGAGTAACAAACAGTGTGTGTGCACTTGTTGGTAGGACCAATCATTGCGAAATGCCATAAGGAAGATTAACTTTATTAGCCAACCGTGTGCCATTTAAGTAGCTTTTTTCATAAACATGAAAATGAAATAAATGCTGCCATGTATATTTATTTTTTCATGTAAATGAAAATCCATAATTGTAAACTGTCATAAATTTTAAAAAAGAAAAAAAGGGCACTGTATCCGTTCCCAGTGAAAGATTGATGTTTGGTAACAAATAATGTTCGTATGTCTGATGTGTGTGTTTGCTAGACTAAGAGATAAAATGCTTTCTATTTTCTTTCGTTTTCACTGTCATTCGTTTATTATATGCCGTATCAACAGATCTACTTTTTTCTGTGTTTTATTGAAGTCTTGCTAGTTAGAGATACAAATAAAAGTTTAAGAGATACAAGTAAAAGTTTAAGAGATACGAGTAAATGTTAAGTTTCATATGCCACGTGGTCACACTGTTTAGATATTTTTCTCGTGATCTTCTTCTGTCTTTCTTCATTGAGTTTTCCAGAGATGATCAGATTCTCTAACATCAGCCGTCGTCTCATGACATGTAGAAGAAAAACACGAACAATTTTTATGATCATTTCGTTATCTTTGAAATTAATTTTCAAGTTCTGCAACCTCCTGTGTGATGACTTCTTCTTTTATGCTTTCCTTCCTTGATATATGTTGGATCTTTGTCCAAAACCACTTTTTTCCCATTTAATCTGTTTTCTGTTTAATCTATTTTCGATTTAATCTGTTTATTGCCAGTCTCACAAGCGCACTTAGAAGATCATAGTGTTTTTTTGTGCGTCTTTTTTTATAAAGTCTCACATGCATTAAGTTTTACTTTCTCTACGTGGCACTATAATACTCTTTTTCTTACTTTTAAAGTCTTTGTTTTATTTATTACCATCTTCTTCAAGTCGCTAGTCTTGATTTTATTTCAGCTGCACAACCGTCAGTTGTTTTTACTGTTATTCCGATGTAATTAATTTCGTGTAGATGAGTCGGTGTTTTTTTTTTCTGCAAGTGCACAAATTCTAGCATCTTGGTACAACTATAAAAATCAGATGGTAGGTGTATCACAATCACCCTGGTACAATGATAACATCAGACAGTAGGTGTATCACAAGCATCTTGGTACAAATATAACATCCGATAGCAAGTGTACCACAGAGGTCAAAAACAGAATATAACAGGCAAAAGTAGCATTTCAAGAAATGAAAACTGTTTTGTTCAGTCCATCGTTGTGAACAGATACTTGGAAAAGAGTCTTGAAATTCTATATCGTGCCAGTACTACTATATGGGAGCGAATTATGGTCACTAACACAAATAACGAGAGCATTAGAGGCAACCGAAATGTGGTTCCTACGAAGAATGTTCAGAATACCATGGACAGCTAATATAACAAATGAAGAATGCCTAAGAAAAGTCAATGAGAAACGAACCTTAATAAACACACTGCGGGGGAGACACTCTAAGTAACTGGTCATATAAGGAGAAGAAGAGGAATCGAAAATATCGTGATAAAGGAAAAATGGGAGGCAGGAAAGGAAGAATAAGAACAAAATATAATATCTTAGATGGTGTGACAAAATAGCATGGCACAACAACAGAACTGATGGAAAATATGAAAGATCGGAAACTGTAGAGAGGCATGGTCATCGACGATGCCAGACATGGCACATGATGATGATTTAACATTTGTATTTCTAGTCTGTTTGATACAAGACTTTTTGTTTTTGTTTTGGTTATTTCTTTTAGCTCTTAAATTTTTTATACGGCGCTTCCGAAGCAACTTTCGAACTCTAGGTCGTGAGGCCCATCCAGACCATACTCAGTGAAATTCTCCAGTGAAGGCTATATACTGAAAGCTTGATATGGGGACCCTCCAAAGAACTTTATTCAGATATAAGTGCTTGACGAACCAGTCAGTATAGAACAAGTACTTGACAAACTAGTCAATATAGAACAAGTACTTGACAAACTTGTCAATATAGAACAAGTACTTGACAAACTTGTCAATATAGAACAAGTACTTGACAAACTGGTCAATATAGAACACCGCAGTAGATGAAGAATATGCAGGACAATATACTTCGTGATTATGCATAGAACAGAGTCAGTACATATGCCGTACCATCTAACCTGACCATCTTTTATAATTTGAAATACGGGACACTCGGTTAAGCCGGGAGAGAACAAGGGGTGAGATGGTAAAATTAAAGTTAAATTGTAACCTCAGATTTTAACCTGTAGGCTGGGTTTATAACTTTATTTACAAATCTATCAATCAAGACTTTGTTGTACTTCTCTATAGAGTTAATTTTCTTCAAACTAGCAACATTTTCCCGATTTGCAGCGATCAAAGATGAGAATACGGGACAATATCGGACACGTTTTTTAAATTAGGGGACATTTAAGCATCCCTACCCAAGTTGTACGATTCTCGGGATAAACCCTTAAAATACGGCCACTTCATATCATTATATATATTTTTTAAGTAGATGTCCCCCCCCCCAAGTCAGTTCCATAAATTTGGACTATGTTCGGGTCCAGAAAAATGTGAAATCGGAAAGGGAGCCTGAATTCAGTTAAAGGCGCAGGAAACTTAAGTTCTTCTTCTTCTTCTTCTTGGTCTATCTCTCTGTAACCTTGAGGTGGTGTTCTTTGTAGCCGTGAAAGTGTTGAGGCAGAGCATCGCATCGGCGTGGGAGTAGGCTATGGCAGTTACTTTTTCCCCGGAATACAGCTAAAAAGCAGGGGGGGGGTGTGCAATGCTTCTTTAGCAGACTCCACCACCATGGAGACTATGCCGGTCACTGCCCGGTTAGCCAGGCTAGGCCTTTTACTGGGGTATAACGGAGAGGTGGGATAGGGTCTTTGTCAGCTAACTGTGAGGGTTGTTGGGTTTGGCTTTTTTGGAGCGGTCGACCGGAAAGGTCAAGGTAGTACCTTGTGATTTTGGGGCACGCGACTGGCTTGTGTGTTGTCCAGGTAGAATGTGCAGTTGGCCAGTCATTTGTCCGTTGTTTGTCTCTAGGGAAATAGTGAGGAAGCATATTATCGTTATTATCTTATAGATCAGCGTATATATTGTAGTATCGTCTCCTGCGATGATCTCCACATGTACCTCAAGTTCTGCAAGTTGTTGAATGTCTAATGTTTATTTTATGTGAATTTAAAAACGTAAGTATTGCTCGCTGTTTTATGTAATGAATTAGTAGTTCGTTAAATGTGATCAGTATCATACAGAAGTAGTTAAGATCACTGTTCCCTCTAAGCTGCGCGGCCGTGCACAGAAAAAAAAAAATCACACCGCGCACAAAATTTTTGGAGCCGCACAAAAAAGAAAAATGAAACTGCTATTTTTATTTTCCGGTTTCCAGACGCTACTCGGTGCTATAATTGCGATCAAAGGAAACTAGAATGATGGCACATGTTTTTCCTTTACTGTTTCTTTCTTGTTGAGATATGGCTTTCGGATCGGATGTTTCGATTTGGTCTTTTATCGCCTAGTTTCGGTAGCGCTGTAGCTGAATCGTGACGAGGCAAGTGGACACACAGAGAATAGAGGGTAATTAAAATAGACAGGCGGAAGAATTTCCACTGCTCAAATGTACAGCAGCATTTCTGTCTTGTTATCAGACGTACAGCAGCAGGTCTGTCTTGTTATAAAACGTACAGCAGCAGGTCTGTCTTGTTATCAAACGTACACACATGTTGTTACTACGCACATTTGCACACATAATATTTATTTTTGCACATGAGCTGAACATTTTGCACACAGACCTCAGGAGCTTAGAGGGAACGTTGTGTATCAAGAAAACTATCATCATTGCTTCGTTGCCACATTTGATATGTTTGATTGCTTGTTGTGACATTGCCATTTGTTGCGATTACTTGCGGGGTGAACTTTGTCATTTTAGCATTATTTGTGTTGAGCTTGCTATTCTTGTCATTTTCAGTGAGCTGGTCTGTGTGTGAATCATTGATCATGATTGTGAGCAGAAGTATTCATGTGAATGTTCGTTGAAGTCTGCCAAGGTTCATCTTTCATACATACAAATGTCACAAGTTTTCATTCATATTTGTTGTATTTCATGTATATTGATATTTCATCTGAAATTCATTATTTTTTGTGATGGTAAAGTGCAGTTATGAGCACTGCGCAATTTGACTATGATGTTTCATGAGTTAGCACGAGTATAATACTCATGTGTGTTGCTAAGTATTTTGATGATAACTCACGAGTTGTTGATGTCGCATTGTTTTTTTAGAAGAAGATAGAATTACTGAACATTAATGCAATTGTACAAGACAGCCTAGTGAGGCTTTCTTTGTGAAGTATGCCCAGTTTGGAGTAGATGTATGATTAATATGAGAGTCACGTTCAGTGGCAGTTACTTTTGTCATGTGATTTGATTTCATGAAATATCTCACATTTTCTGGTTGTATGTTCTTGTTTCATACAGCTTTAGTGGTTCTAAGTTATCGTTTTGTTATTTGTGATATGTTTTCTGTTTTGTGATCAATATTTTCCTTGATCATCATGTGGTTATGCTTTGTTACTTATTTATGTGAACATGTGCTGTGTAACGTGGCCAAATTCTTCATATCAGGTAAAATTCATAGGGTAGCAAGCTAGGACACCCTTGAGCAAGGTGGAGTACCCGTATAGCCCCCCGATCAGGGTGACGTGAAGCCATGGGAGCAGGTGGTGGATGGAATGGGAGAGCAGCCGACAGATAATGTTGGTTATGGTCACCATTCTATGATGGTAGGCAGATGATCTCAATGTAGGGACAATGGCTACGATCACTGACTAGTACAGTCACTGCCCGGAAGGAAAGCAATGGTAAACTATCTTCTGAAAATATACCAGGAAACCCAAACAGCAACATGGGAAAGAAAGAGAGGAAGACCAAGGCGAAGATGGCTGCAAGACATCATTGATGATCTGCAAATGGATGCATCAGCAGCAGGCCATCTTGCTCACAACCGAGAGGCCTACAGGAGTGCTATTAGGGAGGCAAAGTTCCGCAAGGGACATGCAAATGACTGAAATGACAAGCTAGGCACAGATGAAAGAGTTAGAACCCTGGGCTGATATATTTGGAGGGGTGCAGTTTGGGTACCCATGTATGATTGTACTTAAATATGGGAAGGAAACATCTGATAGTCACATATGTACTGTAAGCTCAAAGCACCGAAGCACCCAAACTAACTCCCTGCGTACCATATATTTACATATTTCTTACATAACCCTGACGCTAGCAGATCAGATAAGGGTCGCTGAATGCCTTAACCGGACTGTCTCTTCATCTTCACAAAAGTTTGATATAAGAACTTTAAAATCTGCAGCACGAAATATCAGCGATTCTGTTCTTCAACATTGATGTAGACGTGAAATCCAAATTCTAGAACATATGCTGTACTGCAGAATGTACTCTTGCAGGAAGCGTATGGAATAAACAACAGATACATTAACTATCCCCATATATGAAGCAAACTGAGGAAAAGTACCAAGATGTAAGTTTGTACATTCAAACTTGAAAGGTATACGAAGAAGATGACGAGACAAGAATGTACTATACCATAGAAAATATTAGACTATATAACGCTCAGTTCACGTCGATATATTTTATTGTGACAGTGTGGAGGCTGTCTCAATTATTTCAACAACAAGAAGTTTCCGAATTCCTGTCCGTACGGAGAGAAAGCCGAAGACGAGCGAAGAAAGCCGAACTGGGGAAATTACTTGATCGGTCGATACGAACTCACGCGAGACTTGGAATCACGTGATTTCCGATCAAGAGAATAGATTTATTTTCTGCCAGACCGCTGGTCCGAGTCCTGAATTATTTGCCTTGGGTTAGGCCGGCGGTCAGGTTATAAGCCAGTCTCTACTAAGATACGACATAACCTGCAAGATGTAACCAGTAGATAGGCTGCGTCCTGGGTGTATGGCTTCTTGAGAAAATAATGTATAACTGGATGACAAAATAATGTTTAGTTATGAGGAGTCAATCCGTGTTTTGAGAAAAGAAGGAGAAAACTATTTTTAGATGCATGGAGAAATAATGTCTGGCTTTATGAGGATCTATGAAGAAATAGTGTCTGGCTTTATGAGGATCTATGAGGAAATAATGTCTGACTTTAAAACCTTTTTAAAAATGAGGATCCATGATTTAGGAATGATTCAGATATGGACAATTAGTGTTTCATCGAAAGTCTTAGCTAATTTGGGTGCATGTCTGTGTCAATCACAATAAACCATGTTGCCTCTGGCAACATTCCTTTTTATTCATTTTATTCTGCATTTTGTGTTGTTTATTATTTTATGTGGCAGTCGAGAGCAAGGGAGAGGGAAATCGCTTTAGGCTATGACACGGGCAGGAACAAAAAGGTTGCACACCTGGGTTCCCCTGGTTAGAGTTAGGCAGCGAACACCAGTTAAAGGGTCAACCCCCCCCCCCCCCCCCAGTTTCTAATAGAAGTCACAAGGCTTCAGCCCATGTCCTGCTATCCGTCTTGTCTGCACAGTCCCTACAACTACGACCGACACTCATTAGCCACACTACAACGGCAACCACGTGCTCAGCAGCAGCAGCATACCAATCTTCAGCTTCTCAGTATAATAATATGATAGCGTCAGTCATCAGCTTCTTATTATCATTCATCATTTGCCCTCTCGGCACATCCTTCCTCAACCCACCACATTCTGAAGAGCTGATCAGATGGAGTGTACTAGAAGAAGAAGAAGACTTCAGACTGTAGCCAAATTTTTAACAAGATCACTTCGAGTGGGTGACTAGGTTTAACATGACATATAACTTGAAAGATAACGAAATACACAAACATATTTAGAGCAAAATCAGCAGAAATATTTTAACCTATTTAAACAACAGTAACTTCATACAAGTTCACCTTTTTTTAAAACTCATGTTGCAGGCGTAATTGTTCCATTTTCTTCACCTCATAAGACGATTGGCTTCTCTCATAAAAGGTTTAAGGATCTAGTTCATGTTTGAGAAATATATCTCATTCTTGTAGCTTCTTACAGGAAGATTCGGGCCAAATCAAAAAAGGGAGAGCAATCTGTCTTCAATATACCCCCCTCATCCCTCCCGACACACACACACAAAGTTTTACATGTCAGTGATTTAAATATTTCTCTAGCAGTTATTTTTAAAATAGCGTTTCTTCCCTAGAATATTCCGTATTTTCTGTACATAACACACACAACAACAGAGACATTCAAATCTTAAGATCTGATTACAGTTGTCTGGTTGTTTTATCCAAGTCTCTCTCTCTCTCTCTCTCTCTCTCTGTGTGTGTGTTTGTCTTTATAAAACTTAAAAGTTATCTTAAACTGCTCTTACAGACACCAAATACAATTAATTGTTTTCTGAATAGTCCTGAAAATTTTGTTTAGTAGATAGTCATTTATAATGTATGTAGTTACTTCTGTACTGAGTAAATGTTTAAGAGCGAAACGTAAATGTTATATTTTATTTTATGTCTCTCAGCTTCAATGTTAGTTATGTTTGTTATATGAACAGCATATTTGTAGAATGTCTGGAATAGAGTGAAAGATGTATGATAAAGGGCAGAATGTCGGACGGGCCTGCGTGCTCAATTCTTAACCCGTTTGAAATAAAGATCAATCAATCAATCAATCAATCTCTCTCTGTCTCTGCCCCTCTCTTTCCCTCTGTCTCTCTTCCTTCTGCCTCTCTCTCCCCCTCTCTCTGTGTCTCTCCCTCTCTCTGTCTCTTCTTCTCTGTCTCTCCCTCTCTGTCTCTCCTTCTCTCTGTCTCTCCCTCTCTCTGTCTCTCTCTGCCTCTGTCTCTCCCTCTCTCTCTGTCTCTCCCTCTCTCTGTCTCTCTCTGTCTCTCCTTCTCTCTGTCTCTCCCTCTCTCTCTGTCTCTCCTTCTCTCTGTCTCTCCTCTCTCTGTCTCTCCCTCTCTCTGTCTCTCTCTGCCCCGTCTCTCCCTCTCTCTCCCTCCCTCTCTCTGTCTCTCCCTCTAACTCTATCCCTCTCTGCTCTCTCCCTCTCTCTCTCTCTCTATGTCTGTCTGTTTCCCCCTCTATCTCATATCACATGCATTTTCAGATCTAAATTTTACTTCTGTTTTGAGAGATTTTAAATTCTGTTAACAAAAATAGAATTTCTTGAATCTAGGAGTTTTATGACACAATGACCCAGGTCGCCATGACCCAGGGCCCACGCTCTTGACGTATTGAGATTAAAATGGAAGCCACATATCCCAGTATTCAACATTCAAACGCGCCTGAGGTTCACGCTATCTAGTGCATGTCAACACCTCATCAGTGACACTGCCGGAACATTCCAGTATGTCTGCACATGGTAGTACTAAGTGACACTGTTCCTCATTATCATGTGCCAGTTAGCTTTGACAAAAATCAGATGCATAGATTTATGATTCTTTTATAGTTTATTTGTGCGTTGGTACAAAATTCACGAGGTAAGTGTTTTGTTATAAGAGGGTGGGTCAAAAAGTAACTAGTTTTTTTCTAACTAACATACAAATATTTAGGCACAACCTTCAACAGAAGCAGCATAGTAAGTGAGGAAGTTAAAAGCGGAGTACAGGTAGGAACTAACATATACTTCTCCTTGCAACACCTGTTAAAAATACAAAATCCTGTCCCAAAACACCAAAATAAAAATACAAAACTATAATAAGACCAGCCGCCATGTATGGATCAGAAACGTGGAGTACAACAAAGAAATATGAACAACTGCAGACTTTTTAGAACAAGATCCTAAGAAGAATCTTTGGGCCGATATAGGATATAGTGGAGAATGGAGAACTAGAAATAAAACTGAACTGAACAGCTTATTTAAATCCCAAGGAATTATAAATTTATTGAAATTGAACAGACTACGCTGGTTGGGCCATGTAGAAAGAATGGAAGAGAATACACAAACGAAAATGATGTATACACAAGAGATGAGAGAAACAAGACCAAGGGGTAGACCAAGACAGAGATGGAAAGACAAACATAGAAGAGGATATAAAAATAAAAGAAATTGGTGTCACCAACTAGAGAGAGCGAAGATTAGGAATAGAAAGGAATGGGGACGAATTATATCCTCAGCAGTGAGCTTTAATGGCTCTGAAAGCTGAAGAAGAAGAAGAAGAAGAAGATACAATGCACACATAAGACTGAAAACTCTTAATCATTTGTCAATGTAATCCCCATCACTTTGAATGCAGGAGTATCACTGATTCACGAATATCTGGATTTTCGAGATAAACTAGAAATCTTCAGATTGACTGTGTAGCCAGCAATGGATATATCGTGGTTGAGCTATTTTGTACTCACATGGCGGAGACTTTTCGATAACGCACCACGTCGTCAGTGACGTGAAGTGCAGAGGCATGACTAATCTTCAGTTCTCCAGCCACTTCATCGATTGACCCGCCAGCTTTCCGGTATCATTCCACTTCAGAGTTAGTGTCAGGTGTATTGGTACTGTGAGGCTGGTCGGGGCGAGCTTCATCAACCAGATTTGACGCCTCGTTTTTAAATTTCACGTGTCACTCATGTACCTGCTGATGCGACATACATGTATCTCCATACCGCCTCTTCATTCTGCGATGAATATCTGCAGGTTTCTCACTTTCACTATCCAGGAATGAAAAAAAAACAAAAAAACTACGCGCTGCTCCTCTCTCGTGCATGTTTCCAAGGGAGTTGCATCCTGGATTTGGCTTGCTTAAGTCATATTTCCATACTGGACCACGTGTTTCCTCGCAAATCTATCTAAAGTGGGAGGGCATAACATATCTGTAATACATCTATTTCTTACTAGATTTAGAAGATTTATACCAAAATTACTGTTGCCTTTTTTACTTACCCTCGTATTTTGCCTACTGTAATTGTTGTATTCCGATATTTTTAAAGTGAAAATTAGTATTCAGTTGGAAAGATAAAGTTCATATTATTGTATAAACTTTTGTATTATTAGATTAAAATCTAATTTTTATATGAAAGTCCTTTTTTCTAATGTTTTAGACTTCTTAATGACTAGGCTATAATGTTTTAGAAACAATTGGGAACAGCGACATTTTGGGTGCATCAAAATATAGGATTAGGTTATCAGGTTCAGGCCTCTCTCTCTCTCTCTCTCTCTCTCTCTCTCTCTCCTGTTTACTAGAGGCAGGGAGTAAACATTTTGTTAGGTCAAGCACACTAATGAGAAGATTAAAACAAAGGTTCTAGAACTATGGGATAAGAAAATGAGTTAATATAGATGCGTGATTTTAAGGGTCACGCAGATTAAACATGTTTAGAAACTTTGCAGTGAAGTCTGAACTTGTTCGTGGAATTTTCCGTGCGAAAATCGAGGGAGAAAAAAAGAAAAATGGACTGAAATAAAGATATAAGAGTTGGACCTAGTGTAGACTGAGTCTGAGTTGCCACAGAATGTAAGAGAGCATAGACCTGAGTGTAATGTTAGACAGAAATTGTAAGCATCAGAGTTTTGTATTATATTTTAGAAAGTTAGAAGCCAGCTAAAAACATATGGTAAAATAAAGCAGAATTTTATAACATCAGAAAAATTGATCAGTTGCACCACACGTTTATATTTTTTAAGAAAAGGAAGCGAAGATAAAAAGAGAGATATATAAATAAACATAATTTTTAGTTCCTTTCGTTTGAAATTTTATAGAAATTACTGAAAATCTTATCGTACATCTTATATCCTCCCCGAGCCGTTAAACTTCACATAGGACTCGCATAGTTGTTTGCCAAGTTTCTTGTTTTCAGCGAGTTTTTCAACTTTATCAAGTTTACTGAAAATGGTAATGCATTATTAAAGAAGGATGGATCTTGTGTATGAATACTTACAATCGAGGGTGAGTCAACGAGTTACTATATTTTTATTGAATAAAGTGTAAAAATATAACTGAACGTATTTATCACTTTTCAACATAGTCCCTCCGCCATGTTCAGTGCAGATCTGCCACTGTTTCGCTAATGTTTGGATTACTCCAGGAAAAACTAAAAATATTCTGATTGACCGTGTAACAACTCATGCATGGCCTCTTTAATCTTTTCGTTCGTACGGAACTACAACCCACCTGGCACCCCCTTGAGGTGTTCAGACACATGAAGATCACATGGCGCGAGACTGGGTAAACTCGGAGGATGTAGAAAACACCCCAAACACAGATTTGCAATCAGCTGAGCTGTTGCACGTGCTGTGTGACGCCGTGCGTTATCACGCTGTAACAACACACGAGAACTGAGTGACGTTTTGACCTGATTGCAGGTTTCAAATGGTTCTCAACAGATCACCGTATGCTTCGTTCCCGGCAGTGGTATATCTGAACAGGTAATGTTTCCGGACTGGGCTTTTACATTCCTAGAAGAACTTGAGCATCATTTTTCCAGCCGAAGGAATTTACGGAACTTCTTTTATTTTCAGCTAGGGAGAATGTCGCCACCCCTTGCTGATTTGTTTTGCCTCTGGCTGGAACTAATGTACCCAGCATTCGTGTCTAGTCAATGACATGAAGTGCCGAGCCATGACTAATCTTCAGTTCTCCAGCCACTTCATCGATTGTTACCCGCTGGCTTTCCGGTATCATTCCGCTTCAGAATTAGTGTCAGGTGTATTGGTATTGTGAGGCTTGTCGGGGCGAGCTGCGTCAAACACAATCAGTTTTGACGCCTCATTGTTAAATTTCCTGTGCCACGCATGTACCTGCCGATGTGACACACAAGTGTTCCCATACTGCCTGTTCTTTCACGTCGTAGAAAGCCTTCTCACAGCTTCAGGAAGTCGTACAAGAACTTCACACCCATTCTCACGACTTTCTTTCAGATCAGGGTAAATTGTTTTACCCACCTGGCTGCGGATTTTCTGTACTGCAGCACTTCGTGAATAATGAGGTATACCATGACTATTTTTCAGTTCTCCAGCCACCTCGTCGATTGCTACCTAGGATTATTTTGCCTGTATCATTCATTCCGTTTCAGCGTTAGTGTCAGGTTTGTTCGCAGTCTTAGCCCGTCTGGAGCGAGCTGTAGCCACCAATTTTGCCATGCCACTTTTAAAATTTCTGCACGATTTATGTACCTGCTGAAGCTACACGCACGTGCCTTCACACTGCCTCTTCATTCTGCGATGAATATCAAGAATTTCTCACCTGCACTATCCAAGAAAGAAAAAAAAACTGTGCAGCGTTCTTTTCTCCTGCATGCTCCTCAAGAGAGCGGCCATCTTTGGTCTTGTCTACTGGCGTCATATTTCCAAATGGCGGACGTGCATCTGCACACACAGAAAGGGAGGGTATAACATGTTTGTTATACAACTATCTAATACTCGATTTCGAGTTTTTAGAGCAAAATCAAGGTTACTTTGTGATTCACGGGACGTAACCATTGAAAATATGTACAAAAATACTTCATTCTAGTCATGTTCATGTGATACGGTATAGCAGGGAGCTATGCTGTCAGTCCTTGTCTGCTGTTGTATGGCATAAGCGGGGAGAACAGCCCCTGCCTGTGCTGTCAGTCCTTGTCTGCTGTTGTATGGCGGTAAATAAACTACGAACGCTGTGACAGACATTTTCTGTGAGACTATTATTACCCGCATCCCACCTCTTCACTGCTGCACCCAGTAACAGGCTCATCGTAGGGAAGAAGAAAGGAATCGCTAGTCTTCATGGTGGTGGAGTCTTCTAAAGTAGCACTGAACTGGACGAGCAAGGAAAGGAGAAAAGACAACACAAAGCGGGAACTACAACAAGAGTCCGAGCACAGGCATCAAAAACTTGATTGTACAGGAGATACGGTCTATACTTTGACAGTATCGAGGACCTTGGTATATACTTTGACAGTATCGAGGACCTTGGTATATACTTTGACAGTATCAAGGACCTTGGTATATACTTTGACAGTATTGAGGACTTGGTCTATACTTCGACATTATCAAGGACCTATGTCTATACTTTGACATTATCAAGGACTTCGGTCTATGCTTTGACAGTATCGAGGACCTCTGTCTATACTTTGACAGTATCGAGGACCTGTGTATATTCTTTGACATTATCGAGGACCTCGGTCTATGCTTTGACAGTATCGAGGACCATAACTGTACTGTACTGAACTTTTGGTGCTGACATGTCACCCTCGCTGTATTGATTGATCTGAATTTTGTTTTGTTTTGTTTGCTTATGTCGTACTTTACACTTTGACAAGAGCATTGATCATTACCTGTTGCTACGATTCTTACTCTTCTTCATATTCTTCTTAAATGTCAGATTTTTCTCATTTTTTTTCAGGGTATACAGTAATTTTAAAGTTATCGATTTATATATTTATATATATTTATATTTTAATTTATTCCCATGTTACTTTGTTCAACTTAACCTTTTTGTTTTACCAGGGTGCTCGAGGTATTAATTTGACACATGGTAGTTATTTATCTGAGTTGTCAGGTTTCATACGTAAACAGAATCTGAGTTGTCAGGTTTCATACGTAAACAGAATCTGAGTTGTCAGATTTCATACGTAAACAGAATCTGAGTTGTCAGGTTTCATACGTAAACAGAATCTGAGCTGTCAGATTTCATACGTAAACAGAATCTGAGTTGTCAGGTTTCATACGTAAACAGAATCTGAGCTGTCAGATTTCATACGTAAACAGAATCTGAGCTGTCAGATTTCATGCATAAACAGAATCTGAGCTGTCAGATTTCATAGGTAAACAGAATCTGAGCTGTCAGATTTCATACGTAAACAGAACCTGAGCTGTCAGATTTCATACGCAAACATAACAGGACTGATGGAGAGTTTTTTTTTTCCTTTTCTACTTTTGACTAGTCTGGAACATCTTGCCTTTAAAGATATGCCCACATCCTCACCCCCCCTCCCCAAAGTTAAACACTGAACTCACTTCAGAAACTCTTATGACGTCATACTTCGCTTGAAATACAAAGAATATTTTCCTACTAAAAGTAAAAGTAAAGATAGTCCCATAGCAAATGCCGTAGGGGGTGAAGCGTTAGAGACCTCATTATGCTGGGTCATCAGCGTATGAGGTAGGGTGACCAGTTCCTTTCCTCGCTGCCTTTACTTCCCAGATTTTCTCCTACTACACTGAGATAAATACTATTTATAGAATAGTGCACTACACTGTAAAACTTGGAGGGCAGGAGTAAAGTAGAAGATAGAGTACTAGTTTCTCATGATGGATCCAATGATTCCTCTCTCTCCCTCTCTCTCTCTCTCTCTCTCTCTCTCTCTCTCTCTCTCCTTCTTTCGCACCAGCCGAAACAGTTGTAGAAGTTAATACCTGACCCTTGTGTTATGGATTTGCCCATAAAAGCAGAAGGTGAGACATTCCTGGACAAACTGTATTTCAATACATGGTCTTTACCAAAGGTAAAAAAATGTGGACACGGAGAGATTCAGTAGGAGAGAGTGAGAAAAAAGTGAAGGAGTGAGTGAGTGAGAAAGTGGCGAGTATGAGCGAGGGAGAGAGAGAGAGAGAGAGAGAGAGAGACAGACAGACAGACAGACAGACAGACAGACAGACAGACAGAAAATGTATGTCAGTGTGAGAAAGGGAGACATGGAAGTTGCGTGTGGACATCTATGTGTGCGAGAGAAAGAGAGAGAGAGAGAGAAAGAGAGAGAAATGAATGTATATGTGTGTAAGAAAGGAAGATACAGAAATTGTTTCTGTGTGTGTACATGTGAGAGATGGAGAGAGAGAGTGTGTATGTGCATGTGAGAGATGGAGAGAGAGTGTATATGTGCATGTGAGAGATGGAGAGAGAGTGTGGGTGCATGCGAGAGATGGAGAGAGAGAGAGTGTGTGCATGTGAGAGATGGAGAGAGAGAGTGTGTGTATGTGCATGTGAGAGATGGAGAGAGAGTGTATATGTGCATGTGAGAGATGAAGAGAGAGTGTGTGCATGTGAGAGATGGAGAGAGAGAGTGTGTGTGCATGTGAGATAGAGAGAGAGAGTGTGTGTGTGCATGTGAGAGATGGAGAGAGTGTGCATGTGCATGTGAGAGATGGAGAGAGAGTGTGTATGTGCATGTGAGAGATGGAGAGAGTGTGTATATGTGCATGTGAGAGATGGAGAGAGAGTGTGTGTGCATGTGAGAGATGGAGAGAGAGTGTGTGTGTGCATGTGAGGGATGGAGAGAGAGTGTGTGCATGTGAGAAAGGGAGAGAGAATGTGTGTGCATGTGAGAGATGAAGAGAGAGAGAGTGTGTGCATGTGAGAGATGGAGAGAGAGTGTGTGTGCATGTGAGAGATGGAGAGAGAGAGTGTGTGTGCATGTGAGAGATGGAGAGAGAGTGTATGCATGTGAGAGAGTGAGAGAGAATGTGTGTGCATGCGAGAGAGGGAGAGATAGTGTGTGTGCATGTGAGAGATGGAGAGAGAGTGTGTGTGTGCATGTGAGAGATGGAGAGAGAATCTAAAGTTTAAAATCCAGGTAAAACATAAGGAAATTATTGTTTGAATGAAATATGAAACCTTAATCAGAGTTGAGAACCCTTGTCATTCAAGTAGTTCCACTTCGCATAAAGAATTCGTTTGAACTGATTGTGTCCCCTTTTTTTCTTGCGGTTATTTCCCCGAACTACTTTTTTGACTTTCAAATCGCTTGAAAGTATTTCCCCCTTTCTGAGCCATTTCCAGAAGTTGCAGAAAGCTTGTTTGTGATATTGATTACAGACTGAGAACTGTTTATCTCAGTCTCACCAACTGAGGCATAAACTTCTTTCTTTCTTTCGTTCTTTTTCAGTCTTTCTTTCTTTCTCAGTCTTTCTTTCTTTCTTTTTTTCTCAGTATTTCTTTCTTTCTTTCTTTCTTAGTCTTTCTTTCTTTCTTTCTCAGTCTTTCTTTCTTTATTTCTTCCTTTCTTTCTTTCTCAGTCTTTCTTTCTTTCTTTCTTTCTCTGTCTTTCTTTCTTTCTTCAGTCCTTTTTTTTCCCTTTCACAGTCTTTCTTTCTTTCTTTCTTCAGTCTTTCTTCCTTTCTTTCTCACTTTTTCTTTCTTTCGTTCTTTCTAAGTATTTTTCTCTTTCTTTTTTTCTTTCTTTCTTTCTCAGTCTTTCTTTCTTTGTTTCTTTGTTTATTTCTTTCTTTCTCAGTGTTGCAAGCCCTCGTTTTTCTTTCTTTCTTTACCTTTCAGTCATTATATTCACCCATTTCATTATATTCCTTCGTTTATTCTGTTCTTTCAAAAGAAGGAGCGAAACAGTACTAAAATATAAAAACATGAATCTTCTTGTATTTCCTGAAGCAACCAAACTTTACATCAGCAATCACTGGCTGGGCTATAGACGTTCCTTATATGCTGTTATTATGAACAATATGAAGTAATTTCATCCAGTTTTCACTTTAACTGGAAGATTTCTATTGCGTATCCGGAGACGCAATAGAAATCTATAACATTGGCCGGCGCCTTTGTCTCATGTGCTGGAAATGGCGGGTAGTTCTTTGTCGGAGAAAGGAGTTAGCTGTCAGAATGTTACAAGAAATGTGAGATAACGCGGGTGTAACTCAATGTTTTGTAGTTGAAGGAAAACAATGAATAGGAGATGATATATGAGATATACTAAGAAGTGGATATGAGTAAAGGCATTGCCCGATAGTATTCTGTCCCACCTATCCGCTGGGTACATCTACTAACAGGCACATCCTGAGCACTAACAGGCACATCCTGGCTGCAAACAGGCATATCCTGGCTACTAACAGGCAATACTGGGTACTATCAGCCACATCCTGGCTAACAGGGCAGTGATCGCTGTAATCTCCGTCTGCTAAAGTAGCATTGCATCTTTGCCCTGTTTGTTAAACTGCACACAGGGTCTCTGCTCCAACACCCTCACCTCGTTGGTTACAAAGGACACCCTGGTCACAGTTCCGGCTCACAGAACAAGAACAAGAACAGCAACAAAAGGAATAGATAGTATCAACCATGCTCCGATTAGTTGGAAGCGCAAAGATGATGATTGTGTTGAATAAATGATAGATATACTGATTGTGAAGCGAATCTTTCAGGTTTATGAAATCCTGCGCTTACTCTATTTGTTTTATTTGGGGTTATGTTGAAGCCCGGGGTACCTGTATGATACAGGGATCATTTTTGAGCTGTGGAAGAAAAAGGGGTGGGGGGAGGGGGTCAGGTATGATGCTGACCGTTTCACCTGACGTCGGCCAGTTAAGGAAAATATTACAACGAATATTATATTACCTGCATGTCATAAAAACACGCGAACGGGCATCTTTCTTTCTCTCAGACAATATATTCTGACGTTATCTTGCCATGTTGTCCTGCCATAACAGGAAGTAGTGTTTGAACATACAGGAAGTGAAACTGCCTGGCACTCATCTACTGTTGCTATTTTTGAAGTGGGGGAAAATCTTAAACAGCTTCAGGCAGTAGACCTAACATTATCTTCGCCATCTATGCAACAAACGTATCGTAACCTTTATACGTGTTCACCGCGCGTCCTTTCCACGTAAGCGCGTTTATGAACGAAAGTAGCCGAAAAACTTTTCACGTTATGAGGGTTTTTTGGCTTCTATTTGTATTTATCGGCTACTTCTTTTCTGAGCATAAAGCTCCGACTGTAACAATCGTTTGTAAAATGTGTTTGTGTCTGGTGCCTTTGCTTTCCTTGTCTAAAACACAAAAAAGGCTCAACTCATTTCACAAACGAGCGGTAAATCTTTATTTGTGGCAAACATCTAGTACAAATCGCATATCAGCACAAACAACTCAGAATTTTATCCCTTAAATATACAGTCATTTTTAACTAAGCTAAGTTGTTCATAGAATTCTGTCGCACAATGCTCCGCCTTACTTGTGGTCACTGTTGACACATTATACATAGCCAACGTTTTAAAAAACTGACCTTCCTAAACCCAGGCTACAAACAAAATTTGTAAAGTCTTGCATACTAAGCAGTACAGCTCTGGAACACCCTTCCCTACCATTTAAAATCCATTAGTAACATTTCATCCTTGAACTCAAAACTGTTTTCATTATTTACTTGCTTGTAAGTATATACCTCCATAGAATAACCAGTTGTCTCTCAACCCATGACTTGCCAGCCATCAAATTCTAAGAGGACAGAGTTATAAAAGTAATTTGTTAGATCTTGTTAGAAATTATTTTAATGAATGTTAAAGAATATATATTAGAGAAACAGTACTGAAAATGTATTTTTGTTTATGTATATGCCTGAGTGTATGCGAGCGCTGTTTTGTCATTTACTTCTTCTCTTATATTGTGAATGTAACAGTTTAATTTTACACTCTTTTGATATGTTTTTCCCCATGTAATTTGCATATTTGTATTAAATCGAGTGTGTGTGAAGAATGAAAGATGGAGTGATGAAGGGCAGAATGTCAGACGGGCCTGCGTGCCCAGTTCTTTACCCTTTAAAAATAAAGATAATTCATTCTTTCCTCTTTTGTAATATCCTGTTCTTTGTTTGTTTATTCGAGTGAGTGAATTTTTATATCTCAGAGCCGAAAACGTGTGATCTCTGCCGCAGACAGCGGGCGATCTTCAGATAGTACAAACATCGTGCTGGATGGGGTGTGAAATATAGCCAGTTCAAGCAGAACCTAGAAGAGAGAGAGATTGATTTATTGATTAACTGACTGATCTTTATTTCAGAAGGATTGGAAATTGGGTACGCAGGCCCGTCTGACATTCTGCCCTTTTTATCACACAACTTTCACTCTGTTCCAGACATTCTACAAATATGCTGCTCATATAACCAACATAATTAACACTGAAGCTGAGAATGAAATAAAACAAAATAAAACATTTACGTTTCGCTCTTGTCCATGCACTCGGTAAAGAAAGTAACTACATATAAATCCTACCAAACAAACATTTCGCTACTATTCAGAATAAGCAATTAATTGAACTCGGTGTTTGTAAGAGCAGTCTAAAATAAGAGAGAGAGAGAGAGAGAGAGAGAGAGAGAGAGAGAGAGAGAGAGAGAGAGAAGAGAGAGAGAGAAGAAAAAGAAGAAGAAAGAGAGGTATTAATTTCGCAGACTTCACCGCCTTGAGGATTTTATCGAGGCTGGGAGCTGGTCAGTCTAGAACTGGACATTTAGTCGTCGAGTAATTAGACACCGGAAAAAAATATAATGCCTGGACATCTAGACATCCGGACAACTAGAAATCCGTCCAATTAGACCAATTCGCAAGGTCTATGTAAAGATTTTTTGGAATCTGGAGATCAGCAAACGGATTGGTTAGATTTTTAAAAAATCTTAGCATCATCTGGGTTCTATTTATTGCTTTATTTTAAATGAAGGGTGCACAGATGTTCTCAAGCCGGAAAGAAGTTCACGCGTTAAGCATTAGTAAGTTGGACACCTTTATTTAAGACAGACGGTGACATCTGCCAAAGAAGTGTTCTGATTTATTTTCGTATTTCTTTATCATGTCTTTGCGTAAAATTTTTTTATAATATTGCATGTATCATCTGAAATGTTTTTCATTCATTCATTCATTCATTCATTCATTCATTTATTCATTCATTCATTCATTTGCATGTCCCTTGCGGAACTTTGCCTCCCAAACAGCACTCCTGTAGGCCTCTCGGTTGTGAGCAAGATGGCCTGCTGCTGCTGCATCCATTTGCAGATCGTCAACGATGTCTTGCAGCCGTCTTCGTTTTGGTCTTCCTCTTCTTATTTTTCCCATTATGTATCCTTCCAATACGGTCTTCTCTAAATTATCATGACGTTTAATGTGTCCAAAATATTTAAGTTTTCTCTCTTTAATCCTCTCTACTTTTTTCCTTATTCATATTTTAAAAAATAATTTGATATTAAAGCAAATAATGTCAAATGTGATGGGTAACGTTTCAACATCTAACTGTTCAGTAAGTCTGCACATAGTTTTGCCTGCTTATAAAGGTTATAGGACCAGCAATTTTCTTTGTTTGTTGTAAAATTCATACTTAATTTTCCTCCGATTTTCAGCTTTTTTTTTGTTTGTTCCATCAGTCAAGAACCTATTTGATATCCCCTAAATTTCAGCTTTCAGTCACTAGACAAGACTAACCCAGGGGTTAAACTAAGACACTACTGGCGAGATTCTTCGTCTGCCGCGTGAGGGGTGAAACTCCTCCCGGCCAATGAAGAAAATGAGAAAAAGGCTGCCGAGTGGCGCCGCTGTGAAAAGGTAAAGGAAATGATAAAGTGAAGATTAATCGGTATGTCCAGTAGTCTCGCGACGAGAGCTACTTATACCACGGCACCTCTGCTCTAGAGGCCGGCCACGTCCGATATACACCAATACTGGTGGAATATGCCTAAACCGGCTTAACCCAGGGGTGAAACTTGATGACTACTCATGTCATTTTACCTCTGCTCTAGAAGTCTAACACGTCCTAAATGCGCCCATACTGGGATAATACTGGGATAATACGCCTAAACCGGCTTAACCCAGGGGTGAAACCTACTAGTGGTGAGGATTCGTCCTCTTAGACAAAAGCTCCGTCTTGGTCGCAACTGGGAAGGATAGCGGGTACGACCACAAAATGCTGAAATCGGAGACACTGGACCAGGGCAGTCTAGATAGGCAACAACCTCTCACCCGACGGGGACATATGCGTATCCTAATCACGCTGAGGTTTTTCGATGAGAAAGTCCAACGCTGGACTAGATGGTCAACCACCTCTCACCCAGCGGGGATATACGGATATCCCAAAACACGTCGAGGTTTTCCGGTGATAAAGTCCAACTCTAGATTAAACTGGTGCAACGAAAACCACGGTGTCACGCAAACCCGCTTCTGCGACCCACCGAGATCACAGGCCCAAGCCCTGCGATACTCTGAACTTCATGTGGTCTTCTTGGGGATCTCTTGTGGCCCTCGCGGGGACCACAGGACCAATCAAGAACAACAGGAATAAATTCAATAGAATCACGGGGCGATCTTGGTGGTAGAGGCGAACGAAGAAGAAGAAGAAGAGAAGAAGAAGAAGAAGAAGTGGGGATAGCGCTAAATAAAGAAAGATATACTTGAAGAAAACGATAAATAAGAAAGCAAAAGCTCTGAAAACGTCAGCAGCTAAGATGTCACCCTCAGCAGACGTTGAGATCACTTTATTCCTCCAGATGGTGTACCCTGGGGTCGTACTAATGGATCCACACAAGGCGAGCCGTCAGCATAAACCTTAATTACAATCAAGAATCAAGCTTGGCCGACCATGGTTAGCTGAAATTCGTCATAGAGATATTCTCATAAACGAAAATTCGTACATTCCTGCGCACGCTGTTCATTGGCATATAAATCTACCGCCAAAATTCACCGAAACAAGATGGCCGTCATTAGCAAGTGTGTGTGTGTATGTGTGTGTGCGCGCGGAACGTAGTATTAACTCTTAACCTACGAAACAATATCCAAGACCCGTGAATATATTTTGTAGCTAAAAAAGTCTCGACCACAATATCTTACCATGAAGTAACGCGACACATATTTTCAGCATTTATGGTAGTTGAAAACTGGGAAATTTGGACTATGAAAAAAAGTAAAGGTAATCCTGTCGTGCCTTACTTAGACTCTGCTCTGGAGCTCGGCCACGTCCTATGTGCACCCATACCGGGCGAATTACCTGAACCGGCTTAACCCAGGGGTTAAACTAAGACACTGCTGGCGAGATTCTTCGTCTGCCGCGTGTGGGGTGAAACTCCTCCCAGCCAATAACAATTAAACAAAATAAAATATAAGTGTAGTTTTTTTTTAGATAAACCTGTCTAATGGTTCATGGTAGTTTAAGATTTAAAACTTCGCGGCAGTCGTGGAGAGCGCGAAAATACTCTTTTTTTTCATTCCTTTTCTTTTTAATGAATCTTGTTGCTGCTGTGGAAATTGTTGTTATCAGACGTTCCACATATGTAGAGCATACTTTGTGAGAGGCATGTATCCTGGGGGGGGGGTGGCTTTCTGTATGAAAGATCTCTAGAAAAACTACTAAACCGTACTCATGATAGTGATGGCATAGAGAATTTTGAGCTTGAAGATAATATACGAAAAGCTGGGCATGAAGGTTCAAGGACGAATAAGAGGTCGACTTGCCCCGTCTCTTGAACTGACCTCACTGTAACTGACTTCCGACAGAAAAAAAAAACGATATCATGTTATTATGAACTGCATGAATACGGGAAAAATCTATGTCCCGTGACATCTGCATGACGTACGAGTGGGAAGTGTTAGTGCCTTCACATTTCTAGGCCACTACAGCATTTGAGGTAGGACTGCCAGCACCTTGCCCTGCTGTCTTTGTTTTCCTAGGGAAAAATCCCAGGTACCCATTTTTGGAGGTTGAATTGACCCCAATGCCGGTTGGTCCGTAGAAATTCCATCACAAGTTTGTAATCGAACCAGGGACCTTCTGATCGGCAGGCGAGTGGCCTAACCACTAGGCCACCGCTCCAGCCATAAATACAGGAGAAAGTGAAGATTTACTTAAACGTTTGTACTTACTTGTATATCCTAAGGCTGAAATCTACGCAAATGCGCAGTATCATACGAGGAGGAAGTGAGGGCCAAACTTAAAGTTATTTGACGGAAGCACATGGAAGCTGAACACAACACAAATATTGCTTGCTGTTATCGTGCCACATCTGACACTAGTAGAGTCAGTCATGCGAGGTGCCGCTCTGCAAGATGATATTTAATATCACACAAGAAATGATAGCTACCTGCTTCAAAACAATCTCCTTAGAAGAAATGTTCTAAAACACATGCAAACTTCTTAAGAACGGGAACGGTTGATTAACTCTTTCATTCGAAAACAACACTGCCAAGGTTGGTAGATATAAGCACATCTCTCTGAATCAATGCTCAGAGTGATAGTTAGGCGAAGTCTAAATGAAATAAAAAAAAGTAGCACATTCCTAACACAAACCATATTTTTAAATTATAGAGTAACTCCATTCCACTTTTTTTTCTACCAAAATTTATTCTGGCAGATCATGGAGACGAAAACAGGAGTGAAAGAGTTAATGTTATTTCACAAGAGTTAGAAAGATCTCTGCTTTAAAAATATTTAAAATAAACTAAACTAATGCAGAAATTAATGATACAAAATGGGGCTTTCTTAATAGAAAAGCAATAATCTTTGTTTCCTAATTTGTTGCCCCACTTTCTATTCTCATTTCTTTATATCGTGAAACATTATTTAAGTGGATCTGTCAGGCATCTATCAGCGTCTTTCTTTCATTAATTCTGTGCATCTTTCCTTCTTTATATTTCTAGTCTCTTGCCTTTCATTAATTCACTTTTTCCTTCATCCTATCGCACGTTTATTCTTTCTTTTCAGAAGAAAGAAGTGAATATTATCAGTTTTATTATTAAAATAGAAAAAAAAATACAATTTTTTTTATTTTTATTCAACCACAGCCTCTTTCCGTGAATCTTATCAACCTCCCCTCTTTCATTGATTTTTGTAATATCTTGCAAAAAGCACAAAACCTTTCATAAAAACTTTAAATGTGCTTTGTCTAGGCCGTCTATAATCACTGCCTAGCGCATGCGTTGGTTCAATGAGTGTTTTTTTTCCTAATGTATGCGTAAAATGTCAGGATTATTATTATTATCATAATTATTATTACTGTTATATGCCGTGCCGGAGAATGATGGCAATTATGCTTTTTCACATTACTCGATCTTTAGTGTTTCCAATCAGTTCAAATGCTTTTCTATATCTCCGCAACTTAATCAGTGCCACTTGATCTTTTGGTCTCCCTCTCCTCCTTTTCCCCGTGAATTTTCCGTTCATTACCATATTCTCTAACGTCTATGTTGTCATGGCATGTCCAAGAAACTTTGACTGTCTTTTTCTCACCATTTTAACAAGTTTCCGTTGTTGTTAAACTCCTCTGAAGGCGCCTTCGTTTGTTTCTCTGCCTGTCCGGGCTATTTGTTTCATCTTTCTCCAAGACTACGCCTCTGTTGCTTTCAGTTTTCTCTGTTGCTTTCAGTTTTCTCTGTTGCTTTCAGTTTTTTCTGTTGCTTTCAGTTTTCTTTGTCATATTTTGGTTGACTGTCCAAGTTTCATAAATATATGGCAACAGTGGCTCTATATAGCACTGGTTGCGAACACTTTTCACATCTAAGGGCCTCTTCAAACTATATACAAGTTGCCGACGACCATCTCGTGTTTATTGTCGCAATAACATGAAATCTTAACTCTTTGTATTCAACAGATAGTACTTAATATCAATTCGATAACGCAGCCCCGGGCCGCCTGATAATACTCCGAGGACCACTTGTGGTCCTAAGGTCACAGTTTGGGAGTACTGCGTATGTAGCACTGTAGTACTCATTTTCTCATTTTTAGAGACTTGTTTATATTTATTTGTATCTTCTTCACGTCATAAAAAAGCTGCCTTTGCCTTACTCGTTCGTGATTTTGAATTATTTGTGCACATCCCATCAGCTGTTATTGTTTTTCTGAGGTAATATGGTCTGATTGTCGCAAATAAATCTTGACCCATCAACCGTAATAATGAACTTGTGTTAGGAAGATGAGTCTTATCACATCTCGTAGACGTCAGGGCGGGTAGAGCAGGCATGAAAGAATTAACAGGGTGAAGGAAAAACTGCTGGGAAAAGTATTACATTTTGAGGGAAGTAAGGTTTTGATTTGCGTGAAGTCTAGTCAGAGCAGGCGCGGTTAGGCGACATCTATGGCGCCAGTTTGGGCGGTTAGCATTTTGCGTGCGAGTTTGTGAGCGGTTATGAGCGATTTATTGTGTGGCAAGCTTGCTGTGAGTGGCATACAAAATGGAGGGTGGAGGTGTGCATAGCAGCTACTAAGTGCTTACATTTATGTGTTATTTATGATTCACTGCTATCATCATCATCATCATCAACAGCAGCAGCAGCAGTACTCATAAGCAGCTGTGGTGATGTCTGTGTGTGTATATGGGGGGGGGGGGAGGGGGAGGGGGACACACACAAGATGGAGACAGTCGCATCACAAGATTTAATTTATGGAATGTTGAAAATCAGATAAAATTCTCACCAGAAAAAGACAGACCAACATTCTTTTTTTCGTGTTAGATGTTTGTTTGCACGTGCGAGTTATCTTATCTCAAGTAAGTTCTCTCCATCTTTGTGCCCTGTGAAGAGACGAAACATCCATATCTGTAGAAGAAGTGAGAGTACCCAGTCTAGGTAATATTTATTCATTCAAGTGGCGAACTCATCACTGAAAGGCGTATTCTTCATCGCCAGTCTGGAGTCGCTTTGTCACAGGATCAGAAAGTGGGATTACAGTGCTCAGAGTGTTAATCATGTCCTGGGCCCATTGTCTTCTCGGCCCTCCCTTGTCTCTCTTCTCAGGAATCATGCCTGTCAAGATTGTTCTGTCTAAGCCGTAATGTCTAAAAGTGTCGTTATGTATTATATTTAACTCTTTTAAGCTCAGTATTAACACCAGTAAAACATTGTGACAAACGAGGAAATAACCAAACGAACGGGCATTAAGAACATTACTAAATAGGTCAAAAAAAGAAGATGGAAATGACTGATCCAGATACTACGAATAGGGAAAAAAGACACCCCTCTACCGCTTTGATCTGGACACCTCAAGGGGGAAAAAGACACCCCTCTACCGCCTTGATCTGGACACCTCAAGGGGGAAAAGACACCCCTCTACCACCTTGATCTGGACACCTCAAGGGAGAAAAAGACACCCGTCTACCACTTGATCTGGACACCTCAAGAGGGAAAAAGACACCCGTCTACAACTTAATCTGGACACTTCAAGGGGGAAAAAAGAGGGGCCAGGCTATTAGGGACATAGGGATGCACAACACAGGAAGAACTAAAGGAAGCGGGAAAGGCATAGTTTTAGGTATCTCGACTTGCTTAAGACAGGACCGGCTGGAGAACATTTGTTGATGACTTATGCTCCTTTGGGAGTACAAAGGACTTATGATTATAACATCTGTATGTCCCGTGACATTTACATATCGTAGGAGTGTGAGAGTTTTATGGGCAATAGAGAATCTGAAAAATGGTAGATCACTAGGGTGTGATGAGATAACATCTGAACTTACTAAAGCAGGAGGAAAGGAATGTGCAACAACCTATCATGCACTATGTAAAAAGATATGACATTTAGGTATCTGGCCACAAGAACGGAAAAGAACTATATTCACATCACTGCCAAAAAAGAGTAACTTGAAGTTATGCACAAACTACAGAACTGTTGCCCTGATTAGTCATGCCAGTAAAATTCTATTAAAAATCATAATGGGTAGACCTTGTAAGAAAATAGAAGAAGAAGTCAATATGGTCCAAGCTGGTTTCAGGCAAGGAAGAGGATCAAGAGATCATATATTCAATATAAGATCAATGATAGAGAAATGCAGAGAATTTAATGTGAATCTATTATTATCTTTCATAGACGATTCAAAGGCATTTGACTGTGTACAACACCAGAAGCTTTGGGAAATAATGGAAAAAAAGAGATTTCCAACACATTTGATACAATTAACATCATTGCTGTGTCTAGATCAACAGGCAGCAGTAAGAATAAATGGTGAAGCAACAACTTGGTTTGACATAAAACAAGGGGTCCGTCAAGGATGAATACTGTCGTGTATGTGAAGAAAACTAAAGTGATGACAACTGACAAAACAAACAAGGCAGCTGAAATATGTATCAATGAGGAAAAATTGGAAGAAGTGGAGAGTTTTGAATATCTTGGAACACTACTAACTAATAATGGAGGTACAATGAGGGAAATTAAAAGGAGGACATCTATCGCTCTTCAGAAAGTAAAACAAATAAAGAAGCTGTGGAGAAGAACAGGCAGAACTACAAAAATAAGATTTTTAAGGGCATGCATCTTTCCCATCGCAACATATGCCTGTGAGACCTGGACACTTAACAAAACAGCTGAGAAACACATAAATGCTTTAAAGCCTACAGAAGAGTTCTTCAAATATCATAGGCACAAAAAAGAACACATATATCCATACTCTCTGTCTGTCTCTGTCTCTCTCTCTCTGTCTCTCTCTGTGTGTCTGTCTCTCTGTCTCTGTCTCTCTTTCTCTGAACCTTAAGTGCTTTCTCAAGGGTTTTCCACAAATGCCTGTCCTTTGCCTTTTTTCTGCTCTGCCCAGGTGATCCTTCTATTGCACAATATCCTCTCTGTTGTTCTTTTCCATGTCTCTTTTGGTCTACCCTAACTTCTGTTCCCTTGTGGTGTCCATCTTAGTGCTATTTTTGGTAGTGAGTTGTCAGTCATTTGGAGCACATGTCCCAACCATCGCCAGCGTCTTTCCTAAATAATTGTTGTCAGTGGCGTCATCTGCATTTCTGCTAACAAGATGTTATTTCTTATGGTGTTTGGCCAAAATATTTTTCTAATTCTTCTTAAACATTTAGTCTGGAAAGAATTCAGTTTGTTTTCTATGGTTGTGGTGATTTTCCAGCGTTCACTTCCATAGAGTAGTACACTTAGAACATTACTCTTAAATATCCTGATTTTCATATTCATGCTGTGTTTTTTTTAAAATTTCCATATTGTCTGCAGCATTGCAAAAGCCTGGATTTCTCTAGTAAGTCTGCTGTTAATGTCCTCCCATTTTCTACTACTCTACTGCCAAGGTATACAAATTCGTTGATCTCCTCCACTAGTTTGCTATCTACTCTGAGTACATTTCTGTTGTTCACATTTTGCTTCATTAACTTTGTCTTTCCTACTTTGATCTTTAGTCCTATGTTGTTTGGATTCTGAGTTAGCTTGTTTATTTTGTCTTGCATATCTTTGTGGCTGCTTGATAGTAGACAAATGTCATCCGCAAAGACATGGTCCTCCAGCACTGTGTCAAGGGTCCATTGTAATCCTCTGCGTTTGTCTGATGTTGCTTCCTTCATTAACCAGTCTACTGCCAAGATAAATAATACAAGAACTTAATTGGATTAACAGAGAAAACTTAAATATTTTGAACACATTAATCATTGTCATGATCATCATGTGCCGTGCCGACTGGCGTTGGCTATTATGCTTCTCCAGAGTATCCGATCCTTCATGCAGGCCATCAGTTCAGTTGGTGATCTCCTCTCACACCATCCCGTCAGACTGTCCAGTATCATTTCTCTTGGTCTTCCTCTTGATCTTCTTCCTTCTATTTTTCCTGTTGTTATAATATTTTCAATGCCCCCTCTTCTCATTGCATGTCCTATGAAAGTACATTGTCTCTCTCTTATCTTTTTGACAACGTTTTTTTTTGTCTCTCCAGCTCTTCTCATACATTCTTCATTAATTATTTTTGCTGTCCAGGGGATTCGCAACATTCTTCTAATAAACCACATTTCTGCTGCTTCCAATGATTTTTGTGCAGACTTGCCTATTGTCCATGATTCACTTCCATATAACAAGATAGGTTCAATATAGCATTTTAGGACTCGTTTTCTAACATTCATTGATAAAGATGTGTTAGCTAATATGTTTCTCATTCTCTGAAATGCAGTCTTTGCTTGGCCTATTCTGTTCCTAATTTCTGTTCTGCATTTCCCATCTGAAGTTATTACTGCTCCAAGGTATTTGAATTTCTGCACCTTCTTTAGAATAGTTCCGTTTAATTTAATACTGCATGCTGGTGGATTCTGTTTCTTAGATATAACCATAGTCTCTATCTTTTTGATGTTCAAAGTAAGGCCTTTCTGTTCACTTTCTTTGGCGACTTTATCCAAGAGATTTTGCAGGTCTTGTTGGTTCTCAGCTATCAGTACTGTGTCGTCAGCATACCGAAGGTTGTTAATATTGTATCCTCCAATTTTTATGCCTGGTTCTGTGATGATTGTTCTTAGAATATTCTCGCTATACAGAGAAAAAAGGTCTGGAGATAGTACACATCCTTGTCGCACCCCTTGTTTTATAGGTTGATATTTTCCAGTTCTATTTTCAACTCGAACTGCTGCTTCTTGCTGCCAGTATAGATATTTTACAATCCTCAGGTCTTTGCCATCTATATTGATGTCTTCAAGCATTTTAATAATTTCATTATGTTTCACCTTGTCGAATGCCTTGGTGTAATCAATGAAGCATAAGTAGAGATCTTTCTGTACTTCTAAAGCTCTTTCTGTTAGTGTTCGTAAAGCATAATTGGCATTGTGTGTTCCCTTTCCTTCAACAAATCCTTCAACACATTAAACGTCATAAAAATCTAGAGAAGACAATCTTGGAAGGATACATAATGAGGAAAAGAAATAGAGGAAACCTAAGGCGAAGATGGCTGCAAGACATCGTTGATAATCTGCAAATGAACACATCAGCAGCTGGGCATCTTGCTCACAACTGAGACCTACAGGAGAGCTATTAAGGAGGCACAGTTCTGCAAGGGACATGCAAATGATTGACTGAGGGGTGTGAAGATTTAGCATTTTCACATTTCTAGGCCACTACAGGATTCAGGTAGGAATGCCAGCACCTGTCCTTGCTGTCCTTGTTTTCCTAGGAAACCCCAGGTAGAGATGCTAACATCTGTCCTTGCTGTCCTTGTTTTCCTAGGAAACCCCAGGTAGAGATGCCAGCACCTGTCCTTGCTGCCATTTTTTTCCTAGAGAAACCCCAGGTAGAGATGCCAACACCTGTCCTTGCTGCCATTGCTTTCCTAGAGAAGCCCCAGGTAGAGGTGCCAGCACCTGTTCATGCTGCCCTTGTTTTCCTAGGGAAACCCCAGGTAGAGGTGCCAGCACCTGTTCATGCTGCCCTTGTTTTCCTAGAGAAGCCCCAGGTAGAGGTGCCAGCACCTGTTCATGCTGCCCTTGTTTTACTAGGGAAACCCCAGGTAGAGGTGCCAGCACCTGTTCATGCTGCCCTTGTTTTACTAGGGAAACCCCAGGTAGAGGTGCCAGCACCTGTTCATGCTGCCCTTGTTTTACTAGGGAAACCCCAGGCAGCCATGTTCTTGAGGCTGGGTTAACACCCCCCCCCCTCTGCTGATCAGTCTAAAAACAATTCCACCCGAGTCCGAAATCGAACCAAGGACTTTCTGATGAGCAGACCAGTAAACTAACCCCTACACCAGCGCATGACCTCTGTATTAAGAAGAAACAGGTTTTTGAACTGACAGATGACTTTGAAAAGCCTGATATTATTTTACAGTTAAAATTTTTTAAAACATACATTTGAGGCCAGACTGTGCCAGCGGCTGCTAAGTATGTTGCCATAGCAAATGTCAAGTAGCAAGTAGCAAATGTCAAAAGCTGAAAACAAAATGTCATACAATCTGGAATTCAGCTCCTGCTGTATAAATGAACCAGTGAGTTCATAGGGAGGGGGAGGGCGGAGTTTAATGGTGGTTTCTGCAGTTATCTACATAGAGACATTCATATCCACATATATACACATATGTACACACAAAATCTCTTGTACCCCCTCCCCCTCCAAAAAAAAAAACAAAACATGTTAAGTAAATACAACAGTCTGTAATCTCCTATATCGGACATCCTTCTAAAAACAGCAAATAATTCAAGAGCTCATTATTCGTACCAACTTAATTAATAGTATAACTTTTTAAGGTCATAAAAGTATACTGCAGGTTCTCAGTTATGAGAGGAAGGCTTTGGAAAGCGTGCTAAAACTGACAAAATATTACAGAAAACATACAATTCAAGTAATTGTAATCAGTAACTGCCAAAACGTTTTCTTCGATCATTATAAGCTGAGAACAAACTACATAAAAAACCCCATAAATAAATAAATAAAATGTGAATAAAACCGAAACAAAGTTCTCTTTTCTGTGCTGGAACAAAATCCGTAATTGCATTTAAAAGGATTTGCACTTAAGCGACACTTCACTATCGAGAAATAACCTACATATATCCAAAAACATAACCAGCCTTTAATAAACTTCATGCGCTTTATAGGGTAATCAGAGCCCAATTTGTGTACAGTTCGGTAATGTTAACAGCATTTGTATGGTCGTGGCTATTTATACTTCACGACTGAGATTAAACAAACGAAATGCAGCTCTTTTTCAGCGCTGTATTTTAAAAAAAGGTAGTTTTCCAACAACAAAAAAAGTTATAGCCATAAGGAGCGTTCATTATAATGGGCTGTGATCTTATACTTCTCTGTATGGTGTGGAGCACAGCAGTGAGCCAGGTATGTGGTATATGTTGGTGGCGAACATTGTTGGAAACGTTTTAATTAGTTCTTGAAGTAACCATCTTGTTTAACTTTTATCTGTTTTTATAAGGTCAAAATTTGCTGCTGAAACCAGTTTTTTTTACAGTTTTATTTTCCTATTTTCTTTAACTTTTTAATCTCTTAGAAGTCTAGTTACTATTTGTAGTTCCAGACTATCACTAGGGATATAAATTTAACTTCGATGCATGCTTCCGTACCTTTATATCCCAATAAAAGGGGAAGCACTAAGAATTAAGGCACGTGCTTAATGGTGTCCGCATGTATTGCGTATATATCTCTCTACTGCGTTTTGTGCTATATTCGTGAGGCTATAGTAAATCTCGAAGATAAAGTACAAAGAAACGATAATTTTTCTGCAGATGCAATAGCAATTTAATTAATATTTTCCCTCGTCTTTTTGTGACAGGTTACAACTAATGTTTTACAAAAAGAAATGAACCGTAATGTTTCTCTGAAATGAACCGCTTGTCTGTGACAGCGTCTATACAAAACTGAAAGATAAAAAAAATACTGAAGAAGTTACTTAAAAAGTATAAGACAGGCCCAGTAACCTCGTCTTTTCTTTTCCATTACTTATTTCATTCATTTTATTTCATTCATTTCTCTCCTCAATCACTCATTTCTCTCATCAATTACTCATTCTCAAAGTCTCTGCCAAACTCACTCTGAGTTTAAAACAGTGAAGACAGAGATAATATATTTTTTAAAAACTTTTAACAAGACTTGAGGCGGTGTGGGGTTGGCGTGGGGTTGGGATGGGGTTGGCGTGTGGTTAGGAGGAAGTGGTGCGAGTTCTTTGAGAGAGTACCAAACACATGTTGGCCCAGGTTTTATTAACGGAATCTACAAAATTCCCAGTAGATGGTTGAAGTGAATTTCTGGGACCTAGGATTAAAAGATGTTTTGTCGAGTTTTGTTTTCTTTCTGAGTAGCAAGTACAATGAGGCCGAAGTGAACATTGTAATGCAAACACGGTCATCATGATAAAAAGGCCCCGACATCTTTCCATCAGGAACAACTTAGCTTAAAAGATGCCATTTGGGCAGGTCCCAGCATCTGCTACTGAAAGAGATCTGAAACACGCCAGACTTGGTGCTTATACGACGTGATCTGAGAACTGTCCTCCAGGACAAAGTCACTCGTGCGAGTCACCTGACTAAGTTGTGTTCAAAAGGTAACGCAACACTATAGGGGAACTACTGTATACTAATTTCACAATAAGTGCTGGAAGTGACCGCCTTTCGGTGTTCCACACCAAGTGAACGCGATTAGTCATGTTCTTGAACACCCTTAATAAAAATGTTTCTCGCGGGATTGCATCGACACAACTCTGAATGTTCTCTTGCAGTAGTGTACAGCAGAAAGATAGAAGATTTGTTTTGTAGAAAATTGGTCCGTACTTTTTCGAGCAGTCCTCCCGCGTCCTAGCATAACTGCTGGAATGGATATACTGCAAGACAATGAATATCCACTGCTCAAACGTGTATCCCACGGCTACTCAGTTTTTTTCACCACCTGGACAAAAAAAAAAAACACATGCCTTCGTTCATAGGGTTGCATCACTTTTTGAACACCCTGAACTTGATTTTTTTTGTTAAACACGATCAGCCAGCATCTGGTCTCTAAAATCTGAGCCCTCGGTCTGAGCTCTAAAATCTGAGCCCTCGATCTGTTGGTCTGAGCTCTAAAATCTGAGCCCTCGATCTGTTGGTCTGATCTCTAAAATCTGAGCCCTCGATCTGTTGGTCTGAGCTCTAAAATCTGAGCCCTCGATCTGTTGGTCTGATCTCTAAAATCTGAGCCCTCGATCTGTTGGTCTGATCTCTAAAATCTGAGCCCTCGATCTGTTGGTCTGATCTCTAAAATCTGAGCCCTCGATCTGTTGGTCTGATCTCTAAAATCTGAGCCCTCGATCTGTTGGTCTGATCTCTAAAATCTGAGCCCTCAATCTGTTGGGTTTCTCAAAATTCATTGTCTTGTGACACTAAATGCCACACTGTTAGACTGTGTCTTCATTCAAAAAATAAGAACTTTCTGTGTTAATTTCTTTCCTTTATCGTTCTGTGTCGGTCACAGACATGTAGGAGACATGTAACAGACATGTAACAGACATGTAGCAGACATGTAACAGACATGTAGCGGACATGTAACAGACATGTAACGGACTATAACGGACATGCAACAGACATGTAACAAACATGTAACAGACATGTAACGGACATGTAGTATGAGCATTTTATAAAACTGGCTTTATATCTTTTTACGGCGGGCATCTTCTTAAAAAACTGTTATAAATGTTATAAATGTTATTCACTATAAAATATTCTCTGTAACTGATTCTTTCTTTCTTTCTTTCTCCGCACAGTATTATAAGCACAGCTATTTTATTGTGTGTCTATTTTAAAGACAACAACAACAAAAAAACAATTCTGTTATAAATTTTATTTTATATAAGACTACATTTCTTTTTAAATAGGGAAATGAGGTTGTTACGCCCTTGTCTGAGACCATCTTTGGAGTGAATACTTTCCTACCGGAAATTGTTCCGCTGAAAGTGCACAGGAACCGCTCGGATAACGGTGATCTCGGGATATCAATCGACTTGCTGTATTCTGACGATGCCACTGTCACTTGGATCGCTCATGGCAGATCAAAGTCCTTCATAGATGAGATCTCTCTTCTTCTGGGAGAAGCAATTCCTAGTCGATATACGCTACAGATGTCTATACCACGAGAAGTGTTCCAGAAAAGAGATGTTCCAAATTCTAGAGTTGACTCACAGGAAGAAAATGAAGGAGTCTTCAGTCTTGAAGACGATGAGTTTTTAGTGGATCATAAAGAGGTTTATGTTAAACTCCAGTCACAAAACTTTCCAGAAGCTGCAGTACTAATAATATCATTAGATGATGATGATACAGGAGATAACAGCGAGGTAACAGCTGATGGTGCGGGAAGTGACAGAAATACGGTCGTCGATGAAGCCTTGCCGAAGTTCCCAGAAATGCAGGAATCATACCACAGAACGATTGTAGTACAACCTGGAGAACGTAGTGTTATCACACTGGATGTGATGTTTACAGAAAATGACCGCTATTCTGTGAAAGGTTTGATATACAATTCTTCAAATAACAGGATATTCACCACTCTCTGGAGCACAAGTTACTTACTTGGACCGTCAGAATTTGAAAAAATTCCACATGGAAACGACGGAGTTAGCGATTATTTGTTCCAGGATAATGTTAAACTTCAGGACATTTCAGATCCACACGCGCCCTCCAGTGTTAAGCAGATCGTAATTAGCATACCAACAGAAAAAAATGACATCAGCGGTATATATACCGTCATAGCCCACCATGAAGCTTCTGCTGATGATTCAGGATTAATTCTGGAATCAAGCTTAGAGCAAACATTTGTTCTGCGAAGAGAAAGTCAGGAACACGGACCAATACCCTCCGGTGTTTTGGAGTTTCAAGGTGGAAACTACTCCGAAATGTCATGCAAGATTGGTCAGGAATGTCTCTTAACATGTCACGTGTTTGGCACTGCTGTTCAGATTTTGGATCTTATGCATAAAAATGCCGCCAGTCAGTTTGTGACTTTGCTGTACGAAGATGTTGAATATGGGACGTATGAGTCTTCCGTTATGGCCCTTGTTGACTCCACCAACCCAAACCACTCTGGGACCTATCTTTGTAAAGCTGAAAGTGGGCTTACTTCTATAAGCAAGGAGATTGATGTCTTCTTTGTTGACAAATAAAACAATTTGCCAGCTATGCAAAGTGACTTGTGCCAATCATTTAGAGGCGGAGCCTGAAGGGCCACCTCTAGATGACCCGACATCTTCTATGATTTAAGCAGGCTTGAAACAATAAAGGATATAATGAGCTAAGTGGTTTCAAAGATATTCATAATTCTTTGATCTAATGTTTTATCCTTTACAACATTAAAAAACTTCTTATTCTATCCTTCATGTCTCTGATAAGTGGCAACGCAAGGTAGGGACACGTATGAATTACTGCTGATGATGGGATTCATGGAGGCTACCTGTCTCTTTGGATGTCTGAGCTTATAACACCGGATTTCGAAGAAGAAGGATACGACAACAACGACGGAGGCGAAGACAAAAGCCTTTGTCCAATTTCCTGGTCGAATAATAATTTGCGTGTTTTAAATTTATCAAAGCGTCCCCACATAATGCCCATAACAACATACATGAAGCCAATACAAATCACAATGACGCTGATTTCATCTAAATTTGTACGTGCTGTGTATTCTCTAATTTTTAAATAGATCCATGTGAATCGTCACTTTCAGATATACATTTACACAAAGTATCACAAGCGAAATGTATCTGATAAGGTAACATTTCTTGGCATTTTTTAAACCTTTATGTTTCTAAATGGATCAAACATTTTTACACATCACAGCCACTTATATCAACGAGCTTTGCTCAGTGTCGTTATGTTACTTTTTCTCTCGTTTTTTTAGAAACTGACTGTTTATGTTATTAATGGAGACAAGATCCACATGGGAATGTTCTTGTTTCTGATTAATTTAAGAATAGTTATAAAATAACGAATAAAGTTTATCAAAATCTTTCTAGTAATGTTGATAATGATGGTCAAACATAATAGCAATTATTTTGATGATGATGATGATGATGACTGTGATAGTGATAATAATGAAGATATGATGGTGTTTGTCGTTGTTAATGTTGTTGTTGATGATGATGATGATGACGATGTGTAAGAGGAAATTTTTGGTAATGATGATGATTGTGATGATGGTTCTAAGGACTGTTATTGCCGGAAGTGGGGTGGAGAATTCGCTCTCCACTCCAGCGGCGTGCGACTCAAACAGCCTCTGGCAGTCAAGTCCAGCTCATGGCCTTCCCGTGGCAGAACTTTTTAAACTGACAGGAGAAGGGGCGAAGGCGAATATCTGGCGCCTGAAAACCAGACACTTAGGGTAGATGAGTGGCACGTTTGGTAGCTCATCTACTGCTGCTGGCGAGATTCTTCAGCTGCCGTGCGTGGAGCGGTGCTCCTCCCGGCCAATGAAGAAAGGTGCAAATGGGTTGCCGCGCGGCACAACTGTGGAAAAGGTGGTAGAAAGGATAAAGCGAAGCAAACAGTCAAATCACAGCACCTCTGGTCTGGAGGTCGGCCACGTCCTAAGTGTACTCATATCGGGTGAAATTTCTGAACTGGCTTAACCTAGAGGTTAAGACACTGCTGGCGAGACTTTTCGGATGCCGCGCGTGGAGTGAAGCTCCTCCCGGCCAAGGAAGAAAATGGGGAAAAGCAATCAGGGTTGCTGTGTGGCGTCAATGTGAAAAGGTGAAGGAAAAAGATAAAGTGAAGATTAATCGGTATGTCCAGTAGTATCGCTGCGAGAGCTACACATACCACGGCATCTCTGCTCTAGAGGCCGGCCACGTCCGAAATACACCTACACTGGTGAAATATGCCCAAACCGGCATGCACCAGGGGTGAAACTTGCTGGCTAGGCATGTCATGCCACCTCCACTCTAGAGGTCGGTCACGCCTGATATACACCCATACTGGTGAATTTTGCCTAAACCGGCTCACACCAGGGTGAATCTTGAAGGCTATGCATGTCACAGTACCTCTGCTCTAGAGGTCGGTCCCATCCCAAACATGCCCATACTGGGATAATATGCCTAAACCGGCTGAACCCAGGGGTGGAAGTCATTAGTGGCGAGGATTCATCCTCCTGGACAAAACCTCCATCCTGGTCACAATTAGGAAGGGTAGCGGCCACGACCATAAAATGCTGAAGTCGGAGACACTGGACCAGGGCAGTCTAGATAGGCAACCACCTCTCACCCGGCGGGGATGTATGCATATCCTAATCACGCTGAGGTTTTCCGGTGAGAAAGTCCAACACTGGACTGGATGGGCAACCACCTCTCACCCGGCGATGATACATGGGTATCTTAAAACACGTCGAGGTTTTCCAGTGAGTAAGTCCAACTCTGGCCTGGGTGGGCTACCACCTCTCACCCGGCGGGGATATACTGATATCCAAAACACGTCGAGGTCTTCCGGTGAGAAAGTCCAACTCTAGACTAAACTGGTGCAACGAAAACCACGGTGTCACGCAATCCCGCTTCCGGGACCCACCAAGAATACAGGCTCAAGCCCTGCGATACTCTGAACCCCATGTGGTCCTCTCGGGGATCCCGTGTGGTCCTTTCGGGGACCACACGGGGGACCACAGGACTTAAAGTGGACCACAGGCGTAGATTCAGTAGGATCGCGGGGCGGTCTTGGTGGTAGAAGCGAACGAAGAAGAAGAAGAAGATTGTGATGATGACGAAAAATAAAGGGAAATATTTTGGTGATGATGATGATGATGAAGCAAAAAAAAAAATAGCATGAAAGAGTCAATGTCTAAAAATGTTGACGTGATAAACGATTAAAACCAAAGTGCAGAATTTCACAAAATTCCCATAAAATAAACAACGAATATCATTAATGAAATGAAATAGTTCCTTTGATATTCCAGCGAACTATTTGATTGAGTTTACACAGATTAAACTGCACCTTGCATTGTGGACACTTTAATAAAATCGTAGAAAGAGATAATAATAGAAGCAAGCCACATTTTAACATTACAGAATAACGTCCTTCCAATCTCTCTCTGATAACATTTCTCATCAAAATGTATTCCCCGAGAACGTATGGATATTTTCCCAGAATGAAATATTTAAACTGCATAAAAATTGATCGTTTATCAAGATTTTCAATACATCTGATACCCCGTTCCAAACAGACATAAAAATACAGAGTGTGAAGATTTTAGAAAACATGATACTGGATTCCACTGTAGATTCCACTCGCAGACTCCACCCTACTCGTATGTAAAGTAGGTAAAGGTAATCCTGTCATGCCTTAGAGGCACATAGGAATATGGTGTTAGTGTCCATATTTTCCTTGACCTGTCAGCACACTAGAGGGTGATATGGTCAGTATCACGCCTGGCCGCCTTTCCTTCCTCAATCCAGAAGAAGTCGGGTACCCATTTCTACGGCTGGGTGAGTGGGGCGCTTCCGCCCGGATTCGAACACCCGACCTTCGCCATGAGAGACAAGTGCACTAACCACTTCGCCACTCAGACACCCACCCCACTCGTAGATTCCACTGTAAACCAAAGAACTTACTGACATTTAACAGCTCTTGACTCGGTGGAAATAAGGCAACGAACGCATTTGAATCTGAAATCAGTTTGAAACATCACTCGTTCTTTATTTCCTGTTTTCGGTTTAGCGACAGCATGTCTGGGAATAGTAACACACTCATTCCATAAGTGCTTTGGGATTTTCAAAGTGAGGCAGCTATTTGTTTCAGCAAGCAGTTGCCAGACTCCCTGGTGGAAAGTTGACAAGCATTTAAATGTAGGACCTATTGTAGGAAAAACACTTAATCGCCTCACTTATATAACCAAAATCGCCATGAGTGGTGAATGCCGGCAAGGTTGTCTATCACCAATAATAGGTTTACATTGTCAGTTTGGTCCCAGTAGTGTTATACTTGCCAGAATAAGCCAAACACTGAACTTATTAATCTTCTTTTCCCGACATTTCAGCTACAGAAAATGAGCTTAGCGGTGAAAATAATACGACGTCATGTGTTTGTATTTTATCTGGCTTACTCCAACAGCCAGTGATGTTTATCTTTTATGGCCTGAACCTTTCTGTGTAATTCTTTGCAAGCAAAGGTCCTGCTTCATAGTATATGAGGAAAGCCGCTGGCGATGGTTGGGACATGTGCTCCGAATGACTGACAACTCACTACCAAAAATAGCACTAAGATGGACACCACAGGGGAGCAGAAGTAAGGATAGACCAAAGTGTAGTATTTATAATTTATACAGATATTATTATTTTATATTTGCTTTTACTGACGTGAATTATTATTCAATCTTTTATTCTGTCTGGCTGCCGTCGTACTGAGTGGTGGAAGGCTGACTACACCATACGTTCACACCTTACATGTAAATAACAGGAACACGAAACAACAATCCTTTTTTTATAAAATCACGATCTTTGTATTTACAAAATTCTGATCCATAAGGCAACACAAATCAACGAATCCTATGCACATGATGTCCATATAAGTATACATTTCCACACGCGTTATTGATTCATAAAAAAAGGTTCCTTGAATAATATGATTTCAATCCTGATTACAATGCACCTACTAAACTATACACGTCAGCCTCCATCTATCGAATGATCCTTCGTCCACGACTCGTCGCTGGACTTCCACGTGCTCAACTTATCCCCCTTTTCTTCTCTTCTCGTCTTATATACCTGGTCAGCCCGGACTCGAAGGCCTGGGGATTTCCATTCAAAACTTGGCCGTCTCTGGCCAGTGGGATTTCCAATCAAAACCGGGTCTTATATCTTATATCTTATATCCTTCCCGTGCCGTTAGACGTCACATAGGGCTCGCAAAGTAGTTCGCCAATTTTTCCTGTCTTCGGCGAGTCTTTCAACCTCATCAAAGGATTTTATGCCTGTTAACTTGGCCTCTCTTAATAATGTTCTCTTCAGAGTTTCACGCGGTCTGCCCCTTTTTCTTCGGCCTGTTGTGTTCCACTTGATAGCTTGTTTTGGGATTCTCTGCTCATTTCTTCTCATCAAGTGGCCAACATATGTCCATCTCCTTTTCCTGATCACCCGTGAGACTGGTTGTTGTTCAGTCATCTGTCTTATCTCTGCATTGTTCTTGAATTCATTCCACTTGATGCCGAGTATTTTCCTTAGGCATTTGTTTTCAAAAGAGTCTAATTTCTTTTCTATTTCTTTAGTTGTTTTCCAGCTTTCGCATGCATAAATGAGGGTGGGTATTACATTTGAATTGAATAGTCTTAACTTGGTTTTTGTGCTTATAACTTTTGAATTCCATATGTTCTCCAGATTCTTGAAGATTGATGCTGCTTTTGCAATTCTGATCCTAACTTCCTTTCTAGTGTCACCATCCTGGTCTATGTAGCTGCCAAGGTATGCAAATTGATTGACTTCTTCAATATCTGTCCCTTCTATGTGTATTTTTCCATTTTGATTGATGGGAATTTTCATTATTTTTGTTTTGTCCTTGTTAATTTCAAGTCCTATTTTGCTAGCCAGTGAAGATAGGCTATCTGTTTTTTCTTGCATGGAATTCACATTATTACTGATAAGAGTTATGTCATCAGCAAAATCAATATCTTCTAGTTGGGTCCCATGTACCCAGTCAATACCTGTGTTACCTGTGCAGCATTTTGTCATTATGAAGTCTATTGTAATCCCAAAAAGTAAAGGAGACAGTATACATCCTTGTTTCACGCCTGTTTCAATCTGGAACCATTCACTCATCCCTTCTTCTGTCTTGACTGCACAACCATATCCATTGTATAAGTCCTTAATGATGTTGACAATTTTAGATGGTATTCCATATAGACATAAAATTCTCCATAATGAATCTCTGTGTATGCTATCAAATGCCTTCTTAAAATCTATGAAATTCAGTATTAATGGTTTCTGCTTTTCAATATGTTCTTCAAGTATTATTCTGAGAGTAAAGATCTGGTCGAGACAGCTTCTCCCTTTTCGAAATCCTGCTTGTTCTTCTCTCATTGCAGTATCCACTATATCTTTGAGTCTATTCAAAATGACCTTGCAAAATACTTTTGACACAACTGATATTAAGGTTACTCCTCTCCAGTTGTTACAGTCACTAAGGTTGCCCTTTTTTGGTATTTTCACAATGATTCCCTTCTTCCAATTAGAAGGGACCTTTTCTTCTTTCCAAATCTTGTTAAACATTCTCTGTAGTTGTCTCATGTTGTCACTATTGATAGCTTTTAGCATCTCGGCTCACTCGGGTCACTGCTTGCTTATTTTTCCACTCCTTACAAAAGGAGACATGGAGAAGAACAACAGAGAGGATGTTGAACAATAGAGGGGTCACATGGGCAAGAGCAGAAAAAAAGGCAACGGACAGGCGTTTGTGGAAAACGGAAGCCCTGTGTGCCTTGGGCACTTAAGGCTCAGAGAGAGAGAGAGAGAGAGAGAGAGAGGAGAGAGAGAGAGAGAGAGAGAGAGGGGGGGGAGATTGAGTGATTGATTGATCTTTATTTCAAAAGGGTTAAGAATTGGGCATCAGGCCCATCTGACATTCTGCCCTTTACCATACATCTGTCACTCTATTCCAGACATTCTACAAATATGCTGTTCATGTAACAAACATAATTAACACTGAAGCTGAGAGACATAAAATACAATATAATATTTACGTTTCGCTCTTAAACATTCACTCAGTACAGAAGTAACTACATACATTATAAATGACTATCTACTAAACAAAATTTTCGGGACTATTCAGAAAACAATTAATTGTATTCGGTGTCTGTAAGAGCAGTTTAAGATAACTTTTAAGTTTTATAATTCATGGAGGCATGTAGTCGACATCAAATAGATACTGGGAAAGCTTGTATTTGTAGGAAGGAGTATAATTTATATATTTTTTTTATACAGGATGGGAGGGTATTCCAAAGATGAGCAGCAGAATAACTAAAGCTTTTCTTGTAAAGATCAAGTCTAGGTTTTGGAAGACTTAAGTTGTTCAAGCGTTGGCTGCACTTTGGGCTAAATTTAAACAGGTTCCATAGATAAGGCTGGCCATGCCGTGAAAAAATTTGATGTACTAACTTGGCTTTGTTGAATAGGAAGCTGTTCTTAAGAGGCAGTATTTTGATACGTTTGTGCTGGTTAGTTGTTTGTGCTTGAGAGAGAGAGAGAGAGAGAGAGAGAGAGAGAGAGAGAGAGAGAGAGAGGGGGGGGGGGGATTGAGTGATTGATTGATCTTTATTTCAAAAGGGTTAAGAATTGGGCATCAGGCCCATCTGACATTCTGCCCTTTACCATACATCTGTCACTCTATTCCAGACATTCTACAAATATGCTGTTCATGTAACAAACATAATTAACACTGAAGCTGAGAGACATAAAATACAATATAATATTTACGTTTCGCTCTTAAACATTCACTCAGTACAGAAGTAACTACATACATTATAAATGACTATCTACTAAACAAAATTTTCGGGACTATTCAGAAAACAATTAATTGTATTCGGTGTCTGTAAGAGCAGTTTAAGATAACTTTTAAATTTTATAATTCATGGAGGCATGTAGTCGACATCAAATAGATACTGGGAAAGCTTGTATTTGTAGGAAGGAGTATAATTTATATATTTTTTTATACAGGATGGGAGGGTATTCCAAAGATGAGCAGCAGAATAACTAAAGCTTTTCTTGTAAAGATCAAGTCTAGGTTTTGGAAGACTTAAGTTGTTCAAGCGTTGGCTGCACTTTGGGCTAAATTTAAACAGGTTCCATAGATAAGGCTGGCCATGCCGTGAAAAAATTTGATGTACTAACTTGGCTTTGTTGAATAGGAAGCTGTTCTTAAGAGGCAGTATTTTGATACGTTTGTGCTGGTTAGTTGTTTGTGCTTGAGAGAGAGAGAGAGAGAGGGGGGGAGGGGGCTGTATACACGCACAAACTTATATAAAATAAATCTCTCTCAAATAGTTCTCACAGAGTTTTCGGAGTACATGTCAAGAGCTACCGCTGGTAAAAGGATTCTGTGTGTCAGTCATCCTCAGAGGTAAACTTGATTAGTTCGAATTTGCTTATCTTGCACTTCAAGCAGATATTAAGAGATATTTCTTGTAAGACCACACTTGCTGCTATTTTGAGTCAAATGTTCATCACGTTTTTACAGTGAATGTCACGGGCGTACAAAAAGCAACTTATCGAACAGCCTAGTCAGACAACCGCCTCTGCCACCTGGCCTAACTGGAGACATTGGGTACCTATGTTGGGGTACCACAGAAAAATCCACTTTTCATCCCCAGTGACGATACGGCGGACAAAGATTTTGTCGTGTGAGTTAGCCAACAGTTGGCCACAGACATCAACACGTCTCTGAGCTTGCTAGGGAGATCATTGGGGACACGTCGAGGCTGCCTGCTACTGAAGGGGAGCTCGTGCAAGTGTCGAACTCTGGTGCTCTGAGAAGGGCCCGGGTGGGCTGCCAAGTGCCGAGTATACTGGGATTGTCTTCAACAGCCTGGCTTAGGGCTTCATCATATGTGATTGAGGGGCGACCCGTCCTGGGCTTGTCTTTCATGTCGCTGTCCCAAGACCTGGACCTTTGGTAGATAGAGGTGTATGGTGCAGTTTTACAAAGTGAGGGAGGAAGTGAGCAAGGTGAGAAAAAAAACGAATATAAAGTATGAGAATGAATAAATGAAAAACATACAACATCCGATATTTCGGCGTGAGCCTTATTCGAGGATACATGCAAAAACAAAATACAAACATATATAACTTATCTGAAGCGTCTTCCTCTCAGTAAAGCGGAAATGCAGTCGCCATCCCTTTTATCTGGACCTTTGGGAACCACTTCCTTGCAGAGCTGTCATCAACCGTCCCTTCCCCTCCCAAACTGCGGATTTCACGGGCATCTGCAGAGGCTTTCAGCCCTTTCTTCCAAGAATGCCCCAGGAGGACACGAACGACAACCTTGCTGTCCGCCATATTTCCTTCTGCTGATCTCTTGTCTCACGATTCATTGCCTAAAAATGTGTTTGCACGTGTTCAGCATGACGTAGCACATGACGTCAGCATACGTTGCTATCAGTATGTCATATAAGAGGGAAACCTTGACTGAAATTAGGATATCGAAAAACGCGACAAATTTTTGACTCAACTTAATAGTTCTCGCGAAATCTTGTAGAATACTTTCCTCACAATCTTCGATGTCTACCGCGCGTATAGAATGAGCATGTGGTTCTGCAGTGAACTTCAAAGGATGGTACTTGAACAAATTAAGCAGCAGAGATGTAGGATTCAGAGAGGAAGATTTTAGCGGAATTAGTAACCTATTTCTTATTTTTTTAAAAAAAGAGTACTTAAGTAGTGAAGTGGTTAGTGGTTAGTCCATCTCATGGAGGGATCGAAGGTTCGCGTCCTACCGGACCTACCCTATTTACCCAGTAGTATAATACAGGCATCCTGTTCGTCTTAAAGCTGGAGATGTAAAGGGGGACAGGAATGATGATGACAACACCGCCCTCTAGTGTACCGACTGATGGACAGACCGACACTAGCACCAGATGGACAGACCGACACTAGCACCGGTGACAGACCGACACTAGCTCCAGATGGACAGACCGACACTAGCACCAGATGGACAGACCGACACTAGCACCAGATGGACAGACTGACACTAGCACCAGATGGACAGACCGACACTAGCACCAGATGGACAGACCGACACTAGCACCAGATGGACAGACCGACACTAGCACCAGATGGACAGACCGACACTAGCACCAGATGGACAGACCGACACTAGCACCAGATGGACAGACCGACACTAGCACCAGATGGACAGACCGACACTAGCACCGGTGACAGACCGACACTAGCTCCAGATGGACAGACCGACACTAGCACCAGATGGACAGACCGACACTAGCACCAGATGGACAGACCGACACTAGCTCCAGATGGACAGACCGACACTAGCACCAGATGGACAGACCGACACTAGCACCAGATGGACAGACCGACACTAGCACCAGATGGACAGACCGACACTAGCACCAGATGGACAGACCGACACTAGCACCAGATGGACAGACCGACATTAGCACCAGATGGACAGACCGACACTAGCACCAGATGGACAGACCGACACTAGCACCAGATGGACAGACCGACACTAGCATCAGATGGACAGACCGACACTAGCACCAGATGGACAGACTGACACTAGCACCATATCGTTTAGTTTTATCAGTAATATGACAGGGCTACTTGTGTCTCTTACCATCTCTTTATCAAGGTTGAAATGTTTTATCTTCTAGTATAAACTTGTTTGGATTTATGAAAAGAAGATCAGAAAAAGACAAGTGTGGCCCATAAAGGGCCCCCCAGTGCAATGCCTACAATGCTGTTTAGACTGCCTTCTTACAACTACAGTTACTACTACTACTACTACTACTACTACTACTACTACTAGCTTGTTAATGCTGCTAGAACTAATCCACTTTAAGTGTACTGGTAATGTGATATGTGGTAGGTATTGTATTTTTTGCCAGCTCTAATAGTAACATATTAGGGAGAATAACAATATTGTTATCAGTCTAAGTTTTTTTTTAAAATGTCAGTACTGTAATACTACCTATCACCAAACATCACAATCACGTTTGTTCTGTTGTGTAGTTGTATGTCAGTACCGTAATACTTCTTATCACCAAACATCACAACCACATTTGTTCTGTTGTGTATAATTTTTATCATACTAGAAGGACACTTGATATTAAAAACTCCCTGCTTAAATGGAGAGCGAAACAACCATATCTGCCAGAACAGTGACCGCCATTCGTCTTCCAGGTTCATCCACCTTCATTAATATGACCAGTCGTCCCGTGTTATACGGGACAGTACCGAATCTTAAGAATTTGTCCCTGAAAATCGCATTACTTCGGCCGGGACGCCAAAATGTCCCCTATTTTAAACTCACTTGTCATATTATCCCGTATTGTCATCTTTGATTGCCATATATTCGGAAATACCTCAGAATTTTATAACTATTTTAGTGGAAATGTTGCTATTTGGAAGAAAATTCATTATCTATAGTACGAAGTAAGTCTGGCTGGAACATTTTTAAGTACATTTATACATTTAGTCCACTGATTAAAGTTTTGGGTTAAACATGAACTTAATCACCATCTGACTGAGTATAAATTTTGTCCACTGATTAAAGTTTCGGGTTAAAAATGATCTTAATAATCATTTGACTGAGTATAAATTTTGTCCACTGAATAAAGTTTCGGATTAAACATGATCTTAATAATCATTTGACTGAGTATAAATTTAGTTCAGTGATTAAAGTTTCGGATTAAACATGAACTTAACCCTCATTTGGATTAAACATGAACTTAACCCTCATTTGACCGAGTGTAAATTGAGTCTACTGATTGAAATTTCGGGTTAAACACTAACGTAGCCATCTTTTGTCTTGTATTTAAAATTAGAAAAGATGGTCATGCTACCTTCATCCTTACCCAGAAAAAAAAGGTTTCAAACTTCTGGAAGCACCCCCATGGGTGTGCTGAGACCTTACCAAGAAAAAAAAAAGGTTTCAAACTTCTGGAAGCACCCCCATGGGTGTGCTGAGACCTTACCAAGAAAAAAAAAAGGTTTCAAACTTCTGGAAACACCCCCATGGGTGTGCTGAGACCTTACCAAGAAAAAAAAAAGGTTTCAAACTTATGGAAGTAGCCCCAGCGATGTGCTGAGACCTTACCAAGAAAAAAAAAAAGGTTTCAAACTTCTGGAAGTACATCAGGGATGTGCTGAGACCTTACCAAGAAAAAAAAAAGGTTTCAAACTTCTGGAAGTACATCAGGGATGTGCTGAGACCTTACCAAGAAAAAAAAAAAAGGTTTCAAACTTCTGGAAGTAGCCCCAGGGATGTGCTGAGACCTTACCCTTCATTCCTTCAACTCCCCCCTCCCCCTCACGAGAACCTGAAAACTCTTGCTAGTTATATTTATCTACTCGAATATGCTTATTTACATCACCTTTCTTTGACTTCTCGAGACTGTGATTATGTATTCTGAGCCAAGATCTCAATGAACAGGCATCATATCGGATGAGGAGTGGATGCAGCCGTTGTCTTTGAGAAACATTTTGTAAGCCCGTGCAAAACTACTTCTTCTCCTCTCCTTATACACCTCCCCCCCCCCCAACCCCTGCACCCCGTATCTAGTACAGGCTCTTGAAAGACCCCCGGGCCCACCCTTAAAACAAGGAAAATCTTCGAGGCTTTGGATCTATGCGTCGACAGAACGCCCCTTTGACATGGTCAGGAAATATCAATGCGTTTGGAATCCCGGCAACCAGGAAATTACACATCTGTAAACATCATAGTGTTTTCTATTTTAAACTTTTTATCTAATGTGCAGACTCCATCACCTTATGTTTCTTATACTGCTTACAGGGAAGGCTTTTTTGCCTAAATATTGATTGTTTTTCTTGTCTGTGAATATATGAATTGTCATGCTAATTTTTCTTTATTCCTAGTTAATGAAAATTCCTTCTTGCCGTATCGGGAATCCGAGGCCTTTGATGGAGACAAGATTCACGTATGAATGTTCATTTTACTGATGGGGACAAGATTCACGTATGAATGTTCATTTTACTGATGGAGACAAGATTCACATATGAATGTTCATTTTACTGATGGAGACAAGATTCACGTATGAATGTTCATTTTACTGATGGAGACAAGATTCACATATGAATGTTCATTTTACTGATGGAGACAAGATTCATGTATGAATGTTCATTTTACTATTGGAGACAAGATTCAAATGAGTGTTCATTTTACTGATGGAGATATGATTCACATATGAATGTTCATGTTACTGATGGAGACAATATTCACATATGAATGTTCATGTTACTAATGGAGACAAGATTCACATATGAATGTTCATGTTACTGATGGAGACAAGATTCACATATGAATGTTCATGTTACTGATGGAGACAAGATTCACATATGAATGTTCATGTTACTGATGGAGACAAGATTCACATATGAATGTTCATGTTACTAATGGAGACAAGATTCACATATGAATGTTCATGTTACTGATGGAGACAAGATTCACAAGGAATGTTTTTGTTCCTGATTAATTTAAGAATAATTATAAAATAACAAATTTATCCAAATATATCGTAACACGACAGTAAAGAAAATAGCAACTGCAATGTTTTATTAGCACAAACGTTATTTTATTAATTAGATATAGCAACAGTTAATATCAGATGTGTGATGGTGACCCAGTTTTGGTCAGCATAATAACTTATTGAAGCCATAAGAGGCGGAGTTTAAAAAAAAACCGACGCGAATCACTGGTTTTAACAATGAGAGTTTTGTGTTTGTCGTTTGTTCAGCTATGTAAACAAAACGAGATAAGCCACTAAAGTCCACACACAGCCTGTTTGGCCACATGAAATAACGCTTGCTTGCATTTAGCAAGGAAAGGCCTTTGTGAGCAACGTATTCAACAAGAACAGACCGCGTGGACAAAGTGCATTCAACGCGGATAGCCTGTGTGGACAGCGCATTCAGCGCGGATAGCCTGTGTGGACAGCGCATTCAACGCGGATAGCCTGTGTGGACAGCGCATTCAGCGCGGATAGCCTGTGTGGACAGCGCATTCAGCGCGGACAGCCTGTGTGGACAGAGCATTCAGCGCGGACAGAGCATAGGAGCTGACCATTCAACGCGGACAACCTGTGTGGACAGCGTTTTCAAAATGGACATTGTATATTGATAGCACATTCAACGCGGACTGGCTGCGAATCCCAATTTATGGTTGGGTGTCCTCAGAAAAGATTTCTCCTTTAAACGCAGTCTCCAAAAGAAAAAAAAATCAATAAAAGCCACCGAAGTTATGTTTTTCTCTTTCGCCCGAAAAAAAAAACCAAACAAACGACGTTTAATTGTCCATCTGCATAAATTTGAAACGCTCACAATGAAAATAGTTCCTAATGCAGTTTGAAAGCTCATAGATTACAGAACTTAATCCAGTTGTCCACATTTTATATTGATTAATTAATAGCATGAAATATGAAAATAATTCAGCATTTTCTTGAAACTTGCGTTTATGAAGACTTGAAATACATGAGACTAACGTCAGTGTGTAATAACTTATGATATGCATTTAGCCGGAAACAAAACCAAAAATAACCCACATCCTTTTTAGAAATAACCTCCCTCTCTGTATGTATGAGACAGTCATAATCCCACAAGAAACGAAAATCCACATGGGATTCGATTTTAAACATGCTGCACAATTGTTCACACTTCACTCTCCGCCCGGAAGAAAATATTACAAATACATATCATTTGTGAGACCATCCATCTTCCTCTGTTTCCTTGAACCTTCCCAATCTTGAAATGTCTCTCCGTGTCTGGCGACCCTGTTTGTGGAATGTAAACTACGTACACTGAATTTAGACTTGACAGACTCTGCGCTGCCATATATGTCAACATCCCCGTTCCAGATCCCGTTTCTTATGGACATTTGATGTCTGAATCGTCTCTGCTTATGTCGACATATCGTTAAAAGTCGCTTCAGGCTCTTGCGAAACATGGAATTGTGGGAAAAGTAGACGATGGGATTGTAACAAGAATGAGACATGGCCAACCAGTGGGCGCACAGCCAGACAACATTCATGTGAGGGAAGCTGTAGATTTCCGGGTTGTTGTCCCCAACTAGGGTTATCACGTGTAAGGGCAACCAGCAGACAGCGTAGATGAGGACGACTATAATTATCATTTTGACCAACTGTAAATAGAAAGAGAAAAATGGGGAAATGTAAATTCACAAGATAAATGAAGAAACAAATATTGTGAAACGCACATAAAAATCTCTCTTCTTTTATCTTCCCCCTAAATGTCTAAATCCACACAAGAAAAGGTCTAAATCTACAGTAGAATGGCAAAACATAAACACTATCATCTACCGGCAGAGGGCATAACCTGTTAATCAGGTTTTCATTTCTGGAAAGACAAACATTCATATTTTTAAACTCAAGGCTGTAAAGCAAAAGCAAAGCAAAAACAGAGCTAAAACAGCACACGAAAAATAAACAACGAAATGATAAAACATTTCATAACAGCAATGAGCGAGGGTAAGATTTTGATGAAAATAATTGTGAAGGATTTTGATGTGTTTTGTTGGATTTTCATGCAATTGGGACATTCTTGGCAAATGATGTTGTATTAAAGACTTCAAATAGAGTTATCAGATTTCACCTAAGTTCTTAGAATAAAGTCTACTACTACTGCTGCTACTACTACTACTACTACTACTACTACTACTATTACTACTACTACTACTACTACTGCCATTGCATCTTCTACTACTACTACTACTACTACTACTACTGCTACTGCTGCTGCTGCTACTGTAACTACTACTTTTATTACTACTGCTACTACTACCACTGATACTACTACTACTACTACTACTACTACTACTACTACTACTACTACTGCTGCTGCCATAAACACAACTACTACTGCTACTGCAACTTCTGCTACTATTACTACTACTAATACTAATACTACTGCTACTACTACTCCAACTGCCGTAAACTCTGCTACTACTACTGCCACTGGAACTTCTACCACTACTACTACTACTGCTGCTGCTACTACTACTACTATTACTACTATTACTACTACTACTACTACTACTGCCATAAAACTACTAATACTACTGCAACTGCAATTTCTACTACTACTGCTACTAATATTACTGCTACTACTACTACTACTAGTGCTACTGCCACTGCAACTTCTAATACTACTACTACTGCTACAATTACTATTGATACTGTTACTACTACTAATACTACTACTACTACAATTACTACTGCTACAACTATTATTATTAATGTTGCTGCTGCTATTATTACTACTACTACTACCGGTACAACTATGATTACTACTACTGCTGCTTCTACTACTACTACTATAACTACTACTATTACTACTACTATAACTACTACTATTACTAATGCTACTATTATAACTACTTCTGCTGCTGGTACTACTGCTACTACTACCACTACTGCTACTATAACTGTTACTAGAACTGCTACTATTACTGCTGCTGCTTCTACTACTACAACTAATATTACTACTGCTAGTAATATTACAACTACCACTACAATTACTACAATTATACTACTACTACTACTACCACTTCTACTATTACAACTGCTACTACAACTACTATTACTGCTATTGGTGTTACTACTACTGCTTCTATTACTACAATTACTATTACTTATTCTACTACTACAACTACTACAATTACTACTACTACTACTACTACTACTACTACTACTACTACTATTACTACTACTACTTGCACTTAGGATCTTATTTAAAAAATCATCATATTGTATTGATGATCCTAATATCAATCCTAAGAGAATATGATGATAAATCATCAAACTGAACTTTAGATCTGAGTACAAAATCATCAAATTGTACTGAATATCTTAGAATATTTCTATCAAACTGTACTGAATACCTTAGAATATTGCTATCAAATTGTAGATTGTATAATAAAGTCATCAAATTATACTTAAGACCTTACGATAAAATCATCAAATTGTACAGAAGATTTAAACTTGAAGTTATCAAAACGTAAGGGAACTTTTCAAGGACAAAGGCAGCAGACTTCTAAACAAGGCTGGTCGATCTGTCATCACGAGCTATTTGACACGTTACAAAGAGATAAGGCAAGGACGTAACCAGCTTTAGTTCGCTTGGTCAGATGAACGTTTAGCTTCCTTGTGAAGAAGCGCACAATCATTGCGTGACAACATGGCCAAAACGTCACGCAGTTTCCCCCTTTGATTAATAAACAAAAACCTCAGGGTGTCCTAGAAAGCGTGCACAGGAAATTTTTTAAAAAAATTTATTTTCTACAGGCTCGAAGGGAAATAATTCAACATAATTGTCCTCGTCTTTCTTCAAGGCTAAGCTGTGTCCTAAGTTCCAGATGTGCTAACTTTTCTGCTCTAGTATTTATGAGACCCCTGTGAGCACTCAGAAAGACAATCGAAAAAAAACCCATATATGTCGCCAAAAATTTTACATTGAAAGAAAATATACAGACTTCCATATAGATTCCATACAAGATGCACACCCATCAAGCATACACCAGTGTCAAAGAAGGGAGGTCATAAAGTTGTCCTGAAACTTGCGATAATGAGTAATAATACAGGCACGTCATGCGTGTGGAATACCGATTTACGCTGGACAATATCTCATCCTCTTTCCTCGCCTCGATTTTTTAATGGTTGATTTGACGTAGATTTGAAGCACGCACTGGCACATATCTAGTTGGATTCTAAGAGTTAATGCATAATTTCAAACTGTCCACAATAATCATTTGGCCATAATTATATTGTGACTTTGTAATAGCAGCTTGGATGCAAATTGGCCCGGCTAGGAGATGCTTAATTACAGATTGTAGATTAGACCAAAGGTTTATGGGTGTTTACATTAATATTTAAACCTTAGGTTCGTGTCTCTTTTGATACGAAATAAATTCCTAGACATGTGTCTCTTTTGACACCACATAATGTTAATTCCTAGACATGCGTTTCCTTTGACACCAAATAATGTTACTTCCTAGACATGTGTCTCTTTTGACACAACATAATGTTAATTCCTAGACATGTGTCTCATTTGACACCAAATAATGTTAATTCCTAGACATGTGTCTCTTTTGACACAGCATAATGTTAATTCCTAGACATGTGTCTCTTTTGACACAGCATAATGTTAATTCCTAGACATGTGTCTCATTTGACACCAAATAATGTTAATTCCTAGACATGTGTCTCTTTTGATACTAAATAATGTTAATTCCTAGACATGTGTCTCTTTTGACACCAAATAATGTTAATTCCCAAACATGTGTCTCTTTTGACACCAAATAATGTTAATTCCTAGACATGTGTCTCTTTTGACACCAAATAATGTTAATTCCTAGACATGTGTCTCATTTCACAAAATAATGTTAATTCCTAGATATGTGTCTCTTTTGATACTAAATAATGTTAATTCCTAGACATGTGTCTCTTTTGATACTAAATAATGTTAATTCCTAGACATGTGTTTCTTTTGATACTAAATAATGTTAATTCCTAGACATGTGTCTCTTTTGATACTAAATAATGTTAATTCCTAGACATGTGTCTCTTTTGACACCAAATAATATTAATTCCTAGACATGTGTCTGACACCACATAATGTTAATTCCTAAACACGTGTCTCTTTTGACACAACATAATGTTAAGTCCTTGACATGTGTTTCCTTTGACACCAAATAATGTTAATTCCTAGACATGTGTCTCTTTTGACACCCAATAATGTTAATTCCTAAACAAGTGTCTCTTTTGACACCAAATAATATTAATTCATAAACAAGTGTCTCTTTTGACACCACATAATGTTAATTCCTTGACATGTGTTTCCTTTGACACCAACTAATGTTAATTCCTAGACATGTGTCTCTTTTGACACCAAATAATGTTACTTCCTAGATATGTGTCTCTTTTGACACAACATAATGTTAATTCCTGACATGTGTCTCTTTTGACACCAAATAATGTTAATTCCCTGACATGTGTCTCTTTTGACACCACATAATGTTAATTCCCTGACATGTGTCTCTTTTGACACCAAATAATGTTAATTCATAGGTTTGTTTTCTTTCTGATAAGAAATCATATCACTTACTACGGTTATTTCTGCTTTTGACAAGAAAATTTACCGTTTAACAAACTGAACATACTACCACTACTACTACTACTACTAGTACCACCGCTACTACTACTACTACTATTGCCACTATTACTACAACTACTACTACTCTGCCACAATTTCTACTACTACTGCCACTGCCACTACTACTACTACTACTACTACTACTACTACTATACTACTACTACTACTACTACTACTACTGATGTTGCTATTACTTCTTCTAAGAGATTTGTTCCCATCTGCTACGTGGGCTGAAAATCACCGTGGAAAGAGCTACCACATGGAAAACAAATCTGCGATAAGGCACTATTTCGTTTTAGGAGGCAACTACGTCCAAAACTGAAGATAAAACATACGCACGCAAGCACGGGGGGGAGGGGTGGGGGGTGGGGGGGGGGAAGGTTAGGGCAAATGTTGCTTAGTGCAGCTGTGCTCGATTATGGAAATCCAACATCAGTGGAATCCGCGATGATAAAGGGTGTTTGAATAGATGATATTTGAGAAGTTATACAACACTAACATCTCTTAGCTTCCAGACCATTTTCCAATACTGAAAAGTGGCATTATATCATTTTTGGATTCTAACACTATCGCTTTTACTAATACTACAGTTAACTCAGCTACTACTGCAGTAATTATTATTATCATTATTATTATATTCTTTCTATAACTACTACTACTACAAAAGACATTATTATTGTTGCAGCTGCTGCTGCTGCTACTACTACTACTACTACTATTGTTATTACTACTACTGCTACCTCTTCTCTTACTACTGCTACTACTACTATTACTACTATTATTGCTTCTAGTAATACTATTAGTGCTGCTGCTACTACTACTACTACATTTGTTGGTGCTACTACTACGATTACTAATACTACTGCTGCTACTGCTACTATCACTACCACTGTTACTATCACTACCACTACTACTACTACTACTACTACTACTACTACTACTACTACTACTACTACTACTACTACTACTTCTGATGTTGCTATTACTTCTTCTAAGAGATTTGTTCCCATCTGCTACGTGGGCTGAAAATCACCGTGGAAAGAGCTACCACATGGAAAACAAATCTGCGATAAGGCACTATTTCGTTTTAGGAGGCAACTACGTCCCAAACTGAAGATAAAACATACGCACGCAAGCACGGGGGGGAGGGGTGGGGGGTGGGGGGGGGGAAGGTTAGGGCAAATGTTGCTTAGTGCAGCTGTGCTCGATTATGGAAATCCAACATCAGTGGAATCCGCGATGATAAAGGGTGTTTGAATAGATGATATTTGAGAAGTTATACAACACTAACATCTCTTAGCTTCCAGACCATTTTCCAATACTGAAAAGTGGCATTATATCATTTTTGGATTCTAACACTATCGCTTTTACTAATACTACAGTTAACTCAGCTACTACTGCAGTAATTATTATTATCATTATTATTATATTCTTTCTATAACTACTACTACTACAAAAGACATTATTATTGTTGCAGCTGCTGCTGCTGCTACTACTACTACTACTACTACTACTACTATTGTTATTACTACTACTGCTACCTCTTCTCTTACTACTGCTACTACTACTATTACTACTATTATTGCTTCTAGTAATACTATTAGTGCTGCTGCTACTACTACTACTACATTTGTTGGTGCTACTACTACGATTACTAATACTACTGCTGCTACTGCTACTATCACTACCACTGCTACTATCACTACCACTGCTACTACTACTACTACTACTACTACTACTACTACTACTACTACTACTACTACTACAACTACTATTACTACTACTTCTTCTTCTTTTCTTCTTCTTCTTCTTTTTCTGCTTTCCGAGCCATTAAGGCTCATTGCTGCAGATAAAGTTCGCCTCCATTCTTCTCTATTCCTAATCTTCTCTCTCCAGTTGGTGACACCATATTTATTTTATAACCTCTTCTATGTTGTCTTTCATTATCTGTCTTGGTCTACCCCTTGATCATGTTTCCTTATCTCTTGTGCACACATCATTTTCGTTTGTCTGTTCTCTTCCATTCTTTCTACATGCCCCAGCCAGATAGTCTGTTCAATTTCAAGACATTTATAACTCGTTGGGATTTAAATAAGCTGTTCAGTTCATTGTTTTTTCTAGCTCTCAAGTTTCCACTGTTGGTAACCTTTATCAGCCCAAATATTCTTCTTAGGATCTTGTTCTCTTTCGACTGATACATTTTGCAATTTAGATCAGCGCTGGAGAATGACACAAGAAGGTAATGATATGTCTCTTGCAAGTGCGGAAATAAATCTACGGTCTGCCATAATAATAATATTATCAAATATCTGAATACGTTTCATTTACATAAAGGCTAGACAGTATTTGCAGCTTCTAAGAGCAGAGGTAAAAGCCAGAACGAACATGTTCTGATAAAAACAAACACGTTATAGAGAGAGTTGGACAAATTTCATCAGAATGCACGTGAGAATACTTCATTATTTCATCAGAATGCACGTGGGAATACTTCATTATTTCATCAGAATGCACATGAGAATACTTCGTTATTTCATCAGATTGCACGTGAGGGTTTTCGTTTTACTTTTATATTTCCAACCAGAATCCATCGGAGGGTATTACATTTAGTTTAAGAATTCACGTATTTGGTCTCATTGCATCTCATTGCATACAGACAAACAGACGACGTCAACATCTTTTTTAAATGAACCACTTTACCCTTGCTATTATTGTTATGTGCCATGCCGGACAGCATTGACGATAATGCTTCTCCAATCTTTGCGATCCTTGAAGTTTCCGATTAATTCAGATGCTTTCCTTTTCAGTGCCATCTGGTCAGTCCACCCAGACATTTTCCTCTTGGCCTTCCCTCTCTTCCTATTTTTTCCCTTAGAATTTTCCAGTCACTGCCAGGTTCTCTGGCTTTTGTCTTCTCGTGACATGGTCAAGAAATTTTGACTTGTCTTTTTCTTATCATTGACACTAGTCTGCATTTTTCAGGAACTTCTTTGAGGACCTCTTCATTTGTTTTTCTGTCTGTCTAGAATATTTGTTGCATCTTTTTGGCCAAAACCAGATCTCCATTGCTTCCATTTTCTTTGTCATCTTTTTGTTAATTGTCCAAGTTTCACAACCACAAAGCAATTTTGGTTCTGTTTAGCGCTGTAACACTCTTTTCCTCACTTTTAGGGGCATAGAGATCTGACTGAGCGAAGACCAAAATGTAAATTGAAAAAGAGACCTGACTGTCCGGAGGGCAGACATTTAAGATGTATATACTTACACTCACAACCCAGAAATAGCAGAGGTCTTCATGACCTCAGTTACTGTAACTCAGTGCCCTGGTAATTCTGCTCTCTAAAAGCATTAGCGTCGAAAGCCACATTCGTTAACTCTGGACTCTCTCATTCTTGTTTCCGTTCGAAATGAAGTTCAGATATACTCAGATTTCTTATTTCTGTGTTAACACGCTTATTTATTTCTCGTGAAGATCTGCAAAGTTGGTTTCTGAGTTTACTGTTACAGAGTGTAAGAAAGGGTTTTTCCTTTGTTATTAAATTTAGTTACAGCCGAGTGTAGTTTGCTGAGACGAGATCACGTTACAAATCCGAGTTTGAACAAATTAATTCCAAGTAATTCTACTGCTGCTGCTACTACTACTATTACTACTACTACTACTGCTGGTACTATTACTACTACTACTGCTGCTGCCGCCGCTGCTATTACTACTACTACTACTGTTACTTCTACTGCTGCTGCTACTAATACTACTGCTGCTCCTATTACTACTACTACTGCTGGTGCTGCTGTTGTTACTACTACTACTGCTGCTGGTGCTACTAATATTACTACTACTACTGCTGCTGCTGTTGATACTACTACTACTACTGCTGCTGCTGCTATTGCTACTACTACAGTTGCTACTACTATTACTACTGCTACTACTATTACTACTATTATTATCATTACTACTGCTACAACTGCTACTACTACTACTAATACTACTACTGCTAGTACTACTACTACTTTTACTAGCACTGCTACTAATATTATTATTATTACTATAATTAGATCTTACAAGAACGCTACAAAACCTCCTGTGGTTATAAAACAAATGATAAACGAGCCAACAAACAAGTAGGTGCTCACACTGAAGTAGACAACAAATGTTTACAAGATTAATAAAGAATAAAGCGGCCTTTACGTCTCTAACAAAGATTATCAGAAAATGCTTTTGTTTTAAAATTCCACCAAGCTACAAGTCTACAAGTATAGTTTCCCCCCATTATTCTCGTATATATTTTTCGTTGTCATGTCTAAAGTGCTTTCTGTTTTGTTCCCTAACATTTGCTACATAGATACGTGAACGCTGAGCTTGAAACAGACTGAGTGTAAAAACGACATTTAGGACACCCAGGACAGAAAAGAGACAAGCGTGAAATGTTATAGAAAACTCTGCGAGATACTGGAACTTGACCTAACAGTGCTGGCCGAAGAAAGATTAACATTCATTGGTCATTCAGCTAGAACGGCAAGTTCTGAGTACTTAATAACAACAACATGAAAGATAAGCGGTAAAAGAGTCAGGGGAAGAGAGAGGTAATGGTGATAGTGATTTAAACATGATGAAATTTAGGAAATAAGTTTATGATAGCTTCTCAGATACTGAGATATATGACAAAGCATGTTTGCCCTCGACTATCTGCACAGAACCTGACATAATGACATTTTTAATTTGCGAAGACATTTTCTGAAGTAGCACATACGCGTAATAACTGGTGTTTTGTCGAGTATTATTTTGTGAACAGTTCTTCTCACTATTTAGGTCCGAGCTGAAGTTAGAAGATGGACTTTAATATCTTTGTCCAATAAACTTCTTTGCTTTGCCTGGGTAGCTGGTGAGAAGAAAAAGCCTCACCCATGTTGTGCTTTATCCTTTGTCGACTCGGCCTATCAGCCTCACCCATGTTGTGCTTTCTCCCTTGTCGACTCGGCCTATCAGCCTCACCCACGTTGTGCTTTCTCCCTTGTCGACTCGGCCAGTCAGCTCCAGTGGGGGCAAGGTTCGTTACTCAGAAAGTTTAGCTAAGTTCTAGGCAATGCCAGAAGGCTATGGACGAAGAGAGATTTACTAAGTCTGACTTGACAGAAGAACATCTTAACTGGCTGCCCTTTGGACAGCCAGGTCTCTTCCAAATGAGTCAAGAGACCTGGCTGTCCAAAGGGCAGCCAGTTAAGATGCATATTCTTATACTCATAACCCAGAAATAGCACAGGTCTCCATGACTTTTGTGGTTACTGTAACTCAGCGACCTAGTAATTCTGGTTTCTAAGAGCAGTAGCGTCTAATACAGCGTCTATTATACTTACACTATAAGGAACCTTACACTATAAAAAACGGTACACTGTAAAGAATCTTATAGTGTTCATAATAAAGATGTTTTTCTCCTGCAACATAATAAAAATGTTTTTCTCCTGCAACATAATAAAGATGTTTTTCTCCTGCAACATAATAAAGATGTTTTTATCCTGCAACATAATAAAGATGTTTTTCTCCTGCAACAATTTACTGAAAGTTGTGTATAGGCGTGTGTGCGTTTGTGTGTGTCTGTGTGTATATGTGTTGGGATAGGGGGAGGGGAGAACTCTGTGTTCTTAATGAAATACGTTAAGAAATGTTATCACAGAAGTAGACAGAGGTGTATGATTCAGTTTTACAAAAGAAAAAAAAAGATAGAAAGAGTGAGGAAAACGGTTAGGAACGAGATTGTTTGAAAATAAGATGAGCAAGTATAGCTGAAGATCATACAAAAATCCAATATTTCAGCAAATGTTGTTACTAAGAATTATGTCAAAAAAAAAAGAGCAACACAATACATACAAACAATCGTCTCATGGTCTCTTCTCTCATTTCTCAGCCATTCGCCTGCTTCTATTTTATGCTTACCTACATCTATCTAGGCCCATTTTGTGCCAGTCCTTCTTAGGATGATAATACAATGTGTTTTTATCATGTGCTGTTTTTGTATGTGATCCTCGATAACGCCGTTTGCAGAAATATTGGATTATTGCATATTCATCATTTATTCGTCCTCATCTTAATTTCCACCACCCTTGCTCTTGCCCGTTTTCTTTCTTTTTTTTTTGTTTGTGTGTAAAACTGAGCCCTACACCTCAAGTTTACCGTTATCACTAGAACCAGTTTTGTCGAGTCATCATTTCTCTTATCTCTCAGTATAAATTGTTATCAAGAATCTCCAACTGACCAGAACAAGAAAGTAAATATTAGGGAACCTCTGGGCAACAACTCACTTAAGAGGCCCTTGAGTCTTCCTTCAGATGTTGTCCCAGCCGTCCCAGGACTTATTGATCTTGTAAACATTTTCTTTTATTTCAGTACACAGTACCTTTCATAGGAATCAGGACTAAGAAGGAAATCCATAGTTTTTGCAAGAAACCACTAATTACCTTCAGAATGAAAGCCGGCAGATTGTGGTGGCTTGATGGTGGAGAAAGAATGGGAGAGAGGAGTCTTGGAAGCAAAACTAGCATTTGTCAGAAAGTTATCAGAAGAAGATGGACGAAAACAGAGACGAAGAAGAAAAAACAGCGTTTGGTAAAACTTATGAGAATATGAGGTAAACAATTGGAGAAGGAGAGAGAGAGAGAGAGAGGGAGAAAGAGAGAGAGGGAGAGAGAAGAAAAGAGAGAGAGGGAGAGGAAAGAGAGGGGGGAGAAAACAGAGAGAAAGAGACAAAGAAGGAGAGAAGAAGAGAGGCAGAGAGGCAGAGGGGGAAAGAGAGAGAAGAAGAGACAAAGAAAAAAAAGAGAGAGAAGAAAAGAGAGAAAGAGAGAGAAGAAGAGAGAAAAAGAGAGAGAGAGAGAAGAAAAGAGAGAAAGAGGGAGAGAAGAGAGAGGGGGAGAAAACAGAGAGAAACAGAAAGAGAAGGAGAGAAGAAGAGAGACAGAGGGGGAAAGAGAGAGAAGAAGAGACAAAAAAAAGAGAGAGTAGAAAAGAGAGAAAGAGGGAGAGAAAAGAGAGAACGGGGGGGGGGGGGAGAAAACAGAGAGAAAGAGAGAGAGAAGGAGAGAGAAGGAAGTAAAGAGAAATGAAAGAAGACGGAGAAAGAAAGAGATGGAGATTTCTTTCTAAACTAACTACCCTCTATTATTCCAGCGAAAAAATTCTATTCTACTCCTTCTTGGTGCTCTGGTGTTGTTCCCTATATTTAAGCCTGGCATATGACATATTCACTGACATGCCTTTTACATGTCAAGGGAGCGTAATAAGAACCCGATAACTGAACCCAGTCTGAGAACGAACTAAAGTGGCCACGTCCCTGAAGACCCTAACAGTATCACTGTACATACGTTTTAAGTGTCTCTATATCGATCCCACAGTATCATTGTACATACGTTTTAAGGGTCTCTATATCGACCCCACAGTATCATTGTACATACGTTTTAAGGGTCTCTATATCGACCCCACAGTATCATTGTACATACGTTTTAAGGGTCTCTACATCGACAGCACAGTACACGTTGAAGTGTTATGTTTATAGAACATAAATCATAACAAAAGTGAAAGTAATACTTTATTACAGTGGTTAATCTTCTAAAACAGCAAAATAAACCAAACTATACTATCTTGCAAACGTAAGTTAACACTTTTGAAAAGCGTATATTTTTAATATTACGCAATTTCGACGCAGTGAGTACATGTTAATCCCTGAATGTGATAAAGGCATGAACAATATTCACTTCTCATTAGTCACAAAAAAATTGCCCACACTGTGAAATCATGTGAAATGAGCCGTTTTTTGTGACCTTAAATACGTTTGAAGTGTAATTTTCATCACTAAAGATTAGGCCTTTCTCGCTAAATTCACCATTGTTAGAGCTGGACTAATTGGTTTTTCTTTTTCACATGCCGCGTCTCACAGAATCAGAAAGAAATGAGATTATTGGGTATATTAATGCCGGGACAAGAATTGGAACTGTTGTACGGATGTTTAATGTACAGTCTATCGGCTGGAGCAACGCTTCCGGCTAACAGGCGTCACCAGATACCGTCCAAGGCTAAAACGACCAAGGTGATCACACAAAAGCAGGATGGATTTACCTGAACTGTTCATTTACTGAACCGTTTCCAGCCTGCATAAAGAACAACTGACACTGTAATATACATTATCGAATAACAGACACGTTTCGCTGAGCAGTTTTAGCCGTCTGGGGGGAGCAGACACACGTCCACGCCAGCCTGTCCGGCGCCCTGGACTTCAGCCGCGCCACATCCAGAACAGAATTCAGCGGGCAGATGTGCCCGGAGGCAGTGGCAGCCTGGCATGTTCTCAGATGAGTCAGGATTCGTGAAGGAAGGGCATGATGGTAGGATCACGGTGAGCAGACGTCCACGTGAACGCTAAGCTCATAATCGTATCCGAGAGACTTTGACCTTTGGCGGGGGCAGTATCGTGATGTGGGGGAGTAACAGATGATTTTAGAAACAGCTGGTACCAATTCGGAGAAGCATCACTGCACAGAGCGGGTACATGATCTGCTGATACCTCATGCTATGCCATGTCTCCAAACCCGGGGACAGGACTTCATTTTTATGCACGACAACGCAGCCCCTAATCAATCAACAGTAACTACGGCAGTTCTCCGCCAGAACAACATTCATGAACTACGTCCATAGCCACCAATATCACCTGACCTTAACTCAGTCGAACATCTGTGGGACATATTTGACCGCCAAGTCCGTAACGTGCTGAATCCACCCCAGGCTCTTGTACTGCTTGAACTCACCCACGCTTCGAATAATCGCCCGCAAGCTGCAATCCAAAACGTAACCCACTCGACGAAGCGCCGCTGTACAGCTCCGGTTGCTGCAAGATGAAGGCACACTGGTTATTAGAAATATGACTTCTCATTTCGATCCCCTCCCAACCACTGTGAGTATCGCCTCGCGTGTTTGAAATTCACTTTCTTTTAATCTGTACTAACACACTAATCATTGCAGTTCGTCAGAGAATTCTGTTGCTATGGGACACAAAATACGTGAGTTATAGGGGAAAAATATGAAGTGTTAAGTTTCGTTTTCACGGCTTTATTTTCATTGTATCGACAACTTGTGAGATGAGACAACGCGCAGACAGATGAATGGGTTGATTTACATTTCTGATGCATTATTGAACAGCAGCAAATAGATAACTCTTATTAGGCCCTTTCGTTTAGAAACTCAAAATTTATATCTACGTGAGCTCGATATTAGATGCGATATAGAATTTAATTTAGGAAAAAAAAACATACACACACGCATTGGCATCGTGACATTTATTATGTGCCGGGCTGTGGACAAAACAGTCGCTCTGCTCTATATTTTAGCTCCGCTGAATATGATTATTCTGCTCCCAGATAAGCTCTGAAATGTTTACACGCATTTGTAAGGGGCAGTAACACCGTATTTATGCTCCTGTGCCCATGTTGTTAGGCTGCCATCACAGGCGTGCTATGAAAGGTTACAGCTTATGCTAATGCTCACACAGTGATACATGTACAAGTCTAGGATAACAACATGTGTACACGGCCAGCACAGTGACACTTGTACAAGTCAAGCACAGTGACACATGTACAAGTCAAGTATGAGGCGAGCATTAATATATATATATATATATATAAATGCTCGCCTCATACTTGACAGCAGTAATACAGAAGATAACACTCCAGTTAAAAATACCAAAAGCAATATGATAAAAATAATCTACATCAACATCATAATTTCTAAGAGTATCACGATAGAAAGGAATGAAATTGCCCAGAAAATAATTAAATAATGTATAATCATTAATAACGAGGTCAAAACATTATGACTATTCTCATTACTAATAGTAAGTAATGCTAAAATAATAACAGTAAAATATATACAATAATAAGAGCATCAAAGTTATATAGATAGAAATCACGTAGTAGTACCAGCTGTTAGCATCAAGGTTACTGGGCTGAGTAAGCAGATGGCGCCACCGCTGCTAAGCAACAAGCGGAAAATAGCTCATATTAAGATGGAAACTACACTGTAGACATATTCTAAGGAAGAGACGCCTTTGTCATTCCAGTTCACGTACGTCAAAGAACTGAACCACCTGGGACATACAGCGTGAAATATCTGCGGCATACGGCACATAGTGCATGTGCAAGGCTCAAGTCTACAACCGGGTTACGAGCTTCAAAACAGGCATAACAAGCTTACACAACGCCCAGCATACTGGTCAAGACCACAAGGGACGCGCTTCACCAGTGACTGAGAAGTCAGAACAAAAGGGCTATTTCTGGCTAGAATTCAAGAAGCTGGTCCACAGGTGATGCCAGTGCACAAAGAAATGGGAATACAGTGAAACAAGAAGAATGTTATTTTCCTGTAACAAATAATTTATTCTTTTTCCGTGATTCGCATTTTTAAAAACTTGCATTTGATTCACCCTTATAAATGAACAAGGACTTCATCGATATCACTGCTTACGTTATCATCACTGAGCCTGCCTTCAATCACAAGAACATCATAAACATAAATCAACAAGAGCAGTACTTTCAACTCTATGACAACGCGCAAGCCCTGTTTCATGGCACTGATGCATATACATGAATCGATGTTAGTGTTTCTATCGTCACCGAAATGCCGGAAAACAGAAAATGACATCGTCACTTTCACGCCAGACACGTCTAGCGAGAGTAGGGATGCTGCCAACACATCGTCCCGTAACCCAGAGTGCTTCCCTAGCTTTGTGTTTTCAGTAGATGAAAACAAAATCTAATCAATAAACAGTAGGGTAGGGAGCCCTTACAAAATCCTCTGAAAGACCCAGCTGCCAGGTCACATTTTCTTTCACATCTCCAAAAGCGGCCATCTTTCCACTTTTTTTTTCCCCAAACACAGAATTTGACAAGAGCGTCTCAGACATGGCGTTAGCAGTTTACCATTCGCATGAGAGACGATTGCACTAAATAGCTTTGCTGCTCAGGCGTAGTCCATGACATGAAATACTTCAATAATCCCTCAAAGAAAAAACATAATAACTATCTTTACAGCACCCACATAATCATAAACAGATACAGGAGAAATTTCGACATCAAAACATCAGTAGATCTCAAGAAACAGGAACCAGCCAGGGCAAGGAAAGCCAGTGAGGAGTAATGTCAGACTAACCCGTCTTTTTGAGGCTGCCATTCTCCTGTCTCGGTCTTCTTCTGCTTCACCTGGTGTCTTCTTGATCCAGACAATATAGCCAATATGCGTGTTTGTCACCGTGATAACAGCCAGAGGGATAAAATACTGTAACATCATTATGACGACGCTGCGGATGAATACATACAGATAATTGGTTGGATTTATGTGCAGGACAGAAGTGTTCTATTCATGTGTGTGTGTGTGTGTGTGTGTGTGTTTATCTAATATAAAGTGGTCCCTTCTCAGAGCAGTAACCGAAGTTTCATTTACTCGCGGTTTGAAAATATTAGAGACCTATAAAAATTCCATACATTAGAAATTCATCAAGTTGAATCCATCAATTTGTAGCGTCCCCGCCTTCCTGCCTTTCCCAATCTCCCGCCCACACAGTCACGCTAGAGCAAACAATATCCATGCTGGCTGTATGGCTAGAACAATATCCATGCTGGCTGTATGGCTAGAACAAGTGTTCTATGTATAATTTGTTTGGCTCGGAATGGCTCCAAAAAACGCAAGAGCAATGATGTGAGATAAGAAAGAATCCTAAATGTGTCTTAATATCTATACTATTTAAATTACACTGTATCACATATTTGTAAAAGGAAAAATGTAACATTTTGTAAACGTATATTTAAAACGTATATTTTACAGGAATGTTAAAAAAGCCGTATCTTTTACAGGTTTCGATATTGTCGTGGATTCAAGGATCTCTGGTAAAGCTTGAAAGTAAATGAAATTACGTATATCATTTATTTAGTCTATCTGTCTGTCTCTCCATCCGTCCGTCCGTCTGTCTGTCTGTCTGTCTGTCTGTCTGTCCGTCTGTCTGTCTGTCTGAAGGGGAACAAATGGGAAATAACCAGTAAAATGACTAGTCAGAAATTTGCGTACCACAGTAATTTCTATATCTTTTTTAAAAGTGATTCGGTTTTCAAAAGTTCTTATTCCAGTTTCTTTCCTTGAAAACGGGATAACTCTTCTTCTGTTTATTTTTTATTTCTGTTTAGCAAAGCTAGCATGCCTGTTTGTGGTGTGTGTGTGTGTGTGTGTGTGTGGTTTAAGAATACGGAGAAATATGAAGATTAATTAAGTTTTTGAATACCAACGACAGTAAAGTTAATAGAAGTAAAAATCAGAATTTCATTTCTTTTCCCGTCATATTTTGACGGCTTGCAGCTAATGTGTATATGTGTTACAAAAATATATCCTACACTAAAACAGAAAAAAGGCATCTCTTCGTTATAAAAAGGAGCAAACTTTCCAGCGAAAGGAGAACAAGAATTATCTCACCTGACAGATTCAACAAAGAAAGACAGAAATAAAAACTGATAACGGGAAAGAAAACAGTTAGTGAAAGAAAGGTTATCCTGTTGATTTCTGACATTACTCACAGCTTGCAAGCACCTTCACCTCTCCCGCCCATTTCTTTTACGGCCCTGGTGTAAGCATGAAACCAAAGCGTTACGTTGATTTTACGTGCACGCTTCCAACACAAAAAAAAACACGTTTCCTGATAACAATCTGTACGTAACCCATGCCTCAACGTGTTCTGAAAACTATTTGAAAACATCGCACGTTTTCATAAACGTACCAGAAATAATAAAGCAAAGTGTCTAAATAAACGTGACATGGTCACGCCAGAGAGAAACAGCGCCGTCTACGTCTACATTAATAGCCTACTTTGTCAAACGAAACGTGACAGAACGGTCAAGTTTTACAAATTAGCCGAGACGGTGTGCCATATAACCAGGAGACTGTAGCTAAACGATATTGACTGACTGTCAGAGACAAACAGCACGATCAACCCATGTTAATCTAAATTTACTTCTATAATTCCGGATTTTTTTTATATTTCATGAACAGAACACAAAATACATTAGGCTTATTTTCAAAAGCGGTAGGATTAACACGGATTTCATGGACAAAATACTGTGACAAGAAATGCAGAAAACAAACAGCACTTCTTGTAACTATCAGCCTTACATGGATTATTGTCAGATTATCGGTTAAGAAAAAAAAAATAGCGAGGAATTCTGTTGAAAAACGACCCAAAGATGTTATAAATAACAATGGTTCCCAACCTTTTATCTAAATAACCACTTTTCTAGCATGTTGTGGAGTACTATCCTATATATAAAATCGTAATGCCATAAAGCTGTACATTTTGTTTCAAATTCAGTAGATAACACTTAGTTCCAAACTGATAACATAACGTACCACCTGAAAATTCTTCGAGGAACACTTATGGTATCGCGGACCATAAATTGGGAACCACTGATATAGAAGACAGAGCAAAAATCATTCTTCTGTTCTAATATGAAGTAGGGTCAACGCGCCCTTGAACATATTTGAAAACACAAACAACAGGAATAAATATTTTACCGAGGAAAAAAAAACAACGCTGTGAGACAATACTCTAGAGTTACTGCTCGTTTACACAACCAGTGTTCTTCGTGACTAGTTACTGCTCGTTTACACAATCAGTGTTTTAGTGAATAGTTACTTCTCGTTTACAGAACCAGTGTTCTTAGTGACTAGTTATTGCTCGTTTACAGAACCAGTGTTCTTAGTCTTCTTCTTCTTCTTCGTTCACTTCTACCACCAAAAACCGCACTGTGAACCTACTGAATTCACGCCTGTGGTCCTCGTTAAGTCCCGTGGTCCCCTGTGTAGTCCAAAATAGACCACACGAGATCCACGAGAGGACCACAAGGGGTTCAGAGTGTCACAGTGCTTTAGCCTGTATTCTTGGTGGGTCCCGGAAGCGGGATTGCGTGACACCGTGGTTTTCATTGCACCAGTTTAGTCTAGGGTTGGACTTTCTCACCGGAAGACCTCGACGTGTTTAGGATATCAGTGCATCCCCACTGGGTGAGAGGCGGTAGCCCACCCAGGCCAGAGTTGGATTTTTTCTCACCGGAAAACCTCAGCGTGATTAGGATACGCAAACATCCCCGCCGGGTGAGAGGTGGTTGCCTATCTAGACTTCCCTGGTCCAGTGTCTCCGACTTCAGCATTTTGCGGTCGTGGCCGCTACCCTTCCTAGTTGTGACCAGGATGGAGCTTTTGTCCAGGAGGACGAATCCTCGCCACTAGTGACTTCTACCCCTGGGTTGAGCCGGTTTAGGCATTATCCCAGTGTGGGCGTGTTTGGGACGGGACCGACCCCTAGGGCAGAGGTACTGTGACATGCATAGCCTTCAAGATTCACCCCTGGTATGAGCCGGTTTAGGCAAAATTCACCAGTATGGGTGTTTATCAGGCGTTACCGACCTCTAGAGCGGAGGTGGCATGACATGTCTAGCCATCAAGTTCCACCCCTGGTGTGTGCCGGTTTAGGCATATTTCACCAGTGTAGGTGTATTTCGGACGTGGCCGGCCTCTAGAGCAGAGGTGCCGTGGTATAGCTCTCGTAGCGATACTACTGGACATACCGGTTAAACTTCACTTTCCACCACCTTTTCCCATCGGCGCCGCACAGCAACCTTTATTTCTTTTCCGCATTTACTTCCTTAATCAGGAGGAGCTTCACTCCACGCGCGGCATTTGAAGAGTCTCGCCAGCAGTGTCTTAACCTCTGGGACAAGCCGGTTCATGCATTTCACCCGATATGACTGCACTCAGGACGTGGCCGACCTCCAGACCAGAGGTGCCGTGATTTGACTGTTTGCTTCGCTTTATCCTTTCTACCACCTTTTCCGCAGTGATGCTGCGCGGCAACTTCATTTGCAAATTTCTTCATTGGCCGGGAGGAGCACCGCTCCACGCACGGCAGCTGAAGATCTCGCCAACAGCGGCAGTGTTCTTAGTGAATAGTTATTGCTCGTTTACAGAACCAGTGTTCTTAGTGACTAGTTACTGCTTCTTTACAGAACTATTGTTCTTAGTGACTAATTACTGCTCGTTTACAGAACCAGTGTTCTTAGTGACTAGTTACTGCTCGTTTACAGAACCAGTGTTCTTAGTGACTAATTACTGCTTCTTTACAGAACTATTGTTCTTAGTGACTAGTTACTGCTCGTTTACAGAACCAGTGTTCTTAGTGACTAGTTACTGCTCGTTTACAGAACCAGTGTTCTTAGTGACTAATTACTGCTTCTTTACAGAACTATTGTTCTTAGTGACTAGTTACTGCTCGTTTACAGAACCAGTGTTCTTAGTGACTAGTTACTGCTCGTTTACAGAACCAGTGTTCTTAGTGACTAGTTACTGCTCGTTTACAGAACCAGTGTTCTTATGACAGGTACTGCTCGTTTACAGAACCAGTGTTCTTATGACAGGTACTGCTCGTTTACAGAACCAGTGTTCTTATGACAGGTACTGCTCGTTTACAGAACTGTTGTTCTTAGTGACCAGTGATCGGGAAGTGGAAAATGGATACTGGAGTGAGAAAACTGACGGATTTTTCGTGATTGATGTGCGAGTTGTGAGCGGTGATTATCGAGCGATGAGTTCTAGTCACGTCCGCTGTCTACAGGAGAACAGAACCAGATCTGGTGGCAGGGGCTAAATGTGGCACAGTTGCCATGAAGATGGCGTGTAAATATGAAGAAAACTGTAGACTTTTACCTTGCCATTCGAGAAGAAATAGATTAATGGGATCAATGTAGTAGATATGAATTGGTGTCTGCTTTTTAAGAGATGAAATACTTCAAACCTGTGTTTTGCTCTGAAGCTGAATATAGTCATCCAAAAAATAATAAAAGGAGCACTCAAATCTGTAGATGAAACACGCAGATAAGAAGTAAATTTTTAAGATAATACACGAGGGTTTAAATTCTGACGTCATATGACTGAAATAAAACAGGTTAGCATGCCCTAAAGTGGGGCCTCCCAGCCGGTGCACTGCTCCGCGGTTCTAAGGTCTTCTCTGTTTTAAAGGTGGGCCCAGAAGGCTTCTGTGGGTCGGGGTGGTTGGAAACAGATAAGCCCTGGAGGTCGGGGGTGGTTGGAAACAGATAAACCCTGGAGGTCGGGGGGTGGTTGGAAACAGATAAAACCTAGAGGTCGGGGGTGGTTGGAAACAGATAAAACCTAGAGGTCGGGGGTGGTTGGAAACAGATAAAACCTAGAGGTCGGGATGGTTAGAAACAGATAAAACCTAGAGGTCGGGGGTGGTTGGAAACAGATAAACCCTAGAGGTCGGGGGTGGTTGGAAACAGATAAAACCTAGAGGTCGGGGGTGGTTGGAAACAGATAAAACCTAGAGGTCGGGGGTGGTTGGAAACAGATAAACCCTGGAGGACGGGGGGTGATTGAAAACAGATAAACCCTGGAGGTCGGGGTGATTTAAAACAGATAAACCCTGGGGGTCGGGGGTGGTTGGAAACAGATAAACCCTGGGGGTGGGGTGGATGAAAATAAACCCCCCGGGAGGGGGGGGGGTCGGGAGTGGATGGAAACTGTACCAACTTATAGAATTTCTCTCAGATGCCCTGGTAGGTAGGATTCATGAACATGTAGTGCTAAAAATGCGTCAACAAAATTTGTATTAAAGAGGAAAATATGGGAAAACTGAACACCATAGAAATGTGGACAGCCGAAAGAAGCGTGATTAACAAACACGGAAAGGCAGATAACTACTGAATATGTTAGCGGGCAGAAAAGTTAAAAACATTGGAAGAGAAAGACGATGAGAGACTTTCAAGTGTAGCTCAACGAAGGACAACGTCACGAGATGACAAAGGACAAACACAATGAGATGGCAAAGGACAACACCATGCGATGACAAGAGACAATATTACATGGGTATGCCATAGGGACAAAAAGGCAGATGGATATTTATTATTTTTTTAAATGAAAAGCTATCATATGGAAACGGCAGTAGTGGTGGTAGTTTTAGAATCAAACTACAATGGACAGTCAAAAAGTAACCACAAATCAAGGTCGGCTGACTCTAAAACCATGGCAGATTTATGTCACACCGGTGAGATAGTTGGCTTTAAAAATCTCCTTTTTTTAACTTCTTGCCTCGTGGTGCGTCGAGAAGATTTGAGGGCGAGTCAAAAAGTCTTTTCATACATCTTTCAGTGGGTTACTTCTTTTGATTTGCACCTATTTTTTGCCCTCTCTCTCTCTCTCTCACACACACACACACACACACAAGTATTTGGTAGTATTGATAATACTACCTACGTAATAGAAGACACGGGCGTTAGGCGAGGTACGTTTAACTCTTTCTCCACTATAAGCCGTTTAAATGGCATCTGAAGTAAACTTTAACACTCTTTCAGCACCATGGACTATTTAAGAAAAATGAAGAAAAATTACTTTAATCAAAAATACATGTTTTTTTTTCAAATATAAATGTTAAACTACTATAGAAGCTATGGTCATTTCCAGATTAACAAATATTACATCTGAGCTGGATACAGACTGGGACGGGGTGGAATGAGAGGAATACTAGATACATGGGACAACCTGTCAACCAAAACAGGTCAGGCACTACCAGCCGCAGGACGGTGAGGGATATGTGTGGGGGGCGGGGGGAATCTGAGCACAAGATGATGATCCAGACCACAAACCATGAATATAACATCTGTATTTATTATACATTTTTTGTGTTGTCTTGAACCCTTTGATTGGTAGTGAAAGATTAACACATTTTACCACTATTCTCTTACCTGTATATATAGTGTTCTCTTACCTGTATATATACTGTTCACTTACCTGTATATATATATATATATATATATATATATATATATATATATATATATATACTGTTTTCTTACCTGTATATATATATACTGTTTTCTTACCTGTATATATATATACTGTTCTCTTACCTGTATATATACTGTTCCCTTACCTGTATATATACTTATGTTGCTCGTTTTCAAACGCTTCCAAGCAAAGACCATTTGAGACAGCATCTTTATAGACAACCCGGGACGTAATGGCCGTCGGGAGAGGAGCAGTGAACGACAGCACCCAGATGATGGAGATGGTGATAACGAAGGCACGTGTGGACATTTTGGGTCGCATTGGTCTTAGAATGGCCATGTACCGATCTACGCTCATGGCTACCAATGTGAAGGCGCTGAGAAACACTGCAACAACCTGGCGGGTTTAAATAACAGTGAAATGTTAGCGTTATGAGAAACGTAAGACCTAAAACTAGCAACAAATAGTTACCTACAATTTTAATCACTTTAATATCATTCATTCATTCATTTGCTTTGCTTCCCAAACAGCACTCCTGTAGGCCTCTCGGTTGTGAGCAAGATGGCCTGCTGCTGTTGCATCCATTTGCAGATCGTCAACGATGTCTTGCAGCCATCTTCGTCTTGGTCTTCCTCTTTTTTTTTCCCATTATGTATCCTTCCAAGACGGTCTTCTCTAAATTATCATGACGTTTAATGTGTCCAAAATATTTAAGTTTTCTCTGTTTAATCCTCTTCACTAGCCAGCCTTCTTCAATATTAAGCTCTTGTAGTATAGATATATTTGTTCTTTTTTGTGTCCACGATATTTGGAGAACTCTTCTGTAGCATTTACATTCAAAGGCATTTATGTGTTTCTCAGCTGTTTTGTTAAGTGTCCAGGTCTCACAGGCATATGTTACTATGGGAAAGATGCATGCCCTTAAAAATCTTATTTTTGTGGTTCTGTCTGCTCCTCTCCACAGATTCTTTATTTGTTTTACTTTTTGAAGAGCGATAGATGTCCTCCTTTTAATTTCCCTCATTGTATCTCCATTATTAGTTAGCAGCGATCCAAGATATTCAAAACTCTCCACTTCTTCCAGTTTTTCCTCATTGATACATATTTCAGTTGCCTTGTTTGTTTTGTCAGTTGTCATCAATTTAGTTTTCTTTGCATTAAGATAGAGGTTCTGCTCTTCGCTGTTCTTCCGGACTGACATAATTAGTTTTTCCATTCCTTTTTGTGTTGTGGACAGCAATACTGTGTCATCAGCATATCTAATCTCTGGTATTTCATAACCTCCAGCTGTTATGGCATCGTAATATTCTTTGTCTACATCTTCTCTAACATTCCTTATTATATTTTCAGTATACAAGTTAAATAAGTAGGGTGACAATATGCACCCCTGACGGACCCCTTGTTTTATGTAATATACATAACAGATAAATATATATCTGATGAGCAACCATCTAGCCACCAGAGAATAGATCATTAACCAACTTCGCTACCTCGCTCTCTTGTTCTATCACTTTAGTGTGAGAAGGCCTCGTTTTTTCCTTTTCCAGAACATGCACCAAGAGCCTTAAAATCTGAGTTGACGAGAGTGAGGACCAATTTATCTCTTGCTCATTGGCTTCCCATGGAATTCTAGATTTATGTTAACTCAGCCATTCCAATGCTAATTTCTTATATGTTTATATGAAAGATAATATAATGGTTTCAAACCAAAGCGAGCATTTGATGAATATGCCTTTCCGTTTTGGGTTATAGATGGCCCAATCGATTGCCTCGTGGTTTCTCAAGCTGAAGGCCATAGATCTATCCCTGCTATCTGTATCCTCCAGTCAACCATAGACCTATCACTGCCGTTTGTACCCTCCAGTCAATCATAGATCTATCCCTACTTTCTGTATCCTCCAGTCAACAGTGATGTAGAAGAAATGGGTACTCTTTAAAACTGAGCTGAGAAAAAAATGTGTCCGAGAAGAATTATTACCAGTGCTAAGGAGTACATGCACCCGTACTGAAACCTTCCTTGGTGAAGTTCTTTCAAAGGCAATATCATAACTCCTAAGAATAATTTTGTTTTGAAATCTTCTTTAAGGTATTTCCATTCTTTCTAGAAAGTATAGTTTACAATTAATCTATGTCTCATGGCATCTTTCTAGAAATCTCTAGTTTACAATTAATCTATGTCTCATGGCATCTTTCTAGAAAGCTCTAGTTTACAATTAATCTATGTCTCATGGCATCTTTCTAGAAATCTCTAGTTTACAATTAATCTATGTCTCATGGCATCTTTCTAGAAAGCTCTAGTTTACAATTAATCTATGTCTCATGGCATCTTATGAACGTGAAGCCTTAAAGTCTTCACATTTCTAGGCCACAACAGCATTTGAGGCAGCGAGTCGGCATCTGTCTTAGCTGCCTTTGTTTTCCTAGGGAAATCCAAGTTACCCATTTTTAGGGGATTGGGCTGACCATGAGTCAGTCGGTCCCCAACAAATTCCGCCTGAGTGCGGAAAAGAACTGGGGACCTTGTGATTGAAAGGAGAGTACACTAACTACTACACCATGGGGGTACCTTTTGGATTACACAACCTAGGGAAAAAAATAATAAGTTTTTTGTACATAAACAGACAACCACACATCAGACTTAGAGTGAAGCAGACAAGCAGATAATCCTCACAAATAATCCGGCAAAGTTTATTAAATGATCCACATGACTGCAAACGCGTTTACAGACGTCAGTCATTCTAAGGTCCAGAAGTTATAAAATGACGAAGTGTTACAAAAACGATTCACTGCCTTGAAATAAGATTATAACAAACACGAATGGCATAAAAATAAACCGTGGGGTTCCAGAAAACATTCCCACGTGATGTTCGAATTTCTTTATGAACTTTCACGAGGATTTAACAAAAAAAAAAATAAAATAAAATAAAACAGATGAAATACTTCTTGAGAATTTTGTAAATATCATACAAATACGACGCAAAAAAAGAGGAAAAAAAAGATGAAATTAGAATTTCTCTCAGATACAACAAAGAGTACAAAAGAGAAGTCCTGACAACTGAAAAAAAAAAAACACATTTTTATGGCGATATTCCTATTACAAATCATTTCTCTATTGCCACTTCACAAACTAGTTTGTTTTGGAAGACAGGCGGTTAAAAATTTGACAAGTATTAAGACAGAACGATAATAATCCCAGAAAGCAAAGCGGCTGTACTGTTATTTTATATTTTAAAAAATCTTGTCTGGATAAATCATCATGTTTAAAAGTCATTATCGTTCAACTGGAATATCTACAAAAGATCCATACAGTCATATTCCCAGTAGACGAGAATTTCTAAATCAAAATAGACCCAGCTTCTCGAAGTTAGGGCAGTGGTTTCTCTACCCTCTGCCATCGCTCACAAGTCAAAAAGGATTCTCGATAGAGCTAGGGAGAATAAAGAACATGTATGTATGAATAAATATCATCGTTAAATGTGTAAGTCATACAAACGATAATGAACTATTTGGGACTGAAACCAGTAGATTCAGCTGTACAAATGGTTGCTAGACGCTATGAAGGTAAGGTACGAGTATTTCAGCAGCCTCAACATTGTCTTAAATTATACAGGTGCTCCAGATCTGCTCTAAACAAGCAGGACCTCAGCATCATTGCCCTTTTTTCGCAACGCTGAGAATAGTTTTATCTACTACAGCAGGCATAGGCAGGCAAGAGGTGTGCGAGAGGCACTTCCTGTGTAGCCATGAGATACCTTCCTGATTTCCCCCACCAGGAATCACAGGATCAAGATCTGGGGGGCGCGTACCTACCTCAAGATCTGGAGGGCGCGTGTCTACCTCAAGATCTGGGGGGCGCGTGACTACCTCAAGATCTGGGGGGCGCGTACCTACCTCAAGATCTGGAGGGCGCGTGTCTACCTCAAGATCTGGGGGGCGCGTACCTACCTCAAGATCTGGGGGGCGCGTACCTACCTCAAGATAAGTGCAGACAAAGAGCACCCACTGCACCAATGACTCCTCAAAGAAAAGAGTGACAGGATAAAGAGGGGCAAATTATTGTTGGGTCGTGCAGAAGATGTCATCAGGCAGGTCTGTGGACCCAACAATATCAGCCCAGGCGAGGAATGGGTATCCGTGCCTCCAGCGTTCGGGGGCACATTCTCTTGCATCGTCACGCTTGTCAAGAGAAGCAGGGAGCAGAATCCACTCGCTGTGAATGCTGAGCTCAACGCCCTCATCAGTGAAAACTCCAATGAGGCAGATGTTGTTACATACAAAAATGGGTCCGCGGGTCCGTTGTACGACATCAAAGGAGTATATGGGAATTCACAGCATGCTCAGCGGGCAGAACAATCCAGGTAGCTAGCGGTGCCTTCACTATGACCGCTAAGCAGTGTGACAACAGAGGTGATGGCAGTAACGAAAGCATTAGTATGGCTGAGGTCACAAGGTTACACCCGTGTCTGCATACTTAGTGATTCAATGAGTATGACCCGGAAGGTTAAGGCAGGTTCTGTAAGCAGGCAGTGACTTGAGTCTTTGCAGAAACCAACGTTTCGCTGAGTCACTTTCATCTTTGTTCCTGGCCACGTGGGCATCCAGGGAAATGAGAGAGCTGACAGACTGGTTGGCTCTGCCATTATTGCAGAGGGACAACCACTGGATCGAGCTGATATTGTTAACGCGCTCAGAGAGACAGTAGAGTGGAGGACTTCGAGGGCAGTGAATCTACATCGCTACTCAGACTGAGAGAGCTGGGAGTACAGATCGGCACGCCCAGGAACGAGGGGCACACTGAACATGCGAGACAACTTGTCAGCCAACACAGGACAGGCGGTATCACCCACAGAACGCTGACGGATATGCCGGGGGAGGGGGGAATCTGAGCACCTATAGACATGTCCGGAGAGCAATGATGCTGATCCAGACCACAGATCACAGGCATAGCAAACTTTTTTTTATTCGGCGGGCCAAAAAAGACCCGAGCCGCACATTTAAATAAAAAAGTATATAAATAATTAGCTCATGTGTCATGGTCACAAAATCACATAATTAAATTTAATACTGTATATTATTACGCCAGCCTATTGTGATTCTATGATAACCTTAATACTGTATATTATTAAGTCAGCCTATTGTGATTCTACAAGAAATTAATACAGTATATTATCAAGTCAGGCTGTTGTGATTCTATGATATAAATGAGCTATATGGAGGAGAAAGATCAGAATTAACACCAGATACTGAAAACTGTGATGGACCACCAATACTTGAAGATGAAATCATAGATGCCATTAAACACATGAAGAAAGGAAAAGCGACTGGGCCTGATAATATAACAATAGAAGAAATAGAGGCACTAGAGGAGACAGGAATAAAAATAATAACCAAGTTATTGAATGACATTTACAACAATGGTTATATTCCCAGTGACCTGATTAAATCCACGTTTATAGCACTACCAAAGAAACCAGGTGGAAAGGAATATGATGACCACTGGACTGTCAGCCTCTCATGTCACATAACGAAGCTACTTCCGAGAATAATTATGAGAAAAACAAGGAAAAAGATAAAAATGGAAATAGCAGATGAACAGTTTGGATTTGTTGAAGGAAAGGGAACACACAATGCCATTTATGCTTTACGAACAATAACAGAAAGAGCTTTAGAAGTACAGAAAGATCTCTACTTATGCTTCATTGATTACACCAAGGCATTTGACAAGGTGAAACATAATGAAATTATTAAAATGCTTGAAGATATCAATATAGACAGCAAAGACCTGAGGATTATAAAACATCTATACTGGCAGCAAGAAGCAGCAGTTCGAGTTGAAAATAGAATTGAAATTATCAACCTATAAAACAAGGGGTGCGACAAGGATGTATGCTATCTCCAGACCTTTTTTCTCTGTACAGCGAGAATACTCTAAGAACGATCATCACAGAACCAGGCATAAAAATTGGAGGATACAATATTAACAACCTTCGGTATGCTGACGACACAGAACTGATAGCTGAGAACCAACAAGACCTGCGAAATTTCTTGGATAAAGTCGCCAAAGAAAGTGAACAGAAAGGCCTTACTTTGAACATCAAAAAGACAGAGACTATGGTTATATCTAAGAAACATAATCCACCAACATGCAGTATAAAATTAAATGGAACAATTCTAAAGTAGGTGCAGAAATTCAAATACCTTGGAGTAGTAATAACTTCAGATGAGAAATGCAGAACAGAAATTAGGAACAGAACAGGCCAAGCAAAGACTGCATTTCAGAGAATGAGAAGCATATTAGCCAACACATCCTTATCAATGAATGTTAGAAAACGAGTCCTAAAATGCTATATTGAACCTATCTTGTTATATGGAAGTGAATCATGGACAATAGGCAAGTCTGCACAAAAATCATTGGAAGCAGCAGAAATGTGGTTTATTAGAAGAATATTGCGAATCCCCTGGACAGCAAAAATAACTAATGAAGAATGTATGAGAAGAGCTGGAGAGACAAAAAACCTTGTCAAAAAGATAAGAGAGAGACAATGTACTTTCATAGGACATGCAATGAGAAGAGGGGGCATTGAAAATATTATAACAACAGGAAAAATAGAAAGAAGAAGATCAAGAGGAAGACCAAGAGAAATGATACTGGACAGTCTGACGGGATGGTGTGAGAGGAGATCACCAACTGAACTGATGGCCTGTATGAAGGATCGTTTACTCTGGAGAAGCATAATAGCCAACGCCAGTCGGCACGGCACCTGATGATGATGATGATGACGATATAAAATCAGCATTGTTAAGATTTTCTAGCAAATTATACGGTTATTTAAAAGAAACTACCTAGATTGGCTGCCGGCCATAGTAAATGTTGCCAGGGGCCAGATGTGACCCGCGGGCCAAGAGTTGCCCATATGTGGTCTATAGAGTGACGGCTGCCTTCAGTATGAGAAGCCTTGTCGCTGCCTACGCCACAATCTACCCCTGAAATCAAAAAATATCTTTGTACCAAAATACTTTCCACGCTCGGCTGACGGTGCAGGAAGAGATAAAAAGATGATTACCAAGCATAAATCATTAACATATACTGTATATGACACTATACTTGAACTGAAGTGGACAAATGTTCCTACGTCATTCATGTAGTTGCTCTGACCAGCCAAGACTGTTACTCGAGATATGGTTACCACCGTAATCATACGGTATTCATGCAGTATTCATGGAGCCATACTGTAAGGGGAAGAGTCGAGAGAGGGAGCAGTCACATATTTAAATTATGAGAAAGCTGCCGGGAAGTATGAGTCAGAGCGAGACAAAGAACCGGCTGGAGGAGTCGGACATTACTGGTTTTTTTTTTTTTTAGAAACCGAATCTTCCCTGGTAACTGCTTAGTAAGTGCTCATGGAACCGGTTCCTGGAACCAATTCCTCGAGTTATTGCCCTTGGTAAATGAGTGATAGGCCTATAAGACAATGATAATTTACCAAAACTTTTTCTGCATGTCTCACACAGAACTGCTACAATATCTTTGAGCCTTTATTTACACGTTAAAGTTTGAAGTAAAACACGCCGAACCTCGGTGACTGAAGCAAATCTAGAAATAGTAAAGACTTATAACAACGACAATTTTATGAGAAGAGACTAATATGTACATCAAAATTAACAAACAAAATCAGCACATTTAATAACTGCACAGTACAGAAACATATGGCTAGGGTGGTTAAAATGGTGCAGCAATTGCCACTGAATGAAATAAGACTTCAGTGTTTATTATAAAAGGAAGGGGGAGCGTGAAGAAGCGGCAGCTGCGGACTGACAGATTTTCAGACGAAATCTCCGGTCATCACACGCCATTCCGTCCACACAGCCCATACTCCTCAGCAAATGGTTCTACTCGTATTTGTAACTTGTTTGGCTTTTTTTTTTCCTTAAGCGGTTCCAAGTAGATACTACTCGGTATCAGGAGTTGATTTGTATTGGATTTTAGGAACCGGGGACCGGTTTTTACTGGAAGAACCGAAAGAACCGGTTCCTAATTCGATTTCTGCCCAGCCCTACTGACTGGCCATTTTGTCTGACGGCTATCCATTTCAGTGTATATGCGCCAGCTACGATGTTTCCAAATCTTGAACCGGTTCCAATGTTTGTGTAATGTAATCGATTTCATCCTGGTGAGTGGTTGTATCAAGAAGAATTGAGCAGGTGGAATATAACAAGTTAGATGGGTCAGTCACTAGCATTTGTAGAATGTTGGCCTTTGCGTTTCAGAACAACTGCCTGGTGAGAGATATATAAGAAGAGTGATCAGATATTGTGATGTTTGCATATGATTGTGTTGTTAGTAAGTAACAATAAACTGCGATATGTTGTTACCTGAACTACTAGTAAACTCCTCTTGCATTTCACTCCGGTCACAAGTTCATGGACGTGCTTTTGTAACAGAGGACAAGAAGTCTGTACGAGCACTACAGAATGTTCCTACTGCCGTCCATTGATCTTGTCTCATTGTGATTGGCACTTTCAGTGATGTTGACTTGAAATTTAACGGGATTTTGCCACTTCTGACAATGTCCCCCCTGCATTCCTTTCATCATACGATCATTATCATACACGTTTTGGTCCCCAACAAAATATGAGCCAGAGAAAGAGGTAAGAACACGTTACGTCATATCAAAAGACGTAATATAATAATGAAAACCATAACGACAATATATCTTCCTCACAATGTGAGAAAGAACAAATGAAAAAGACAAGAGGTTGATAACGATAGAGATCGGCAGACAAATATTGTCTTGTACTATCTCCCTGTAACTACCAGCTGGTTTTCTTTGCAGCCGATGCTGTGGAGATGTTGAGGCACAGCATCGTATCGGCGTGGGAGCGGGTTATGGCAGTTCCTCTTTTCAGTCCCGGAGTATAACTAGAAAGCAGGGGGTGTGCAATGCTTCTTTAGCAGACTCCACCACCATGGGGATTGGTGGAAAATAAAAATATGTACTCGAGTGAGTCTGGTCGGGTACACTGTGAAAAGGAAAGATATATAAAAGTTGAAGTACTGCATCTAACAATCCATAGGAAGGTGAGACAGGATATTGGTGGATTAATGTAATAAAAAAAATTGTCAGTTATCATCACTGGACCGATACATCGTAAGCCAAGAGACATTATAGTGTCGTTTCGTTAGTAACCCTGATTCAGTTAAAATCAGTTTCAACTCATGAAGGTAAAATCCACTTCAGTGTACTTAAATTCACACAGAGAACAGAGTTAAGAGGATGTAGGAAAGGCCTTAATTAATTCAAAAGTGCATTCTTCAAATGGTTTTTAAGTTTGATAACTAAAAAATATATTTTAAATTCGCATATTCTAAGTTATTATTTTAATCTGCTGTTACGTGTTTTAATGAATTAATACGTCAGACATTTCAAATGGTTTTTAAGTTTGATAACTAAAAAATATATTTTAAATTCGCATATTCTAAGTTATTATTTTAATCTGCTGTTACGTGTTTTAATGAATTAATACGTCAGACATTTTAATTATATCCCTCGTTTTGTGAATAGTCGCACTGGGACCATTGTCTCCTTTATCACTTTTTAATACTGTAAAAGTGAATGAACAAAATAAAGAGAGACCGTATCATTTAGAGATTTTTTCCTCTCTCTCTCTATTGAAAAGTTATAGCCCTCAGCGACTATCTGGAAAAATAATCAGCTCTATAGATTACTTTTGTACAGGACTTGACAGTGACATCGCTGGCTTCCGATTCGTTTCTTGGCTCTGAAAAGTTGGATCCTTGATTAACTTAAACACAGGCCAGGAGAACCTAACAGCTTGGTAACTCCAACCTTCGGATGCTATATAGCACCATGGTCTTATCCTGGCTGTTAAGTTAATTTAGGGTTTATTTGTAGGTGTAAATATATAGATCTAGGGCGCTGTAGCAGTTTTAAGGGCGAGGAAACTTAAACAAAACAAGCCTAGGCAAAATTGTATCGTATCTCCAACGCTTCAAACAAGTTATTTTTAACTTAGCCTGACTGCTGCTTGGTCTTGTGAACATATACGTGTGTGAATTTTTGGCGTGGATACAAGCAACGGAAGGGAGCATTACATCTTTAGAACTGAGGTGTTACAGGTATATCAGGGGTGTATGGTGCAGTTTTACAAAGTGAGGGAGGAAGTGAGTAAGGTGAGCTGCACCACACACCTCTGTCTACCTTATTTATTTAAACCAGTTTTACTGCAGTCGCCATCCCTTTTATCTGTCACATTCTCCTACTTGACTGCGACACTGTTTTCGTTGACTTGTGCCGTGCTATCTATCCCTCTATTTCTTTCCAGACTCTGTATATGTTCTTCGTGTTTTTGTTTCGTTGTGTATGTAGCCTCGAATAAGGCTCACGCCGAAATATCGGATGTTGTATGTTTTTCATTTATATTCGTTTTTTTTTCTCACCTTACTCACTCCCTCCCTCACTTTGTAAAACTGCACCATACACCTCTGTCTACCTTATTTACGGGTATATCAGAATACCTTGGGGGGGGGGGGAGAAGGTGTAATTAAAAATATGTTGCAAGAACTGGAGATTGGTGAAAAGTGGTTCCTCGTGTCTATCGTGGGAGTTGGCGAACCACAGCTGTCCAAGACCCTGTCCCACCTTTCAGCTGGTAACTCCAGTAACAGGTTTAGAGTGAGGGTTGCTGGCTTTGGCGTTTTCGGCGCGGTCGACCGGAAAGGTCATAGTAGCATCTGGTTGTTTGTTGGGGCACGTGACTGGCTTGTGTGTTGTCCAGGTAGAATGTGTAGTTGACCAGTCATTTGTCCGTTGTTTGTCTGGAGGTACGGCCAGGAATAAAGTAACGAGGGAAGCATGTTATTGTTATTGTCTTATGGATCAGTGTATATTTGGTTGTATCGTTTCCTACGATGATCTCCTTCTGTGCTATCGTCAAGTTGTGTAAGCTGTCGTATGTCTAGTGTTTGTTTTATATGTATGTAGCTGTAAGTTTTGTTAGAAGTATTGCTCATTGTTTTATGTAACGAAGTCGTTGTTCATGTTGAACTGTTAAATGTGTTCAGTATCATATACAAGTAGTTAAGATATATGTATCAGGAAAACCATCACTAATGATTCATTGCCATACTTAATATATATTTGAATGATTGTTTTGCCATTGCTATTTTTGTGTTATGTGTTATGTGCGGATTGAACTTTGTCTTTTTACCATTTGTTTGTGCTGAGCTTGCTCTACTTGTCATTTTCAGTAAGCTTGTCTATGTTTGAATCATTGATCATGAAGTATTCAGAAGTATTCATATGAATGTTCAGAGGTTATGCACACTTATACTTGTGTTCATCTGTCATACACACATAATGTCACAATTTCCTATTCATATTTGTCGTATTTCATATATTGTGATATTTCATTCGAGAGCCATTATTTTGTGATGGTAATGTGCAGTCATGAGCAGTGTAAAAAGTTGAATAACGATGTTTTGTGAGTTAGTGCGAGAATAATATGTGTTGTTACGTATTGTGATGCTAACTCACGAGTTGTTGATGTAGCATTTGTGTTGATAAGAAAATAGACTTGTTTAACATTAGTGCGATTGCACAATACAGCATAGTGAGGCCCTCTATGTGAAGAAGGGCCAATTTTGAAGTAGATGTATGATTAATATGAGTGTCACATATAGTGACAGACAGTTTTGTCATGTGGATTGATTTCATGAAGTGCCTCACCTTCTCTGGTTGTATGTTCTTGTACGTGATGTTGTATGTTCTTGTACGTGATGTTGTATGTTCTTGTACGTGATGCCCACGGTTCTCGTGCTCGCCATGTGTCGTTTTGTCGTGTGTGATATGTTTTCTTGTTTTATGATTAAAATTGATTACTATTTGCCTTGATCATTATGTGGTTTACGAGTTGTTATTTCATCATCATCATCAGATGCCGTACCAACTGGCGTTCGCTGTTATGCTTCTCCAGAGTACACGATCCTTCATGCAGGCCATCAGGTCAGTTGGTTATCTCCTCTCACACCATCCCGTCAGACTGTCCAGTATCATTTCTCTTGGTCTTCCTCTTGATCTTCTTCTTTCTATTTTTCCTGTTGTTATAATATTTTCAACGTCCCATCTTCTCACTGCACCCCCTATTAAAGTACATTGTCTCTCTCTCTTATTTTTTTTTTGTTGACAATTTTTAAAAAATGTCCAGCTCTTCATTAGTTATTTTTGCTGTCCAGGGAATTCAGGTGTTATCAATAATTAATTAAGTTGTTACTTACGTATGCAAAACTGTGCTGTGTAAAGGTGTCTAATTTTTTTCGCATAAGGTAAAAATCATAGGGCAGCCAGCTGGGCACAGATGAAAGGGTTAGAACCTGGGTTGGGATATCTTGGAGGGGTGCAGTTTGGAGTCCCATGTACGACTGTACTTAAAAATGAGAAGGAAATATCTGACAGTCACATATACAAGTTGAAATCACCAAACTCCAACTCCGCGTATACATTACCTACCTACTATAATTCTTAGACTTATCAGTGACAATGTGAAATCTGTGCAAGAAAAAACAGATAACCTATCTTCAATGGCTAGTAAAACAGGACTTGAAATGAACAAGGGAAAACAAAAATAATGAAACTTCTCATTAACCACAATATACATAGAAAGAAAAGCTGTTGAAGAAGTAAACCATTTTGCATATCTCGGCAGCTACATAGACCATGATGGAGACACTAGAAAGGTCGTTAGAATTAGAACTGCAAAAGCAGTATTGACCTTTAAGAATCTCGTGAACATATGACATTAAAAAGTTATAAGCATAACAACCAAGTTAAGATTGTTCAATTCAAATGTATTATCCACCCTCATTTATGCATGCGGAAGCTGGAAAACAACTAAAGAAATAGAAAAGAAATTAGACTCTTTTGAAAACAAATGCCTAAGGAAAATACTCGGTGTAAAGTGGAACGAATTCAAGAACAACGCAGAGATAAGGCAGATGAGCAAACAACAGTCTATCTCATGGGTGATTAGAAAAAAGATGGGCATATGTTGGTCATGTGATGAGAAGGAACAATCAGAGAATCCCCAAACAAGATATCAAGTGAAGCACAACAGGCCGAAGAAAAAGAGGTCGATCATGTGAAACTCTAAAGAGGACATTGTTAAGAGAAACCAATTCAATGGGCATAACATCCCTTGATGAGGTTACTCGCCCGAGACAGGAAATCTTGGCGAACTACCATGCAGGCCCTTTGTGACGTTTAGCAGCATGGGATAAGTAAGATAAGGTTATTCTTATACTAGCTTCGGTAACGGGGTAAGGATCGACATAGTCCCATGGCTGATGGAGTTTGCTAAGAAGCACTGCGCAGTCCCTGCTTTTTTAGCTCTAATCAATGAGGGAGAAAAGCGACCGCCATAATCCGTTCCAATACTGTCCTTCAACATCTTCATCCATTCTGCAAAGAACACCAGCTTGGACTTTTCCAGGGATACTGAAGAGAAGAAGAAGAAGAAGAAGATACTTGGTTAAATCAAGAAAAGAGTATTATCATTATTTGATCGTGCTAAATAACAAGATGGCCTGGAGAGATCTCTAATGGACAGTGTGACTCTTGAGAAATTAGACAGCGGACAGCTGAGAGGTGATGCTTCCATAATATCACTGACACTCTAAACACCAGACTCACTGAAGCAGACATCCTAAATAGATAAAGAGACTTTTCATATCGGCTGTCAAGAGAGGAGCGATCTGGGAAGTGCAGGCTTCTCGAAGTTAACAGGGGTCAGATTGGGTGTGTCCTGCAAGGTAATGGAACACTCCTAGAATTTCTGTCTTTCAGTTGGCTAGAAGAATTTGACAAAGTGATGTAACGTGATGTCTGTGCTTCAAGATCTACAATGTCTGTTCTTTATTTCTCTGTAAGACGTTACTAAACTGCTGTCATGTGACGTCTCTGTGTCAAGACATTTGTCTCTGTGTCAAGACAAGTAGTGCAAATAGGACCAGAGTAAATATCCCTTCGGGGAGAGACAAAAACGAGGACAGTAAAAGATATATGAATATTTATAAGAGAATATTTCGTTACAAAAAAGTACCATGTATCATTTCTTGACACTATACCCTAGGTTTATATGAGGTCAGGTCAATTTTTCCTGGTGTATGACTGTAAAAAAAAAAGACTCACAAAGGTCGTACCGATGACTACCAAACCCACTTCCTTTGTGGGCGGGTCTGGAGAGGCAAAGGATGAAGGGTAGGAAACTCCAAGAGAAAAAAAGTAATTGGAAGGAGGAACCTTAAGACATTTTATGGAAATAACTTCCCTACTCAAATTCTGCTATCCTTTGTGACCCTGTTGGAAGTTTGGATCTCGTTCTTCTTTGAGCAACACGAGTGAAGTATGTTCTATGCACAAAATGTCCAAATGAGTCAGTAAACAGAAAAAAATAAGGACATTCACAACTTGCGACAGATGTTGGCCATGGACTCCTTTCTGGCCTGAGAATAAGTGTGGATCCCTTTTCTAGCCTGAGAATAAGTGTGGATCCCCTTTCTAGCCTGAGAATAAGTGTGGATCCCTTTTCTAGCCTGAGAATAAGTGTGGATCCCCTTTCTATCCTGAGAATAAGTGTGGTTTCCCTTTATGGCCTGAGAATAAGTGTGGTTCCCCTTTATGGCCTGAGAGTAAGTGTGGTTCCCCTTTATGGCCTGAGAATAAGTGTGGTTCCCCTTTATGGCCTGAGAATAGATGTGCAAACAGCAGTCTGTCTCATGGGTGATTAGAAAAAAGATGGACATATGTTGGTCATGTGATGAGAAGGAACAATCAGAGAATCCCCAAACAAGATATCAAGTGAAACACAACAGGCCGAAGAAAAAGAGGTCGATCACGTGAAACTCTAAAGAGGACATTGTTAAGAGAAACCAATTCAATGGGCATAACATCCCTTGATGAGGTTACTCGCCCGAGACAGGAAATCTTGGCGAACTACCATGCAGGCCCTTTGTGACGTTTAGCAGCATGGGATAAGTAAGATAAGGTTATTCTTATACTAGCTTCGGTAACGGGGTAAGGATCGACATAGTCCCATGGCTGATGGAGTTTGCTAAGAAGCACTGCGCAGTCCCTGCTTTTTTAGCTCTAATCAATGAGGGAGAAAAGCGACCGCCATAATCCGTTCCAATACTGTCCTTCAACATCTTCATCCATTCTGCAAAGAACACCAGCTTGGACTTTTCCAGGGATACTGAAGAGAAGAAGAAGAAGAAGATACTTGGTTAAATCAAGAAAAGAGTATTATCATTATTTGATCGTGCTAAATAACAAGATGGCCTGGAGAGATCTCTAATGGACAGTGTGACTCTTGAGAAATTAGACAGCGGACAGCTGAGAGGTGATGCTTCCATAATATCACTGACACTCTAAACACCAGACTCACTGAAGCAGACATCCTAAATAGATAAAGAGACTTTTCATATCGGCTGTCAAGAGAGGAGCGATCTGGGAAGTGCAGGCTTCTCGAAGTTAACAGGGGTCAGATTGGGTGTGTCCTGCAAGGTAATGGAACACTCCTAGAATTTCTGTCTTTCAGTTGGCTAGAAGAATTTGACAAAATGATGTAACGTGATGTCTGTGCTTCAAGATCTACAATGTCTGTTCTTTATTTCTCTGTAAGACGTTACTAAACTGCTGTCATGTGACGTCTCTGTGTCAAGACATTTGTCTCTGTGTCAAGACAAGTAGTGCAAATAGGACCAGAGTAAATATCCCTTCGGGGAGAGACAAAAACGAGGACAGTAAAAGATATATGAATATTTATAAGAGAATATTTCGTTACAAAAAAGTACCATGTATCATTTCTTGACACTATGCCCTAGGTTTATATGAGGTCAGGTCAATTTTCCCTGGTGTACGACTGTAAAAAAAAAAGACTCACAAAGGTCGTACCTATGACTACCAAACCCACTTCCTTTGTGGGCGGGTCTGGAGAGGCAAATGATGAAGGGGAGGAAACTCCAAGAGGAAAAAAAAAAGTAATTGGAAGGAGGAACCTTAAGACATTTTATGGAAATAACTTCCCTACTCATCTTCTGCTATCCTTTGTGACCCTGTTGGACGTTTGGATCTCGTTCTTCTTTGAGCAACACGAGTGAAGTATGTTCTATGCACAAAATGTCCAAATGAGTCAGTAAACAGAAAAAAATAAGGACATTCACAACTTGCGACAGATGTTGGCCATGGACTCCTTTCTGGCCTGAGAATAAGTGTGGATCCCTTTTCTAGCCTGAGAATAAGTGTGGATCCCCTTTCTAGCCTGAGAATATGTGTGGATCCCCTTTCTAGCCTGAGAATATGTGTGGATCCCTTTTCTAGCCTGAGAATATGTGTGGATCCCCTTTCTATCCTGAGAATAAGTGTGGATCCCCTTTCTAGCCTGAGAATAAGTGTCGATCCCCTTTCTGGCCTAAGAATAGGTGTGGATCCCATTTATAACCTGAGAATAAGTGTGGATCCCCTTTCTAGCCTGAGAATAAGTGTGGATCCCCTTTCTGGCCTAAGAATAGTGTGGATCCCATTTAACCTGAGAATAAGTGTGGATCCCCTTTTCTAGCCTGAGAATAGTGTGGATCCCCTTTCTGGCCTAAGAATAGGTGTGGATCCCATTTATAACCTGAGAATAAGTGTCGATCCCATTTCTAGCCTGAGAATATGTGTGGATCCCCTTTCTAGCCTGAGAATAAGTGTGGATCCCCTTTCTAGCCTGAGAATAAGTGTCGATCCCCTTTCTGGTCTGTGAATAGGTGTGGACCACCTTTCTATCCTGAGAATAAGTGTGGATCCCCTTTATGGGCTGAGAATAAGTGTGGATCCCGTTTATGGCCTGAGAACAGCTGTGGACCACTTTCTGGCCTGAGAATAAGTGTGGATCCCTTTATGGCCTGAGAATAAGTGTGGATCCCGTTTATGGCCTGAGAAAGGTGTGGACCACTTTCTGGCCTGAAAATAGGTGTGGATCCCCTTTCAAGCCTGAGAATAAGTGTGAATCCCCTTTCTAGCATGAGAATAAGTGTGGATCCCCTTTCCATCCTGAGAATAAGTGTGGATCCCCTTTCTGGCCTGAGAATAAGTGTGGATCCCCTTTCTAGCCTGAGAATAAGTGTGGATCCCCTTTCTGGCCTAAGAATAGGTGTGGATCCCATTTATAACCTGAGAATAAGTGTGGATCCCCTTTCTAGCCTGAGAATAAGTGTCGATTCCCTTTCTGGCCTAAGAATAGGTGTGGATCCCATTTATAACCTGAGAATAAGTGTCGATCCCATTTCTAGCCTGAGAATATGTGTGGATCCCCTTTCTAGCCTGAGAATAAGTGTGGATCCCCTTTCTAGCCTGAGAATAAGTGTCGATCCCCTTTCTGGCCTAAGAATAGGTGTGGACCACCTTTCTATCCTGAGAATAAGTGTGGATCCCTTTTATGGCCTGAGAATAAGTGTGGATCCCGTTTATGGCCTGAGAACAGCTGTGGACCACTTTCTGGCCTGAGAATAAGTGTGGATCCCTTTTATGGCCTGAGAATAAGTGTGGATCCCGTTTATGGCCTGAGAACAGGTGTGGACCACTTTCTGGCCTGAAAATAGGTGTGGATCCCCTTTCAAGCCTGAGAATAAGTGTGAATCCCCTTTCTAGCATGAGAATAAGTGTGGATCCCCTTTCCATCCTGAGAATAAGTGTGGATCCCCTTTCTGGCCTGAGAATAAGTGTGGATCCCCTTTCTATCCTGAGAATAAGTGTGGATCCCATTTATAACCTGAGAATATGTGTGGATCCCCTTTCTAGCCTGAGAATAAGTGTGGATCCCCTTTCTATCCTGAGAATAAGTGTGGATCCCCTTTCTATCCTGAGAATAAGTGTGGATCCCCTTTCTATCCTGAGAATAAGTGTGGATCCCCTTTCTAGCCGAGAATAAGCGTGGATCTGCTTTCTGGCCTGAAAATAGCTGTGGACCACTTTCTGACCTGAAAATAGGTATGTATCCCCTTTCTGGCCTGAAAAGAGGTGTAGATAACCTTTCTGGCCTGAGAAGAGGTGTAGATAACCTTTCTGGCCTGAGAAGAGGTGTAGATAACCTTTCTGGCCTGAGAAGAGGTGTAGATAGCCTTTCTGGCCTGAGAAGAGGTGTAGATAACCTTTCTGGCCTGAGAAGAGGTGTAGATAACCTTTCTGGCCTGAGAAGAGGTGTAGATAACCTTTCTGGCCTGAGAAGAGGTGTAGATAACCTTTCTGGCCTGAGAAGAGGTGTAGATAACCTTTCTGGCCTGAGAAGAGGTGTAGATAACCTTTCCGGCCTGAGAAGAGGTGTAGATAACCTTTCTGGCCTGAGAAGAGGTGTAGATAACCTTTCTGGCCTGAGAGGAGGTGTAGATAACCTTTCCGGCCTGAAAAGAGGTGTAGATAACCTTTCTGGCCTGAGAAGAGGTGTAGATAACCTTTCCGACCTGAGAAGAGGTGTAGATAACCTTTCTGGCCTGAGAAGAGGTGTAGATAACCTTTCTGGCCTGAGAAGAGGTGTAGATAACCTTTCTGACCTGAGAAGAGGTGTAGATAGCCTTTCTGGCCTGAGAAGAGGTGTAGATAACCTTTCTGGCCTGAAAAGAGGTGTAGATAGCCTTTCTGACCTGAGAAGAGGTGTAGATAACCTTTCTGACCTGAGAAGAGGTGTAGATAACCTTTCCGGCCTGAGAAGAGGTGTAGATAGCCTTTCTGACCTGAGAAGAGGTGTAGATAACCTTTCCGGCCTGAGAAGAGGTGTAGATAACCTTTCCGGCCTGAGAAGAGGTGTAGATAGCCTTTCTGGCCTGAGAGGAGGTGTAGATAACCTTTCCGGCCTGAAAAGAGGTGTAGATAACCTTTCTGGCCTGAGAAGAGGTGTAGATAACCTTTCCGACCTGAGAAGAGGTGTAGATAACCTTTCTGGCCTGAGAAGAGGTGTAGATAACCTTTCTGGCCTGAGAAGAGGTGTAGATAACCTTTCTGACCTGAGAAGAGGTGTAGATAGCCTTTCTGGCCTGAGAAGAGGTGTAGATAACCTTTCTGGCCTGAAAAGAGGTGTAGATAGCCTTTCTGACCTGAGAAGAGGTGTAGATAACCTTTCTGACCTGAGAAGAGGTGTAGATAACCTTTCCGGCCTGAGAAGAGGTGTAGATAGCCTTTCTGACCTGAGAAGAGGTGTAGATAACCTTTCCGGCCTGAGAAGAGGTGTAGATAACCTTTCCGGCCTGAGAAGAGGTGTAGATAGCCTTTCTGGCCTGAGAATAGCCATTGACCCGTCAGTTAAAATAAAGCAATAAATATTACCCAAACGGTGTTAAGACTTTTTAATCGAGCCGATTCATTTACTGGTCCATGGCCCACATAAATCCTTCTCTGGATCCCAGGTTAGACCCTGGTGTATCATGTAGGAGTGTATCAAAGGAGAAAAACTATGATTACCTTCTTGAATATAGAGTACCAGTATTTATTTTAAAACCAGCGCAGTTCTGTTATGCTTAGTATTACATGGGTACAGGCATGATTTCATGTATGCTTATCTCATTTCTTGTGCTTTGTAAATCTGCACTACATTTTGTAAAGGTTCTTACGCCCGTATGATCACCTTTACATTCTTTGTTTAATTATTACTTTCGTTCTCTTGGAGTTTCTCAATACTTTCAACCTGATAACCTTTGAGCACAACTACTGCATCGGATTTGGATTAGGTTACAGTGGCTTGCTTGAATCCTTGAGTGAACCTGGAGAAGACTGCTGCTAGGTTGACTTCATCACCATGACGACGAGGCGCTGTCTTATCAGTCAGATAGAAAGGTGAATGCTTGCACATGTGAGACCGTGTCTTGACCATCATTGATTTGTCAGATGAGATAATTATGTGCTTAGTCCAAGTACAACCAACAGTGCTTGTATCATCATGTATCCTAATATAATATGTTCATGTACTTGCACTGCTGTCTTCATCATCATCATCATCATCATCATCATCGCCTTCCACTTCCTTGAGAGCATAGGCCACGGATAAAGGCTCTCCAGTCATCCCTGTTCTTGGATTTATTCTCTGTTTCCTTCCATATCTAACTCTTGTCTCTGAGCACTGTCACAATTTCTCTTCTCCAAGTAAGTCTATTGTCTTCCTCGTTTTCTATTTCCTTGAGGATTCCATGTCAGTGCCTGTCATGCTATGCTAGTGCTGTGTTGCTTTCAGCATAAAGACTTATTCCTATTCTAAAGTCCTGCAAAATGTGTATGAACAATCAGGCGTTTGTCTAATAGTCGGCAGATCCTCCCTTTTTCCATCCTAGAAAGATTTCTTGAACAGTGTATTTAATTATTATTCTATGCACGTCTTTACATTACCCTTTATATGTATATATGTGTATATGCGTGCTTGTGTGTACCCGTGTGCATTCAGGCCTTCACGTACAGAGGATGAAAGATGTCACAGCATCAGATGCGGGGGGGGGGGGGGTAGGGGTAGGAGGGGGGGGGAGAGAAATTTTCACTTTGAACAAAGCATACAAGAGTGCCACAGAAGTGATTGATTACGAAAGAAAAAGAAGTTCTCCAGTGACTCTCTTTAATGCTGTGAAATTAGGAGTATATATGAAATAGGTATTGAAAGATACGAAGAAGTATACTGTACACGATTTGTCGAAGTGATAGTTAAAGTTCACCTGCCTCGGGTCTTTCATTACGACCATCTTCTCTCTAGACGAAAATATCACGTGAATAAGAACGGCAGTTTCTGACAAACTATCAACCAATGGCATGGAACAAAGCAAAGCTATAAACCCATGGCATTGAAGAAACAAAACACTATCAATCAATGGCATGGAACAACGCAAAGCTATCAACCAATGGCATGGAACAACGCAAAGCTATCAACCAATGGCATGGAACAACGCAAAGCTATCAACCAATGGCATGGAACAACGCAAAGCTATCAACCAATGGCATGGAACAAAATAAAACTTTCATTCAAAGCCGAGGTTATGATTTTTAACATCTAGGGCCTCTGACATTTGATACAAAAATATTGTTAGGTGCCCTAGCCTATGGATTAGCCATTATTTTTTATTGAATACTGGCCACTTATAAAACCAAGGAAGCCCTCCGTACGGTGGAGTGATATACTGGTTGCACAGGCATCTTTTTAAATGGACATGATCAGACCTGCATGCTCCTCTACTCTCTTAAATAGTTCTGAAATATGGAGAGCACATTCGGAATACGAGACAAAAATGTCCACTTTAGCATCGTCACAGAATAACGAATATCCAGTGGCAGATAGATCAAGCAGTGCTCAAGTTCCACAGCAGGAAACTTCCTGTCACGATCGTAACAATCAGTAGGTGGTGGCTGAGATGTCTGTGGCACGTAACGAGAGATGGTGACGGCGGTGTCTCATAGCAAAATATACACTCCTCAGCTTATAGAAGGAAAGAGACTCCGAGAGAGACCAGAAAAAGCTGGGATGCAACGAGGCCTCACAAAGGGAGAATTAAGTCACCCGGATACAGGTTATATATACCGACAAAACTTCATCTGAGAGAAAATGAGGGCCACACTTGAAGACAGAAGACGCGAACAGAAAGAGATGGAAGCTCCCACACAAATATAGGTTTGTTGTAACTGTGGAAGATTATGTCAGTCATACCGCTGAGAGAGAATCCACAGACAAACAAACACACACACACGCTACACACATGCTAGTGTACGTGTACTAGGCCAAGAGAGCAATTTACTAAAGTAGAAGGGTGGGGGAATTGGGCGGAAAAAAAGGGGGGGGGGAGGTGAGAGTGTAGACATTGTGGAAAGGAAACGGAAGCAGTTTTGAAGATGAAGAAAAGAAAGAAAGACAGTAAGGAGTATCGGAACTCACATGATGGATGATAGTTTTCGTTGTGAAGGGCTTAGACTGTTATCTCTCAGATTTCATTCCAGTTAAATAGCGTTCAGAAGCAAACAGACCAATTCTAGTAGTCAAATACTAGCAGAACAAAGCAAAGTCAAGTAAGTTAAAAGAGTGAGCAGATGAGTGCATGAGTGGTCCGACTGAGTGAGTGGGTGAAAGTGTGAATGAGTGTGGGAGGTGCAGTGAATGAATGAATGAACGAATGATCTTTATTTTTAAAGGGTAAAGATTGAGATGTCTGGGTCACGTAACAAGAAGCAGACAGACAAAACTTTCCCTAGATTCTAATCTTGTCAAGAGAGAGAGAGAGAGAGAGAGAGAGAGGGAGAGAGAGACGGAGAGAGAGGGAGAGAGAGAGGCAGAGACAATGAGTGAATGAGGAAGTGAGAGAGAGAGAATGTGGGGTGGGGGGAGGGAGATAGAGAGAGTTGAATTATAATATATGATAGTCTGAAAGAATTGGAATGAGCAAGACATACATACACACACAGATTGATGAAGAATGAAAGATCAATAGTAAGAAAGACTACAGCCTCACCAGTGTTGTAATATCTTGCCTGTACTCAGTTTTGTACACCATTCCTATATCACATATACTCATACTTTAGCCACTCCTGAAAGCAGAACAAACAAGTAACTTGTCATTCGGTTAAACTATTTTCATTCCATTCTCCGTTTTACCGACGCAAAAAAAAGGATTCAGTTTCTCGCCGTCTCAACATTCAAACCACATTGTCAGATTCTCATTCGCAATCTCTACCGCATGAGAGCCAGGCAAACCATTTCCTTTCCATCTTTCAGCGCTAAAAAATAAAATAAGGACACAACGCCTTGACTCGCTGTCTTCGGGTCAGTCCCTCATTTATGGAAGCTATCATCCTTAGGTGTTATCTCCCTTTGACCGTTGTTGAGAGCTTATTCATCCAAACGAAACTGGTCTCCAGGGATTGCTAGAAGCTATCATGAACATATTGAAGCATTCTTCAAAATAATTGTTTTCTGGGAACTGAGAACTTTCCCTAGATTCTAATCTTGTCAAGCGTGTATTTTGAAATATAGAGCGAATCGCCTTCCATTGATAGTTTCAGGTGCAGAATTAAATTTGAGGAAAGATATGTGCGTCTGATATGAGTGCCTGTATGTAATATATATCCGATATAAATGTGTGAGTGTCTGGTATTATGTATGAGCACACTGCAGTGTACTCTACAATGTGGTATCGGAAAGTTCTCGGACTGATAGTGAAAGCAGCACAGGTTTACCTTATTTAAATGAGGTTACCATCCCTTTCGAAATAGTCCTCTAGGGAATGTACACAACAATCTAGCTTCTCTTATACGCCTCTAAAGCAGATTAAGAAGTATTTTTTTCCCGAGGGCCGTCTATTACCACCTGCAGATCTATTTAGATTTAAATCTACAGGCGCACCTTCGGCTTAATTTTAATTTAGGAGAACAAGATGAAGTCATAGAGGGCTAGTTCCAGAGAGTACAGAGGGTATGGCATCACGGCCATGTTGTTTCTGTTAAAACCTTGTTTTGAGGGTGGTGTGTGTGTGTGGGGGGGGGGGGCGTTGTCGTAATTTAACAGCCAACTGCAGCTGCACATCAGTTCCGGTATTTTTCATCGCGCATTGTCTTCCACGCGTCTCATGACGTCGTAGTAGAAGTCAGAATTCACCATTTTCCCGATAGGAACGCAAAAATACATAAATAAATAAACGTTGAGCATGGTTTTTGTTGCACGGCGGACCTGCCGTGCCTTCTGTGGTCTTGGTGACCCACGGGTTCCTCCACTACAAGAACTTATGTTGTGTCTCCTGATCGTAGCTTTAGACCAAAATTTCATTGCCCATGATGATCCTAGAGATGAAAGTTGTGTCCTGGTTATGTCTCACGAAGCTCAAGGCACACATCAAGCGTGGCTGCTTCTGATGGGGAACCAAGGTCGGGGTCACAACGTCGCAGCAAGGATATGCATGTCCAGGTTTTCCGTCAGGATCACCTGGCAGGCTCCATAACTGATTCTAACCCTGCCTGGCAGAGCTGGTAGATTGTTCGGCCACGAGTTCACGAGTTCTTCCCCCACATTTTCTGGTGATTGGTCGCAATGGCCACTCATCATCTTGAACAGTGATTCGACTGGACTTTAAAAGCACGTGGCATACAGAAACCTGTCATCGACCTAAAGAAAGTTCGCCAAAAGCCAAAAGAGGCATTTTGAAGGCCTCGTTACGAAATGCGGAGAATATCAGGCACAGTTTGATGCAGGCACTTTGCTCGCTTTTGTCAGCCACCGTAATGACCGTAGAGCGGTCCTAACACATGGTGATAAAACCGCCTGTACAACATTAATACACGTATGCAGTAAGAAGCCAATAGCAGATCTACAGAGGAGGCTTGCATGTAACGTCTCTTGCGTATTTGTCGAATGGTACAGTTACATCAAGTACAGTCTTGGATAGCACCTCGTATAAGTTAAAAGTGAGAGCAAAGATGTCTACTCTGAGTGACAACACGTTTATCAGAATCAGCGAGTGAAAGGTGACCATGACCCTATTTCATATCTTAACTGGTGCTCATATTAACATGCCCAGGCTGGTTATGTGACAGAATCTATGGTGATGGCGTCAGACCAGAGCCTCGCTTGTCAGGCCCGCTGTTCTGAGTGTTGATGTTAGCCACTTTAATACATCCACAATTTGACGTGATACTTAGTGCTTCAACAACTTCATTGCAGCAGCTACTAAGAATAATGTACTTGCAATTCCAGGGATATACACCAACTTCTTTTTCTAATACTAACTACAGTGACACCACTGTTACTACTACTACCAGCATTGCTAACACTGCTTCAAGTACCATTAACTACTGCTAACTAACTACAGTGACACCACTGTTACTACTACTACCAGCAGTGCTAACACTGCTTCAAGTACCATTAACTACTGCTAACTAACTACAGTGACACCGCTGTTACTACTACTACCAGCATTGCTAACACTGCTTCAAGTACCATTAACTACTGCTAACTAACTACAGTGACACCGCTGTTACTACTACTACCAGCATTGCTAACACTGCTTCAAGTACCATTAACTACTGCTAACTAACTACAGTGACACCGCTGTTACTACTACTACCAGCATTGCTAACACTGCTTCAAGTACCATTAACTACTGCTAACTAACTACAGTGACACCACTGTTACTACTACTACCAGCAGTGCTAACACTGCTTCAAGTACCATTAACTACTGCTAACTAACTACAGTGACACCACTGTTACTACTACTACCAGCAGTGCTAACACTGCTTCAAGTACCATTAACTACTGCTAACATTATACTACTTCTACAACTTTTAGTGGGTGTCTGAGTGGCGAAGTGGTTAGTGCACTGGTCTCTCATGGCGAAGGTCGGGGGTTCGAATCCGACCGGCGGCACCCCAGTCACCCAGCTGTAGAAATGGGTACCCGACTTCTTCTGGGGAAGGAAAGGCGGCCAGGCGTGATACTGACCATATCACCCTCTAGTGTACTGACAGGTCAAGGAAAATATGGGCACTAACACCATATCCCTATGTGCCTCTAAGGCATGACAGGGTTACCTTTACTTACAACTTTTAGTGTTACTATTATTATAAAAACTGCTGCTGCTGCTACTACTACTGCTGCTAATACTAATACTACTACTGCCGCCACTGCTATTATCACATATATATATATATGCATGTATGGAATACCAAGAACATAATTTTCTCATTTTCAGTGACATACAACAACAACAGGATCTGCCAGAGCATATACAAAACTATACAAGTATATTTTCTAAAATAAATTAACAAATTATATATATATATATTTCTCATAGGGAAAGAAAGGGTTAAAAACCCAGAGAAGCAGCTTATACTCAGAAAACAAGATAAGCCAGTAATATTTCGGCTTACAGCCTGTAACCCCACATCCAATTAGAGGGGGCGACCAGCCATTGCATGATGATTTTGGGGCTTCTCTTTGTTTTAACAAGGAGGTGGGTGAAGGGAGGGGGGGGGGGTTCCCCTTCTTTTAGTAGTGGGCTGACGCCTAGAATTTGATAAAACTAGAAATGTTAATCAATAGATTAAATGGGAATAGCTATTTTGTATCATCTTACACAATTCTCTCCGACGGATCTGCAAGAGACAGCAATAAAAGTGAAGTGAATGAAGGGAAATAGGGACCTCACTGTAACTAGTAACGTGACAAACAAAACTGTTGGCTACGGCTAGGGAAAAAGGCCATTAGACTGTCTCTATTGTTGTAACTAGTAAAATGACAAACAAAATTGTTGGCTACAGTTAGAAAAAAAGCCAGTTAGACCGTCTCTATTGTTGTAACTAGTAACGTGACAAACAAAATTGTCGATTCCAGCTAGAAAAAAAGCGGCATTAGGGTGTATCTATTGTTGTAACTAGTAAAATGACAAACAAAATTGTTGGCTACAGTTAGAAAAAAGCCAATTAGACTGTCTCTGTTGTTGTAACTAGTAACGTGACAAACAATATTGCTAGCTACAACTAGAAAAAAGTCGCATTAGGCTGTCTATATTGTTGTAACTAGTAACGTGGCAAACAATATTGCTGGCTACCTTGTAGTAATAGAGTGACTCTACATTGTAGAGAGATCGCTAATGTATACCTGCGATGAGAATATAAAACAAATAACACAGTGTTTTACTATTTGGACTGAGTCCTAAGGTTTCCTGTACTGTCAGTAAAAGCATCATTAAGACCGAGATGGGAAAGACGTCTCGGACTACGAAGAAAGGCCAGAAAGTCTTGCTAGCTCCGTAACCACATTAAAACATCAGGACGTAGACACACGGCAAAATTTCATGAAATTGCTACTACCACAGGCTCTCCTTGGTAACATTATTACCGGGCTTTTCCCTGACTGGACACTCGTGAGACCAGACCACACTTAACATTTCGGACATTGACCTGGTCAGCACTGGCTGAGTCCGCAGGATGGCACACATCATGCTTGAACTAACATCACAAAATGGTTGGGCTTGTATGGACTTCTGGCTTCTAACCAGGCCACACAGGGGGACAGGGTAATGAAAACGCACGAAGCAAAGAAAACATGACTTTTCAAGATGGTGCCCTTCATTATAAAAACTGGAGGAGAGGAAAAAAATTGAACCAAATGAGAATTAACCGCCCGTTAGGAACTGACATTTTGTCTGGAAGGATACATTTCTTGTCAGAGACTCCCAGAATGAGAGACTTTTAAGTCAGCCTTAAGATCAAAGTGGAGACAAACATTCTAAATTGCATTCACTTGAAAATATTTCGTTTGCTCTCAAAAGATTAGTAAAAATAAACACACAGGAATGCCACACCTACAGCACAGCATCGCGCACGTGCATGCTTTAACGTGAGAAACCAGTCACACTACTTTTGTAGCTTGGAAGGTCACAAAAATGGAGTTTGTAGCATAAAAGAATCAAAATCTCGAAGAAACAAGAATCTCAGAGAAAACTGGTTAAACAGTAACGGAGAGAATTTTTATAGAAAAGGTCGCAAAACAAACAATTGAAATCAAAATCAAGTCGCCATGTAGACTGGAGGGTTTCTTTCTTCCGTTAAATAGTGTTATTATCAGGGTTATTGTCCCTAGTACTACTACTAATACTACTACTACTACTACTACTACTACTACTACTACTACTACTGTTACTACTACTACTATTACTATTACTAGCAGTATTATTACTAGTACTGCTAGGATTACTGCTACTACTGCTGCTATTATTAATTACTGCTACTTCTACCACTACTACAACTACCTCATTAATTATTAGTACAGTTTCTAGCAGTAGTAGCAGTAGCAACAGCAGTAGTGGTAGTAGCAGTAGTAGTAGTAGTAGTAGTAGCAGCAGCAACAGCACCAGTAGTAGTAGCAGTAGTAGCAGTAGTAGTAGTAGTAGTAGTAGTAGTAGTAGTAATAGTAGTAGCAGCAGCAGTAGTAGTTGTAGTAGCAGCAGCAGCAGTAGTTGTAGTAGCAGCAGCACTAGTAGTAGTAGCAGTAGTAGTAGTTGTAGTAGCAGCAGCAGTAGTAGTTGTAGTAGCAGCAGCACTAGTAGTAGCAGCAGTAGTAGTAGTTGTAGTAGCAGCAGCAGCAGTAGTTGTAGTAGCAGCAGCACTAGTAGTAGTAGCAGTAGTAGTAGTAATAGTAGCAGCAGCAGTAATAGTCGTAGTAGTAGCAGCAGCAGTAGTAGTAATAGTAGTAGTAAAAAATAAAAAGCAGTAGTAGTAGTAGAAGTAGTAGTAATAGTAATGATGTTAGTGATGGTGGTAAAAGAGATAGAAATATAATTTGTGCTAATAGTTACTGCAGCTATTGTAGTACTGATAGAAATAGCAGCAATTAATAATGGTAGTAGTAGTAGCAGCAATAATCCTAGCAGTAGTAGTAGTGATAGTAATACTACTAAAAGTCGCAGTCTAAAAAGGTACTTGGTGACCGTGTGATAACAGTATATGGAGAAATAAGAGCAGTAATAGGTATAGCAGTATATGGGTTTCCTGGTATATCCCGTTTGTTCTGGGCTTACGTTTAAACACACCTTTAAGCAAGTGACGACGTAAAAGTTGGTCATGTGACTTCAGTTCCTATTGAATGTTATCTCTAGGTTTTTGGCAGCGGTACTTTTGAAGGGAGAACATCTGTGAAAAAGCTAAAGAATGGACTATGGTGAGGTCTTTATCCATCTACATGAGTGCTGACAAAGTGGCTAAACATGGAGTATGTCAAGATCTAACAAAAGCTGGACTTATGCTTGGACCTGTTCTTCAATGAAGAACCAGTTTGTCCTGAGCTGCAGTCAAAGGTTCGCTTGTTTGGAAGTTTTTTTTTTATGTTGAGCTGTAACTACTTACAACATGAGTCATCTCACATACACTCATCCACCACAAGCTCACACTGTACAAGTACATGGGACAAACCTGTACACAGAGACAGTAAAACAGGTATAAAGGACAAAACTGTACACAGAGACAGTAAAACAGGTATAAAAGACAAACCTGTACACAGAGACAGTAAAACAGGTATAAAGAACAAACCTGTACACAGAGACAGTAAAACAGGTACAAAGGACATACCTGTACACAGAGACAGTAAAACAGGTATAAAGGACATACCTGTACACAGAGACAGTAAAACAGGTATAAAGGACATACCTGTACACAGAGACAGTAAAACATGTATAAAGGACAAAACTGTACACAGAGACAGTAAAAGGTGGAAATGAAAACTGAATATTCGTTTGGTTTGGAGGCGGAGAAAATACACCAGGTAACAGAATGGGCCAGGTCACAAAGAACCAGGTCTCACGCACTTGGTGTACTCAAGTCTGAGTAAAAAAGTCCCTAAAATGTTCACACTTGTGTCAGGGCTCATTTGTCATCTCACTGTCAAAACAATTAGTCAGGGACGCTCCTTGCACTGGGTAACCTCATAAGTCTAATGCCAGTCATGACAAAAATTAGACTGATGGATTATTGATTGTTTTAAAATTTTAATTGAAATTGATTTTTATAGGAAAATTGATATAAATGTTTTATTATATTTTCATTAAAGTGTTAGTGAATTTTTTTTATAAAATTGCAGGTGATAGTATTTAGTGGCAGCGATAAAGTTCACATTTGTTTTCATATAGCGAGAAATACAATAATTATAGGAAAAACTACATGGAAAGAAATATAATAATTATAGGAAAAACTACATAGAAAGAAATATAATAATTATATGGAAAAACTACATGGAAAGAAATATAATAATTATATGGAAAAACTACATGGAAAGAAATATAATAATTATAGGGAAAAACTACATGGAAAGAAATATAATAATTATAGAGAAAACTGCATAGAGAGAAATATAATGATTGTATAAAAACGTAACGATAATTTTGCGTTTTGCTGGCTGGCCCATGGTGTCTTTATAGTGTGTTGAATAATGTGCTTTTCTGTGCAGTGAAGGACAAGGTTTTTCAAGTTTAGGATGGATTTCGCTGGGATGCTAACCAGACGCAGGAGCTAGGCGTGATAAGTTCCCAAAATAACGTGGAGATGCACAGGAGGGTTCTAAAATTATGGGATAAGATATTATAAGCAGTTAATGTTGAAATAGTCTAGTAAGTGCATGAACCACTAAACGGAATTATTTTTAGAAGCCTTGCAGTAGAGTTTCGGCGAAATTTACCAGAGGAAACTCACCGAAGGGACAGTGTTAAGGGATATAACGGCTGAGAAAAGCAGAGCTGAAGGATTGACTGAGTTGCTAAGGAATGTAAGTGGAAAATGTGTTGAGGGATTGAGTTGGTAAGGAATATAAGTATAAACTGAGTTGAGGGATTGAGGTGGTAAAGAATGTAAGTAGACATAGAATGGCAGGCACCCAAAACTGTGTTGTTATAGACAGAAGTGTTAGGATGTTAGATTTTAGCATGGAACTTGAAAATACTAAATTTTAGCATGGAACTTGAAAATACTAAATTTTAGCGTGAAACTTGAAAATATTAGATTTTAGCGTGAAATTTGGAATTACATATGTTCATTGCTGACTATTCGGTGTATTTTGACTTGTTGGTGTAATATGCAATATTTCAAAAGAACAAAGAGAAAAAGAAGAATTTTCCAACAAACATTCATGATATGAACTGGTTCTTTATCATTTCAAATCTGGTGACTGTTGACGCTGGTTGCGAACTTGTATGTCTAATGTGTTAGAAAACGAGGCCAAAACCAAAGAAAAAAAAATAGTCAAGAGTTGTAAAAATTCGCCATTCACGAACAAAAAATCAGTATTTTAGAAGCCCTGATAATATATCCGTCGGACAAGGGAGACTATGTAAAATAAGTTCGGACAAAGGAGACTATGTAAAATAAGGTCGGACAAGGGAGACTATGTAAAAATAAGGTCGGACAAGGGAGACAATGTAAAATAAGGTCGGACAAGGGAGACTATGTAAAATAAGGTCGGACAAGGGGGACTATTTAAAATATAAGACCACATAAAGCGAACTGAAGCCATAGTGTACTTCGACGCAGTTCACTGTTCAAAATACAGCAGAGCGAGAGAGAGAGAGAGAGAGAGAGAGAGAGAATGAATCTTCATTTTTAAATGGTAAAGAATTGGTCACGCAGGCCCGTCTTACATTCTGCCCTTCATCACTCCATCTTTCACTCTTCTCACACACTCAATTTAATACAAATATACAAATTAAATTAGGAAAAAAACATATCAAAAGAGTGTAAGATTTAACTATTACATTCAAAGTAAAAGAGAAGAAGAGTGAAAAGAAAGAGAGTGAAAGAGAGAGTGAGAGCGAGAAAGAGACAGAGAGAGGAAGAGAGACTATATTTCAGGGAAACTGGTAAATACAAGTTTAAAACTACATAGTTTTAGCTGAGTACAGGTAACAGATACCGCAGAGACAAAGAAAGGTAGTATTCGCTCTTAGTAATAGTAAAAAGTAGTTAAATGCATCTCAGTCAGTGAAAATTAAAAAGAGAGTTCTAAAATGCTACATTGAACCTATCCTACTGTATGAAAGTGAGACATGAACAATGAAGAGATCGATGCAAAGATCACTAGAGGCAACAGATGTATGGCTTAATAGAAGAATGGTAAGAAGAGCACGGGCAGCTAAGATAACAAATAGGAAGTGTCTAAGAAAAGCAAGTGTAGAGAGGAACCTAATTAAATTCATAAGAAAACGACAGCCATCATTCATTGGACACTGGAGAAAAGGAGGGCTTGGAAACATCATAACAGCAGAAAGATAAATGGGAAGAGAGGCAGGGGACGACAAAGAGAAAAGAAATAATGAACAGTCTAATTCAATGACATAACCACAAAAAAAAATCATCACTTGAGTTAATGGAAAACTCAAGGGAAGAGAGCTGTGGAGAAGCATGAGTTTCAACGCCTACCGACCTGCCACAAGATGATGATGATAAGTCACAAAACTAGAAATTTTGTCTTGAATTAGATAGAGATGTAATATCTGAACTCGAAGAAGCGGGAAAGAACTGTAATAAAGAGTTGGCAGCAAAAATGAACATGACAGCATCAGGAAATATCATATTCCACTCATTCTTTTGCTCCTAAAAACAGGCTGTTGAGAGAATTCTTTTGCTCCTAAACAACAGGCTGTTGAGAGAATTCTTTTGCTCCTAAACAACAGGCTGTTGAGAGAATTATTTTGCTCCTAAACAACAGGCTGTTGAGAGAATTCTTTTGCTCCTAAACAACAGGCTGTTGAGAGAATTCTTTTGCTCCTAAACAACAGGCTGTTGAGAAAATTCAGCCTGTCCGACAAAGTGGGGTTAAAAAAGGTTCTGGACCCTGAAAGAATATGCCAAGATTAGACTCCAGGTCTTCGGGCAAGATACTGTAACCTCATTCCCAATCCAACACAAGCATTTACTTAATATAATTAAGGCTATCATTGATTGTATTCTGACGAAAATCAAAACAAGACGGGAGAGAGACAATGGAGTTTCGGTGGCAGCAGTAATCGTATTATCAAATCGAACTATTAGAACTATATAGCCAAGAGCAAAGCAGATGTCTACGAACTCATCTTGAACATAAATTTATATTCCCTGGTGGAACCGTTTCAGAGCTTATAGCACGAGTCGACCACGATGCCTGCTCGCTGGAGATGTGACTTCTGGGGCGGTCTGAGCACGATATTGTCAGCCAGTTCAGCGGCGACTCCAGCCCAGTAACTCAATCAGCAGTGAAAGGCGCTGTTAGGAAAGGGGAGAGAATCAAGATGATGCATTAAGACGAAGAGGAAATCCTGTGGGTGTTGAATATTGAATCAGAAAGGTACAAGTAGCTATAATCATGGACTGATGATTGAGATGTTGCCGTTGTGGGGGGGGGGGGGGGGGGGGGAATGGTGCTTAACGTGACATGAATTCAATCTCTGTCGTGATTTGGTTTTCATTCTGTGTAGAACAATGAGTGGTTGTGTTAGCGAAAACAGATTGAGTAACTCCCTAGTGTGAAGATTGAGTAACTCCCTAGTGTGAAGACTGAGTAACTCCCTAGTGTGAAGACTGGCTAACTCCCTAGTGTGAAGATAGAGTAATTCCCTAGTGTGAAGATAGAGTAACTCCCTAGTGTGAAGATTGAGTAACTCCCTAGTGTGAAGACTGGCTAACTCCCTAGTGTGATTTCATCTGTGCTGAGCTGACCCATCTGTAAAAGTGGTAACTAGCATTCTGTTACAAAAAGCTCATCATCATCATCAAGTGCCAGGTCGGTGGGCGCTAGCGGTCATATTTCTCTGCACATCTGGTTCCTTGATATTTTCCATCAGCTTAGTTGGTGATAATTTTTTTTTTTGTTTTGTTTTGGTGCCACTAAAAGCCACCCTAGGAAATAAGAAAAGCTGGTTCAATCTGTGTTCTAGTTCAAACGTTGGGCTCATTGGATATATCCGTTTTACTCTTTCAGTATCTGTGTGACAGGTAGAATTGTTTTAACAAGCAACGAGACTTCGGCACAGTGAGTGAAACAAACATTGTCAGTATCTTTAGCGCTTGAAAAGTAGTAAACACAGCAATTTAGACGAAAGAGGAAGAAAATGATATGATAATATCTGTGACTCGAACCACGGACTCATGTAAGACGAACATCCGCCCAGCCACGAAAGGACAACACATTTTAAAAAAAAGGTAATTCTCTTGACATATTTCTTTCTCTCACTCCTAAATTGCTTTGTCTACTATTTTTGGAGGGCTAACCATACAGTAAATGATTAACGTAGACAGACCAAGAGGCGGACAGAGACAACGGTGACGAGACAGTCTGGAAGACCTAAGAACCCGCGGAGTGGACAATTCAAGTGCCGTGCCGGGTGGCGTAGGCGATCATTTCTCTCCACAACTGCCTGTCTTTAGACTTGATTATGAGATCCGCCGGTGACTTTCTTCCTAGCCACACTGACAGCCCATCCAGTAACTTCTCTCTCTGTCTTCCTCTTCTTCCTTCATTTTTTTTCAAGTTGCCATAGTGTGTTCCAATTTTCCTCTTCTCAGAAAATGTCCTACAAATCTCGCTTGTCTGCCTCTGATCGTTGTTGTAATTTTCGTTGTAACTCCAGCCTCTCTTAAGACTTCTTCATTGGTTTTCTTGGCTCTCTGTGGTACCTTCAACATCCTTCTTATAAACCACATCGCCATGGCCTCCATTTCTCGCTGTACTCTCTTATTTAATGGACAATAAGCAGACAGATTCTTAGTCTTAGAAGAATCTTAGAAGACTAAGAACAGAGAGAAATGGAGACAAGTCCTGTCTGCAGAAATGAGCCGCAATGGCTCGGAAAGCTGAATAAGTGAAGCATACAACAATGTGCCCTATTACTTTGCTGTGGCTGGAGTAAATGACAACTGGTAACACTGACATGATAGCTTAAGAACGATCACGTTTATTTATGCTTCGGCCCGACAGGCGCCCGATATCCTTCAACAAAACAGGTAGAAGGTTAATCCGCTATTTTTACATGCGGATAAGAAGAAAACAAATACCGCACTGAACTCAGCTCTAGGAGAGAAGGTAATCTAGCGGAGAGAGGTTTTATTTCTGTCATAAAATTCTAACATTAATATATATTACATCATTCCCCCTTCCCCCCCCCCCCCCCATAAACACATCACGCGTTTTAAATGAAGCATTTCTCTATAATAGTAGCCGAGTGTGTCTAAGTCATGATATACAGATACTCCTCGATTTACGACGGTTCGATTTACGATAATTTGATTTTACAATGGTGAAATACTGACGATCATCAAACTTTGAATTATGTGATGTGCTCTGTTTTCAAATACGTCCTCTGTCAGAATCAATCAGAAAAGAGATTTCAACAAATTTTATACTTGTAATTTATACTTGTATAAATCAATCAGCAAAAATAACTAATGAAGAATGTAGGAGAAGAGCTGGAGAGACAAAAAACCTTGTCAAAAAGATAAGAGAGAGACAATGTACTTTCATAGGACATGCAATGAGAAGAGGAGGCATTGAAAATATTATAACAACAGGAAAAATAGAAGGAAGAAGATCAAGAGGAAGACCAAGAGAAATGATACTGGACAGTCTGACGGGATGGTGTGAAAGGAGATCACCAACTGAGCTGATGGCCTGCATGAAGGATCGCGTACTCTGGAGAAGCATAATAGCCAACGCCAGTCGGCACGGCAAATGATGATGATGATGATGATATAAATCAATCAAGCTCTGCTATATATCCTGGCACAATAAAACGAGGGAGCATAGTGTTGTGCGGCCAGTCTTCGACAAAATCGTAGACAGAGACACATTAGACACGAGAGAGAGAAAAATGACAAGAAACTTACATGGAGCTTGAACCACAGTCTACGGTAGAAGGAGTAGCCGTCTATCCAGGAGAGCACAGCGCACTAATCAACTTCTCTATCTCGCACTCACAAGAAAAGAAAAAAAAAGGTGCTTGATAGCAAAGTCATCACTGTCTGTCTGACTGAAATCGTTACACCCGGAAAAGGAACGAGGTCATGACACAGAAAATCCTTCCTTAAGATTCAGTCTCCAGCAGGTAACGAACTTTTGAGACACAGACATACAGGCATGGTCTCCTACAAATGTCTTGTATATAAAGGACAAGAACAGAAACAATTAAATGGATACTTTTTACACAAAGATAGTTTCAGTTTATCATTCAAATTACACATTTTTTTTTTCAAATAGAAAACAACGAGTCCTTCGTACAGTAAAAGTGATAGAACACAAAGCTGTATAGTTAACCAGTTACAAGCACTGTTGTAATAATACAACATTTGTGTTCTGTGACTTTACTGTAGGACAGCCTCATATCTTGACCTCGTCTTGTGTGATCTTTAAATAATAAAGCTGTCCCTACTTTTTTCCTGGTTTATACATTTTCATATCCTGGCCTCTGACATCCGTCAAATTTATCAGAAATAAACATTTCAAATCTGACCTCACTACCCAACCAATCAAATAGTTAGACTCATTTCAAATTTACATCAACGAATCAGATTCAACCTGAGATCTCAGCACGTGACATTCGTAATTATTTATTTACTTGTTTATTCCGTGACAGCTGCTCGTATTTTTCATATATTCATATTCGACTTACGATATTTTCAACTTACGAATGATTCACCGGAAGGTAAGAAGGAAAACTGTAAACTCAAATAAATACAAGATAATAGGGAAGATTTAAATCAATGTTTCCAAAAGTGGACTATAACACCCCCAACCCCCCCAGTGGGCGTTGGAAAGGGCCCCAGGGGCAGTGGATGGGGGAAGGTGTTGAGGGAAAACGAAGCTGCAGATGAGGAGGGGGGAGTAACACCTTCCTTCTTAGCACTTTTCAACCTGATATTTAGGAACTTGTGTCCCTACATGAAACTCATCCATCACATTAAAAGCTGAGAAAATAATGCAGTAGGTGAGTTATAGATGTACTCCTTCATATTGTTATATGAACTGGTTTTCTACCTGAAGTTTTTAGTTATATAATGCATATCCTAGTTTAATAGGCCATTGTACGAGCAGTACATGGGGCCTAGGAGAAAGGAGGGGGCAGCTTGAACAAGCCTGGGAAACACTGATGTAAACCTACCTTATTTACATACTGCACACGTATTGGAAATCGAGGAGTGTCTGTATAACCTGACATAATGTCGCGCAGCCATAGATACACAGGTCATTCTGACTCAAACAACATCAGGATCTTTGTTTACATCTGTCTGCCTTGTCTATTTCTGGCAGTGTTACAGGTGAAGTGCGCCAGATCCATCAATGCTGGCGTGACTGAAGTGATGTCTAGCAGGCACGTGGACGCGAGATCACATCATTGCTAGAGTGATATGAAGTGATGTCTAGCAGGCAAGTGGATGCAAGATCACATCATTGCTAGTGTGATATGAAGTGATGTTTACAAGGCAGGCTGACACGAGTTTTCTAGTTTTCCAACTAGATTCTCCTTTATCTTTCAAATTGCACTAGTTTCTCCCAACTAGATTCTCCTTTATCTTTCAAATTGCACTAGTTTTCCCACTTAGATTCTCCTTTATCCTTCAAATTGCACTGATTTTGCCACTTATTGATTCTCCTTTATCCTTCACAATGCACTAGTTTTCCCAATTAGATTCTCCTTTATCCTTCACAATGCACTAGTTTTCCCAGTTATATTCTCCTTTATCTTTCAAAATGCACTCTTTTTCCTAACTAAATTCTCTTTTATCCTTCAAAACGCACTCTTTTTCCTAACTAAATTCTCTTTTATCTACCTCAGCGCACTTGTTTTGTCAAATAAATTTACATTTATTCTTTTAAAAAAAACGTGCAGATTTCCCCAACCAAATTCATGTGTGCCCTTTAAAACTATCCGGTTTGTTCGTCTGTATTAGCATTTTTTCCCACCCAGAATTGCACGTTTGGAGAACAAATTTCTGGAAAGGCTGCAGATAATTACCATACATCACAAATCCCATATTTTATTTTGATCGTTTTGCAAACTCTGGCATTTATTCTCTTTCATAACCCGCGCCGGATTTTCTCATTATAAAACTTACTTTCCCAGAAAAGAAAAAATTCACCCGGGGTACGGAAATGTAAGCGCTGCGGCCAGTCTTTACACACATTTCAGATTGTGTGATTTTTTTTACCCCCCGCCCCCCCTTTCTCTGTCAATACCCCGCGTCTGTTTGGCGTGCTGGGTCGAAAGTGGGCGTCATAATGTAGGATGGTCGCTTCGGCCAAGCTGTAGATTGCTATTTCCGGTGTTGTCGTTTGAAGAGAAGAATGTCCAGGGTGCTCATCGATGTATGAGACTCGAAGCACAGGGTTAGGTGTAATTGGAGTCTACTGGTGAGCACAATGGGAAAATAGTGAGAAAGGATGATTGTGTGAGGGTTTATGAACGTGGCTAGGATTTTTTTTTAAATAAAGGAATATAGTGATGATGACGATGATTTTATGAGAGCAGACCATCAAACTGTTCTGGTGGTGCTGGCATTTTGAAACGAATGTTTTATTTCTGTTCCAAAGAAAAACAAAAACAAAAACAAAACAAAAAAAAAACAATCCCCGATTTACAACGCACTCGAGTTACGACCGTCGGTTTCATACGCATCTTTTGTAATAAAACAAGTTGAAATACCACGTGCTGTTTTATATAACGTTTTAATTGTTTGAGATTTCCTACTTTCTAAATCTCTGAAACAAAGTAAAGAACAGATTTGTTAGGATATTGATGATAAAAAGCTAGAATTTTTAAAAATAATTTTTATAATTAAAATGAAAAGAAAGGAATGTTACTAGCCGAGGTATTCGATTTGTGAAAAGGAATACAGACGTAAGTCGGGGAGTATCTGTAATTAAGAGGCTAGTTTTCTTTCTCCTCGTGTTTGTAAAAGATACCGTCACTATCGCTCTTTCCTTGCCATTTGGTGTTCCTTGAACTACCAGCTTGTGAGCGTTAAGCATCTCAGGGAAGCGGCAAGTTCTGGCCTTGAATGAAACACTGGTTGTCGACTTATGGTTGACCGCTTGCGCCAGAGTTAGCAAAACCAGTTAGCAAGATCCTGTCCTCCTTATCAGTCGTGGGCCATAGAAACTGATTATAAATTAACCGATTTAATTGAACCCGATTAAATAATACAATTACTACTAATAATAAAAGGCGGGCCGTTGGCGGTTTTTTTTTTTTTTCTGGGGTCGAAAAACGCAGACATCAGAGCCCAGACCCTGACATCAAGGAACCAGGTCTATCTTTCTTTTTGGGCGAGGCAGAAGAAGAAGAACAATATAGAAAACGCCTCGATGACTCTATATTTAATAATAAAAAAAAGGTCTTTGGCGAGCGAGGATGGACTAAAAATAGCAGTTTCTAAGCACACTCCACCAGATTCGTAACAATGTCATGTTTGACAGGCTAAAAGCGAGGGCACAAATGTTACTAGGAGCCCATGGAATCCTTCATTCACGAGAAGATTTGATAGCTTCTTGGACATTTATTATTAGCCCTCTGCTCTAATTACTGCACTAGAAGGAGATGACTTTGGTTTATCCTTCTATAATTTAATCTTGTTTTCAAATATTCCATCCTCTCTTCCATTCCATCTCTTCCGCAGGCCACGACAGAGGCCTTTTGTAGTTCTTGCTGAACTATCATTTCCAAGACAAACTATATATATATATATATATATATATAATATATATATATATTTTTGCTATAATCAGACTATATAGCTTTGCTAATTTTTTTTTCTTTACAAATCTTCACCTTTCTGCACTTTAGTTCTAAAAACTGTAATGATTCTTTTTATAGGTTCTATAGATCTTGCTAAATGGTTTTTCTTTTGAAAAAGTCCACAATTTCACCTATTTTGGAAGTAAAATGTCAACCTCGGGTGATACAACACCAGAAATCAAGTCCCGCATTGCAATGGCTTCCAATACTTTCAATAAACTGTCTGCTATCTGGAAGTCAAATATGCTCAGTAAAACCATAAAACTTAAAATTTTTAACTCCTGTGTGACCTCAGTGTTAACATATACGGTTGTGAGAGTTGGAAATCAACCATTCTACTCAATCAAAGACTTGATACATTTGAGAACAAATGTCTCCGTAGACTATTGAACATCAGATTGTCCGACTTTAAATCGAACGAGTCAGTAAGACAGGAATCGAACCAAGTCTACGTATCAAGATACATCAAAAGACGTCGCTATCTCGGCCACGTTCTCAGAATGGACGAATCCAGACTCCATCGCCAATCCCTCACATGGTCAGCGAAGGGCAAAAGAAAGCAAGGCAGGCCAAGGGAGACTACGTAGAACCATCACTAGAGAGAGTACAACTTTGGGATTCAAGTCCATCCAAGACCTACAGCCGGCGGCGTCGAATCGTCAGACATGGAAAGATATGACTTCCGTCCTATTAGCCAATGATGGCCAAAAGGAATGTCAATCAATCAATAGATCATGCTAGTAAAGTGTGTGCTGTATACCCTGACTAGTTTTTGCCTCGTTTCACTAGTTCTATATCTCGCTTTTATAATTGTTCTACATAGTCTCATTACACTTGTCTAGTTAATATAATTTATGATACACAGCTTCGTTAGTTCTGTCTCGATATTATAATTTATATCAAATAGCTTCATTAGTTCTATGTTTCTTTTATAATTGTGCATCATTAAATCTTGTCTTGCTGTACAGTTTATCATCATCATCATCATCATCATCATCATCAGGTGCCGTGCCGACTGGCGTTGGCTATTATGCTTCTCCAGAGTACAAGATCCTTCATGCTGGCCAAAAGCTCAGTCGGTGATTACAGTTTGTCATACAGCTTAATTAGCACCACATCTCCCTTCATTAGTTTATAGATACGTAACAGAATTACGGGCTAGAGAACCTAATAGTACCAGGGAAGATCAAAGGTAAAGGAGACAGAGGTGGACAGAGAGAAAAGATGCTTGATGTTTTGGCATCCTGGAACGGGAAATGCTCAGTAACAAGTCTGTTGAGATGTACAAGAGATTTGAGGGGGGAGGGGGTTATAGAAGGGCATGATATCCTAATACTGTCGATAGGGACCTTGAGAGAGAGAGAGAGAGAGAGAGAGAGAGAGAGGAGAAAGAAGAGGGGGGTGAATAGAACTACTTTCATGGATTCACTAGACTTATGTATCGCTTCTTCAGTTTGTTCTGTATATATCAACTAGTCCTCTCTTTCATGATTCTCCATCAGAAATATTAAGTGATCAACACAACGACGCCCTGCCACTATAAGGACAACAAGCCAACATTCTGTTAACTTCAATCCAAAGTTACATAGAAAAAAAAAGTATATGAAAAAGTAGACTACGTGTAGAAACTACGGCTAAATAACAAAGGGGCGTCCGACATAACGTTACCGATCAATAACTCCTTCTCAGTGTAACTAGAAACACTTAGAGCAGATAATTGCTTATTTGGATCCTGATAAAATATTGTCCTCCATCCGTCCTGAGTTTTATCTCACTCTCCCCATCTTGTACCCGTCAGCTGTAACGATAAACACTGGGATCTGGTTGCCACGGCAATCCCTGGCAAGTTCAGAGATGGGAGAGACGAATAAGAGAGATAGAATGGAATAATGTGTGATAAGGAGGGTTGGAGAGTATAGAATGGTATAAGAAATTATAGGATAGAAGAAGAAGCAGCAACAGAAGAAGAAATGACAGCAAAGAAGAATAAGAAGAATAAGGAGAATTGACAATAAAGAAGAAGAAGATGAATTGATAACAAAGAAGAAGAAGAAGATTTTCAACAAAGAAGAAGAAGAAGAAATGACAATAAAGAAGAAGAAGAAGAAATGACAACAAAGAAGAAGAAGAAATGACACCAAAGAAGATGCAGAAGAACTGACAACACAGAAGAAGAAGAAGAAGAAGAAGAACAACAACAACAACAACAACAACAACAAAATGGCATCAAAGAAGAAGAAGACGAAGGAATGAAAACAAAGAAGAAGAAGAAGAGGAAAGGAAAACAAAGAAGAAGAAATATGTGCTGTGAAACATAAATTTTACTACAGGGAGATACATTTATAAAGTTATCAGTTTGTAAAGACCTGCCGAGCTATTACACGAAACAAGCTAAATCAGTATCTGATAATATAATTAGAATGTAACAGAGGACCAAAGAACAGTGTCAAGGAGGTATGCAAGGAGCTGCACGACTATTACAAGAGAGGACATTTGTTGATGCTAACCAGTGGGGAGAAAAAACAACTTCTCGGCCTTTTGGCTAAGATCAAAGAGTAGTTCTGCGCTCTATAGTTTGGCTAAGATCAAAGAGTAGTTCTGCGCTCTGTAGTTTGGCACTTTGATCGTTGTTCTGGAACAAACGAGATGTATGAGGCCTGCCCTGCACATTGAATACCGGGGGTATGGTCCACATCTCGTTACGGGTGGACCCGGTTTGCAGTACCACCGGGTCATGGTCTGTTGTTTTCGTCGTCTTAAAAAAAAAAACTGAAATAAAGTAAAAGAAGGGAGACAGCAAGGAAAAAAATATAATTAAAAAAAATAGAGGAAAGAAAGACTGGAAGAAAACCCTCAGAAAAATAGGAGGAAATAAACAGTGAAAAACTGAAAGGGAAATAAAGATAAAGAAAACGACGATTTTATATATTTTATATTTTTATGGGATAGATTTTTCTGAATTTTTTTCTTCTGTTTAGCAATTTCGTGCCAATTTTTTGTCGTAATCCGTCATTTTATTTCCAGTTCTTAAAGTTCTGTAAAATGGAAACTTGTATTTTCCAGAAATCTTTAAAATACAGCAGTTCTTCTTTTTTTCTTCTTCTTCTTTAAAAGAAATGTATTTTAGACTGCAAAAATTTGGGAAAGATCTGTAACCTGATTGTGTACTCATAGCTTTCTTAGAGATGTCTTCAGGCACTTAATTCACGGACCTTGTATGGTCTCCGATCTTCTGTTTCGGTGCTCGATATTAAAGGTCATTTGTGAGATTTCTCCACATTCGCTGATGACACGCCACAGACCGAAGCATTCCACGTTCATGAACTTAAAACTGAGATTGACTGGAGCCGAAGCGTCATCTCGATGAAAGGCCAGAGTCGGCAGAAGAGTCGGACGAGCTGCCAAATGTTCTTAACCTTATTATGATTACTGGGTCGCAGAGGATTTTCCGTTTATGTCCCATTATCGCCTGTGGATTGTGCAACATGTCCATGTACTCCACATGAATTATCTAATATGTCCCAAACAGCATTAGCCGTACTATCATCATCATCATCATCATCATCATCATCATCATCATTATCATCGTCGTCGTCATCGTCGTCGTCATCACTAGTCCTTGTACGTCCTAGTATGATTTTAAAGATGTCAGTAGATTTATAGATAAGAGAGTTCTAATATGCTCTATAGAACTTAATCTGCTTTATGCAAGTGAAACATGAGCCGTAAATAAACAATTAGAAGAAATAATAAAGGCTACCGAAATGTGGTTCTTAAGAAGTATGTTTCACATACCTTGGACAGCCAGAAGGACAAATGAAGAAGTACTGCAGCAGACAAAGGAAATTCTCAAACTGGCGCCAAACACAAGAAAAAGACAATCAAAATTTCCCAGTCACATCAGCAGACATGAAGGTCTCGAAAAATTGGTCATGACTGGAAAGATAAATGGCAAAAGACGGAGAGGGGGGAAAAGACAGAAATGCCTAGATGGCCTGACTCTATGGTTTGGCATGAAAACAGTAACGGCCTTGATTCAAGACACGACGGACCGAGCAAGATGGACACAGATAACCGCCTGCGCCTTTTAGCATGGCGTTGTCTGATCTGACCTGAGATTGGTTTCAATTTTACTTATGGATGATTAGAAACAGAACAATTTTCTTACACCGAGTCCATACCCCCAACATCTGGTTCCCATACTTACTAGGGGTATACAAACCTGAAGCTCGAGAACCCCTGTGTTGGCATAAGCTCACTGGATAAAATCAAGTCTATAGTTTTATAAGCGTTGAAATGTACCCCCTTTTTATACTTAATGAAGTGTCTTCGCTCCCTTGCCTATCTGAGAAAGTGTATTTTAACTTACACAAATTAACGCAATTATTTTTGTGTGCGTTAATTGGTGCATAGATTGTGAACAGCTTAGGTTGTGGAAAAACTCAGGAAATGAAAAAAAAACAAAAAAACCCAAAGCCAAGAAGTGGAGGAGAGAAAGAAGAAAGTTTTAAGATGGTATATGAGAGAAAGGAATAACATGAGGTGAGGGGGAAGATACGGGGGAAAAAAAGACAAAATTTGTAGACGAGAAGACCAAAACGCGGAAAAGCTGAAACTTCCTACCTATATATGGTTTGTTGATAAGGTAGAAGATGATGTCAATGAAGTTTTATAATGTACAATCACACCCCACAGACGAATCTCAGCAAAGGCAAGAAAATTGTATAGACAGTAAGAAACAGAAAATAGACGAAAGATAAACGTAGATCATCATCATCATCATCAGGTGCCGTGGCGACTGGCGTTGGCTATTATGCTTCTCCAGATTACACGATCCTTCATGCAGGCCATCAGCTCAGTTGGTGATCTCCTCTCACACCATCCCATCAGACTGTCCAGTATCATTTCTCTTGGTCTAAGCGTAGATAATGTGACGTAATAAGAAATATATGAAGACAATAACAGAATAAAAGGAAGAAAGTAATAGGGATGAAAAAAGAGAGAGCAAGACAGATAAAAGCAGATAGATATGGCGTAAGTCAAAAAAGAAAGTACATAAGATAAAGAAAAATATTTTAGAAGAAATATATAATGGAGGTAAATGAGATAAAGAAGGATAAATATGTGGGATGAAAGATATAGAGGCAGCAAATGAGATAAAGAAGGAAAGTTATATGGGAACAAGATATAATGGAACTAAATTAGATTTTTAAACAGAGAGAAAGAAAGAGAGAGAGAGAGAGAAATATGTGGGAAGAAATATATAAAGGAAGTAAATAAGATAGAGAAAGAAAGTATAAGTAAAAGAAGTCATAAAGAAAGTAAATTAGATAAAGAAGGAACAAAATTACATGGAACTTGATGAGATTTAAAGAGAGAGAGAGAGAGAGAGAGAGAGAGAGAGAGAGAGAGAGAGAGAGAGAAATATGTGGGAAGTAAAATATAAAGGAAGTAAATAAGATGAACAAAGAAAGTATAAGTAAAAGAAGACATAAAGAAAGTAAGTCAGATAAAGGAAGTATATGAGAAGAACTATCTAAAATAAGCGAACGAATGAATGCACCAGTTCGTGGGTGCACTGATTTTCCATAAAGTAACTGTGACCATTGATCAGCAACGACAACTCTTTCACAGGCAATGGCTCCCACGTGATATGCACAATGAGAATTTCCACATCTCAAATCGCCTCTGCAGTTTCCCATAACCATAACTCCCTGTCTCACCTAGCTACGCCTACGAGTTAGACATAACCTTTTGCTATTGGCTACTTTCATACATTAGGAAGCTTAACAAAGTGGCTTGACTAGCAGCTAAAAGCCAAAAAGACGGCGGGAAATATTTGCTAAATCACAGGCAGCCATTACCGTGAAACAACATCCTTAGCTCGGCTACAACAAACGTTAGTGCTTTCGTGTTAATTGGCTGTCGACACTACATCGAACACTACATAACCCCCTTTTGTTACTTTACTTGTTATTTGCCTTCGGTTTTATTATTATTATTATTATTCTTTTGTTTCGAAATAAATTTTATCCTTTTCTTCCTTATTTCCCAATTTGGATCTGTTTATTGATGTAAAAACTTCTTTTCTTGCTTTTTTTTTTTTTTTTAGCTGACTTGTTACAGAAAGAATCACGCCTAAAGCTGGATTTTAGTGAGAATGAGAAAAAAATATTGATCATTCATTAGACAGTAATAAAATGTTATGAAACGTAAAGAGTTAATGCGAAATGTAGAGCGGGGGTTTACATCCTAGTGAAAGCCATTACCTAAACCGCTTTTTTTTTTCACAAATAGAGGGTTAAGCAACAATTTTCAAATTTTTTGATAAGGCCTAATTATTATGTTACATTTTATAGAAACTCTTAAAATAAAATGTTATATTCAAAGAAAAATACTGAAGTAATATTGAAATCATGTATAAGTAGTGTGTGTGTGTGTGTACGTGTGTGTGTGTGTGCGCGTGTGTGTGTGTGCGTGTGTGTGTGGGTGGGGGAGCGAAAAGAGTGAATGTAGTGCTGGAAATGGACGGATGATAGTTATGTCTGTCAGAGTGATAGAATTATGTCTGTCAGTGTGACAGTTATGTCTGTCAGAGTGATAGAGTTATGTCTGTCAGAATGATAGAGTTATGTCTGTCAGAGTGATATAGTTATATCTGTCAGGGTGATAGTTATGTCTGTCAGAGTGATAGAGTTATGTCTGTCAGAGTGATAGAGTTATGTCTGTCAGAGTGATAGAGTTATGTCTGTCAGAGTGATAGAGTTATATCTGTCAGGGTGATAGTTATGTCTGTCAGGGTGATAGTTATGTCTGTCAGAGTGATAGAGTTATGTCTGTCAGAGTGATAGAGTTATGTCTGTCAGAGTAATGTCTGCGAGAGTGATAAAGTTATGCCTGTCAGAGTGATAGTTATGTCTGTCAATGTGATAGGTTTATGTCTGTCAGAGTGATAAAGTTATGTCAGTCAGAGTGATAATTATTCCTGTCAAAATGATAGGGTTATGTCTGCCTTAATGAGAGTTATGTCTGTCAGAGTGATAGTTATGTCTGTCAGAGTGATATGGTTATGTTTGTCAGAATAAGAGTTATGTCTGTCAGAGTGATAGAGTTATGTCTGTCAGAGTGATAGTAGCCTGAAAAACAGGCGTTTTCATCAATAAATTACCGCGTCGGAAGCAAAAGCTTTAGGTTGTCCTTGCTTGTTTGTTCTACCTGTTGACAGGTGTTTGGTGTGAGCCTTCTGTTAGCTAACAGGATGTGACGGATCACCCCAGGCAGAGAGCTTTTACTTTATTATAGTGGTGTCCCGTATCCGTGGGACATGCCTTGTTGGACTTGTAATCTAGAAGCTGGGACAATTCGCTGGGCTTCTAATCTAGAAGCTGGGACAATTCTCTGGACTTCTAATCTAGAAGCTGGGATAATTCGGTGGACTTCAAATCTAGAAACTGGGATAATTCGCTGGACTTCAAATCTAGAAGCTGGGATAATTCGCTGGACTTCAAATCTAGAAGCTAGGATAATTCGGTGAACTTCAAATCTAGAAGCTGGGATAATTCGCTGGACTTCAAATCTAGAAGCTAGGATAATTCGGTGAACTTCAAATCTAGAAGCTGGGATAATTCGGTGGACTTCAAATCTAGTAGCGGGGATAATGCGCTGTGGCCCACTTCATAAGAGTGAACCACAGACGGGACCCAATCCACACTCTACTCACCCGAGCAACATGAGGACAGTGTTAAGGCCATTGTATATACACACACCCACACATGCACACACACACACAGATATATATATATATATATATATATATATATATATATATATATAGGAAACTCTACTGTAGAGAGCGGAACAACAACAACAACAACAACACAACTCCTTCAGATCATCGGAGGAAATACCCCCCTCAAACAATATATATATATATCCGCAGAGTATATATATCACTCATTTATGTACACATGGCTTAGCAATACATTCTCAAATCCCCAAGCTAACGTAGAAATTTAAAATTTCATTAGAAATCGTATTTCTTTCCACGAGAATTCTTTTTTTCACTTTCTTCAAGAAGTCTCTCCCAGCTGACGCCGGTGTATATTCATTTATTTATCTTCTTTTTTTCTTCCAGTAAACAGAATTTGATGATAGCGTCCTACATGGTCGGGGGGAGGGGAGTACAGCATGTCTAGACTGACATATCCTTTAAATGTTTCATTTCGTGAAAAGATGTCCGCGCGAAGACGGAAACTTTGGAGGATCAATAACCGGGAGAGATTAATGTTGCTTAGTCTATGTCGCTCTAGAGATCTTGGTCAAGAGTAGAAAACTCGAGCTCACCGAGCGTCTCTTGGCCATCGCTGTTACTCGTCCAGGAACCTCACTGCATTACTGTCCCTGTGTGCAGCATTACCATATACTAACTTTTGCTGGAGTCAGTTACATTTCACAATCTCATCCAGAATTCATGGCGAAAAAAAAAAAAAAAACCGACGCAGCCGTATCTGTCAGGAAACGTCTTTTTGTACGTTGTGGTCCCTTATTCTCGGAACAATATCAAACTTTACCTTCAGATACCGACATTTGTGTTTACTATACAAAGGCAGATTTGGGCTTTTTTTTTTTTTTTTTTTTGGAGTCAAGGTACTTGTCTATCCACTTCTACAGCTTGGTCGACTGAAAGGGGCCCATAGTAGGCCCTGAAGCAACATTTTTTTCGGGCTGGAAAGACAAGCCACTATCAGTCCTAAAAAAGTGTTATATTTTCAATTTGTTTCACTTTTAACCTTTTTTTATTTTACTTTTTTTTTTCAGGCTTAGACTTTATCTCAGCTAATGCTTCTAGGTTTTGCAGGATTACCATTCACTTCCTGGCGAAGTTCCTAAATTCTTGTCTCTCCAGTTGCCTGGAGATCATTCCAGATTAAAGAGATTCACCACTGTCTAGTTTCGAGAACTATTGGTCTGTTTCTAAGCTAACCTGAGACGTCTGGGAAAAAAATAAGATATATATATATATCGTTTTTCTTGTGACCTGCTGTCATCACAAGCTCATAATTAACGTCATCAATGAGGACTGTAGACGCTATACAGTTTCTAAATGAGAAACAGCGAAGCTTCAGCGCAGTAAAGTGATCTGGCACAGTCTTCTATGGTTATCTTTCGAGAAATAGTAGAAAAAGTATTTTAGCCGCGAGAGAGAGAGAGAGAGAGAGAGAGAGAGAGAGAGAGAGAGAGAAATGACAAAATAATTACCCCGGGATTCGAACCACGGACTCTAACACGGTCAGCAGGCTTTTAGAGACGAGAACAGCGCACTATCCACTTGGCCATCTTACAGCTCAGAAAGGTGCTTGAGTAGCCGACTCTTTAATGCGGCTGACATCAGTTGGGACATCTGGTAAGAAAACCAGGAACTTCTGTGTAGAAATCTGGTAAGAAAATCAGGGACTTCTGTGTAGAAATCTGGTAAGAAAATCAGGGACTTCTGTGTAGAAATCTGGTAAGAAAATCAGGGACTTCTGTGTAGAAATCTGGTAAGAAAATCAGGGACTTCTGTGTAGAAATCTGTTAAGAAAACCAGGGACTTCTGTGTAGAAATCTGGTAAGAAAACCAGGGGCTGTAGAAATCTGTTAAGAAAACCAGGGTCTTCTGTGTAGAAATCTGGTAAGAAAACCAGGGACTTCTGTGTAGAAATCTGGTAAGAAAACCAGGGATTTCTATGTAAAAATCTGGTAAGAAAACCAGGGACTTCTGTGTAGAAATAGCGCTTGCTTATTTCCTATTCTTGTTGTCCAGGCAGCACTAAATATATGAAAGAGACCAGGTGTGTAAGCTCGTGTCTCAAATTAAGTACCTGCGGGAGGCTGAATTTAAGCGATGGAATTCATGTGTCATGACCTGGTTTCCTTATCAGGTGTCACGACTAATTTCGATCACAGTAAAAACCTGGCTACTAATTAAAGCGTCTTTTTTTTGCAGGTGTATGATGGCCGAGCGGATAGCGCTGCTGTTCTCATGGCCACGAGGCTGCTTGACATTCCAGAGTCGGTGGTTCGAGTCCAAGTAATTTTCTTATCGATTTTCTTTCCCTCATGTCTTAAGTGCTTTGTTTTATTTCTCTCATATCTTGCTTTGTTTTCTTTCTCTCATATCTTAAGTGCTTTGTTTTCTTTCTCTCATATCTTAAGTACTTTGTTTTCTTTCTCTCACATCTTAAGTACTTTGTTTTCTTTCCCTCATATCTTAAGTGCTTTGTCTGCTGTTTTTCAATACTAAGCATACGGCAATGTGCTAACATGTAGATACTATATGAATGCTAGAGAAGAGAAAGCCAGATTTAAATCACAGATATGAAATTGAAAGAAATAAAATCTGCAAGAATGTTTCTTAGTAAATTTGACAGCTTGCAAGTCTGTACTCCTCCAATTATTTGCCTCCTCATGCCGATGCCAAGTTTTACATATTTACCGTTCGCATCTCGCAAACTGAGGAAAAGTTTCCAATAAATAATAATACACTTTCAAATCGCCTCAGCCATAGAAGAGTTTTATAGACAAAAAAGAAGTTTATCTTAACTAATGCTGCATTTACTTAGCTACATAAATCAGCTGATTTTTTAAATGCAGATTCTTTGTACGCAGCTTGATTTATTAAAAATGAATTCTCTCTCTCCTATCTCTCCTAGCTCTCTCTCTATCCTATCTCTCTGTCTCTCTCCTATCTCTCTCCTAGCTCTCTCTCTATCCTATCTCTCTCTCCTCTCTCTCTGTCTCTCTCTCCTATCTCTCTCCTAGCTCTCTCTCTATCCTATCTCTCTCTCCTATCTCTCTCCTAGCTCTCTCTCTATCCTATCTCTCTCTCCTATCTCTCTGTCTCTCTCCTATCTCTCTATCCTATCTCTCTGTCTCTCTTTCCTATCTCTCTCCTAGCTCTCTGTCTCTCTATCCTATCTCTCTGTCTCTCTCTCCTATCTCTCTCCTAGCTCTCTGTCTCTCTATCCTATACTCTGTCTCTCTCTCCTATCTCTCTCCTAGCTCTCTCTCTCTTTCTATATCTGTCTCTCTCCTATCTCTCTCTGTCTCTCTCCTATCTCTCTCTTAGCTCTCTCTCTTTCTATCTCTGTCTCTCTCCTATCTCTCTCCTAGCTCTCTCTCTGTCTCTCTCTCCTATCTCTCTCCTAGCTCTCTCTTTCTATCTCTGTCTCTCTCCTATCTCTCTCTATGTCTCTCTCCCCTCTCTCTCTTAGCTCTCTCTGTGTGTCTCTGTCTCTCTCTCCTCTCTCTCTCTGGCTCTCTCTCCTATTTCTCTCTCTCATCTCTCTCTATCTCTCTCCTATCTCTCTGTCTTTCTCTCTCTCTCTTGTCCTGTCAATGCCCAAGACACATGAAGCTGCTGATAGCAAGAGACTGCCAGTTTTATTGGTCATTCACCATATCTTTAGCTATATCCAACGTCCGTCCTTTTGTTTACCAGCTGTAAGTCTCAGCTGTCAAGTCTCTGCTGTAAGTCTCAGCAGTAAGTCTCTGCTATAAGTCTCTGCTGTAAGTCTCTGCTGTCAGTCTCTGCTGTAAGTCTCAGCTGTCAAGTCTCTGCTGCAAGTCTCAGCAGTAAGTCTCTGCTATAAGTCTCTGCTGTAAGTCTCAGCTGAAAGTCTCTGCTGTAAGTTTCAGCTGTAAGTCAGCTGTCAGTCTCAGCTGTCAGTCTCTGCTGTCAAGTCTCTACTGTAAGTCTCAGCTGCAAGTCTCTGTTGTAAGTCTCAGCTGTAAGTCTCTGCTGTAAGTCTCAGCAGTAAGTCTCTGCTATAAGTCTCTGCTGTAAGTCTCAGCTGTCAAGTCTCTGCTGTAAGTCTCTGCTGTAAGTCTCAGCTGTAAGCTTCAGCTGTAAGTCTCAGCTGTCAGTCTCAGCTGTAAGTCTCAGCTGTAAGTCCCCACGTCTCTTTGCGTCTTCCCGCGCTTATATCAACCTGTGGATCCACATCAAAGCTGTTCCTGGTAAGGATTCATCTGTCATTTTCATAACATGGCCAATCTACGGCCACCTTCTCCTTTCAGTGACTGATGACAGTGGTGGCATGTGTGTTTCTCTTAAGAAGATGCCCTTATTGAAGGTATGTGGCCCAAACACTCCTTTTATCTTATTTAGACACTTGGTTTAGAAGGTGTCAACTGTACGTGCCGCTGCGTTTCAATTATATATTTGATGAAAGTTTTATTTAACCATCGTTCAAAAGAAAGCGTCCCGTTTTAAAATTATGTTTAAATAAGTTATTAAAGGCTGAAACGGAAATCCGGAAAATGAAATTAAGGAGCTAAACGTGACTGAATTCGGCTGTCCTGTATTTTAAGTTGTGCATGCCAATTGAAGTGATATAGGCGTAAGAACTGCATTATTGATTTAAAAAAAAAATTATCCCTACAAGTGGGAATAACGATCACTGCACTATTATGGCAATATGAAAGGCAGCTAATTAAAGCTGGCCAAGACCCTATCTCACCTCACCTTTGGTGCTCCCAGTAACAGTTTCAGCTTCTCTAAGGGGGCAATACTCGCTGTGGTGTTCATGATGGAGGCGCCTTCAGAGAAGTTGAATCTTTGGCGCAGTCTTCAATTTAGCAAATGTAACCGTAACATAAGTTGATTCTTTGGCGCACTCTTCAATTTAGCTATTGTAACAGTGGCAGAAGTTGAATCTTTGGCGCAGTCTTCAATCTAGCAAATGTAACCGTAACAGAAGTTGATTCGTTGGCGCAGTCTTCAATCTAGCAATTGTAACCGTAACAGAAGTTGATTCTTGGATCTAATCTTCAGTCTAGCAATTGTAACCGTCAGATAAGTTGATTCTTGGATTTGATCACCAGTGTAGCAAATGTAACCGTCAGAGAAGTTGATCCGTGGATCCAGTCTTCAATCAAGCAATCACCACCGGCTTTGTACCCTGCTTGTATTACAACACCTTGACAAGAAAATCCTGGCTGCAGTTTCAGGGCGACAAAAATAACAGCAGTAACACTCCAACATTTTCAGCAATAACAGGAATATCATCTCAGCAGCCGTACTCGTTTAATTAGTACTGTAAAAACACTCCTGGTCTCCTCCTGTACCTCATTTGAGAGTTATTTAAATAAATAACACTTAAGGCAATGAAAGCTTTCATCGTTCGAAAGCAAGTAAGTGTTATCTCTTTTTTTTTCTGTGATAACTATGATAGTAACTGCTATCAAACTGGTAGTTTAGAGATGGACAGAGGAGTAGGGTGCAGTTTCACGAAAGCAGAGAGAGAGAGAGAGAGAGAGAGAGAGAGAGAGAGCGACAGGAAAGAAGAAAGGAATAAGAGTTAGCAATAATGAGTAGGAACTGTGAAATGGAGTGAGTATTCGCACAACAAAATCAGGTGCCGATAAACAAGCCACGGACAACTGCGCATGTCTTCTGCGCATGGGCACGGACCACTGCACTGCGCATGTCTTCTGCGCAGAGGAGAAGATTATATACTACAAAGTTATATGAGCCCTGCTAGCTCAGTCGGTATAGCAGGATTCTCTTAATCTCAGTATCACGTTCGGCGAATTTCTCTTTTCTTTCTTTTCCCACCTTTTAAAGTTATATTTGAGATTTTTTTAAATGACACCATTTGTTTGTATTTTTATTAAGAAAAGTTATACTTTTAACTTTTAGAAAAACTAGCAGTTTTAAACAATTTTTAAATCGCTTACTTGCGATAATAATACTTGCATTTTACGCCATTATCTGTCTGTTTGTCTGTCTGTCTGTCTATCTGTCTGTCTGTGAAATGTAGGGGTTCTCCGTCGCATCTTTTTCACCCACTGTGGTTGTATCACTCACAACCGATCGTTGGGTAAATGGCAACAAGATCCCATACCCTAAGCTTACATAGTGCCATGCCCATGGGCGTAGGCGCTCATCTCTCTCCATCTCGCACGATCTTCCGTGTCTCGAATCAAATCGGTTGTCGTTTGTGCCAAACCAAACAGCCAGGCCATCTAGGTATGTTTACCCCGGCCCCTCTGTCATTTGCCATTTATATTTCCAAATGTTCGAGACCTTCGCTTCTGTTGATCTGTGTCCTAGAAATTCTGAGTGTCTTTTTTATTGTAGTCTTCTTCTATACCGTAAGCTACTACACATATCTAAGGAACATTTGTTTTCAGCTGTTACTCGAACAGTAACAAATATCGCGATTAATTAAGAGGAAAGAAAGAAGGCTTGACTTAAGTATATAGTGGGAGAATTAAAAAAAAAACAGAATTAAGAAAAACAACGATCAGTTTTTATGAAACATAATCAATTGCAATGTTTTTCTGTGTGAGTCGAGGGTCACAAGACATGCGCAGTGGCAGGCATGGGGTGAAGGGCCGCGGGACATGCGCAGTTTCACACAATAATTAATGTATGAGTATATAACTATACACCGAGCCAGTGCAGTAAAGCTGTGATACCAAAATGTATAAATTATGAAAACAAAAGTAGGAACAGCTTTTTTTTACTTAACGACTACAAAGTTGTGACGTTTCAGCGCGAACCTTAATCATACAAAAACATACAGGACAAAGAAATAGAGAGAGAAATATAAATTCACGTGAGTTAAAAACAAATCAAATAAAATGAATAGATTTGACTTTTTTTTAACGTAGCATTCATGTGAATTTATATTTTATCCCCTCTCTCTATTTCTTCGTCTTGTGTTTTTGTATGATTAAGGCTTTCACTGAAACGTCGCAATTGTGTACTCATTAATTAATAAAGCTGTTCCTACTTTTTTTCCTAGCTTATACATGCGCAGTTTCAATGTAGGCCGCACACTGTGGGAATAATCTTGGTGCTTATACGCACAATAATGCGTTGTATGAATAAGCTCAGTCGAACATGGTTGTGATAGACATTTCTCGACTCTTTTTATTTCAGGAAGTTTCTGAGTTCAACTTTGCTGTTTAGTTTCTGTCACGATTGATTATACCAATATTTTCTTGGCACGACGACCACAGCAAAAACAAATCACGTTTTCTTTGTTGAAAAGTGTAGTTTTTTTTTGGTTTTTTTGTTGGCGAGTTTTTCTGTCTGACACATTAAGCCTTTCAATATACAGAGTAACCATTTTATACGTACTAGTTCATTTTCTTTGCTTCCGTTTCTGTAGCAGTCTGATAGTTTTTTTACCAGATAGTTGGGACATGTGCTCCGAATGACTGACAACTCACTGCCAAAAATAGCACTAAAATGGACACCACAGGGGAACAGAAGTAAGGGTAGACCAAGGGAGACATGGAGAAGAACAACAGAAAGGATATTGAACAACAGAGGGCTCACCTGGGCAAGAGCAGAAAAAAAGGCGAAGGACAGGCATTTGTGGAAAACCCTTGCGGAAGCCCCATGTGCCCTGGGCACTTAAGGTTCAGAGAGAGAGAGAGAGAGAGAGAGTTCACTTTCTCAGTTCTTCCTGGCCAGGCCAGCGTAAATTAGTAGACTAATGTTTTAAAAGAGAAATAATTTTAAAAACCAACAAAAGCCAGTGCGCTTAATTAGTCCACTCTGATAAACAGGACGCTGAGATCCATTAAAGATAATACGAAAATCTAATATAAAGCAAAAAGGGAGTTGCATATCCGTAACAGGTACGGAAACATCACATAGCAAAGACATAAAAGATACAGGCCATTGAGACATATATGGGGTGTTTTAGCAACCACGTTTTCCTTGAAATGTTCTAGATCATTGAAGTAAAATGGCGATCATAATGTTCTTTGATCTGTTAAATGTCAAACAGGGCTGTAAGTTGAATGAATTCAGCTTGTCTGAGTTGGAGCGAAAAAAAGTCTTAAGCTTTGACAGATTCAGCCAGGATATTTGAATCCAGGTCTTCAGACAAGCTGACCTACTTCTCTTGCGCGGGACAAAGTATTCTTGCTAATACTTGCTTTCAGCCTTTCCTTGCCACTGAAGTCATGTTTAAATGTTTCCTGACATGCCAGCACACCACGTGGTCAGTAGTATACATGGGCGCCTTTCTTTCCATCATCAGGGAGAGCCAGGTACCCAGTTTTAACACACAACTTGGTCGGCTGAGCTGCATCAAGGCCGAGACTGAACCGTTTCCCTACTCGTGAGAAATGAATTCTCTAACTACTTCACAGAGATCAGGTTACAAGACAAAATACAGGCAAGCTTTACTAATAAAAAAAATATAAAGCAAAACATGTGACAAGGAGTTCCATACAGCAGCTGGAAATAAACCGCAGTTAACTACATTAGTTAACTAGGTCAGGGAGATTTAGCGTCAACACAAGATAAAGATGGACTTGGCAACAGACACCTTACAGGCACTACTTATAGCAATCGTTAGAAAACAAAGGACCTTTATCTGTCTCATATTTGTCGCAAGCGTTAACCGTTGTAAAACTGATTTTCATCCTGTAAACAGAAATCAGTTGTCATGTTTCCTGGATGTTTGCAGCTTCCATCTGTTGTAAAATGACACGTAGGCCCCGGCAAGGAATACTGTCAGATGGCGCAGAACTAGTTTTCTTCACTGTCGTGTTGATTGGTCATTGTTTTCTTCAACTGGGGACCCCTTCTAAAACGAGGAAAACCTTTCGGGGCCCGCAGCAATGTACAGGATGCTCCCTTTCTCCCTGGGCCTGACTGCATACACAGAACTTGTTATTACGTCAACATAAGTTTATTCTTTCATGAGCTGACACATTTGTGTACAATGCACTGGAATGTGCCAAGAACTGAGGGACAATGTTCGTTGAATCAACAGGCTTTCCCCCCAACACAAGTGTGTCAAGTATCTGTTTTTAAAAATGTATTGCTTGGAGGGTGTGGGTAGCATGTCTTCAATCCACTGCGACTGTACTACTCCTACCTTCATAAATCTGTTGCCTATATTTTGTAATAGTTATGATGACACTGACACTACAGGAGGGGAAAATGGAGACATGAATGGCGGTCTGCCTTTTCTTCAAGAGTGATACTATTCCAAAGAGCTTCAGACTCCTCATAAAGTTCATTTTGCTTCTTTAACAGGGACCGGCTAGCGTAGTAGTTAGAGCGCCCTTCTAGCAATCGAGGGTTAGAATCCCCAGTTGAGGGGGATTTTATTCCGACCAATACGGCCCCGAGGTCGACCCAGCCTCGTAAAATGGGTACCAGAGAAAATCTTGGAAGGAAAGGCAGCGAGGAAAGGAACTGGCCACCCTACCTCATACGCTGATGGCCCACCATAATGAGGTCTCTAACGCTTCATTCCCTACGGCATTTGCTATTGGACTATCTTTACCTTTTTTTTTCTTTACTACATCTACTTTCATCATAATCATTATCTACAGACTTGTTCGCAGTTAACTATATTAATTTAGTAGAAAAAAAAACCATTCTATAAATGTGTAGCAATTTGTTCAACTTACTGTACGAGAATGTAAAATTACATCACTACATTTTTTTTCCTTAGCAGCACCGTCAGGATTTTGTCCGTCATCACAATTACTAGTACTGACCTCTGTCTCACACTCTTCCCCAGTGTTAAAATTAGATCTATCTGGCCTGGAGAGTTTTGAATATCTTGGATCACTGCTAACTAATAATGGAGATACAATGAGGGAAATTAAAAGGAGGACATCTATCGCTCTTCAGAAAGTAAAACAACTAAAGAATCTGTGGAGAAGAACAGACAGAACTATAAAAATAAGATTTTTAAGGACATACATCTTTCCCATCGCAACATATGCCTGTGAGACCTAGACACTTAACAAAACAGCCGTGAAACACACAAATGCCTTTGAATGTAAATGCTACAGAAGAGTTCTTCAAATATCATGGACACAAAAAATAACAAATATATCCATACTACAAGAACTTAATAATGAAGAAGGCTGGCTAGTAAAGAGGATTAAACAGAGAAAACTTAAATATTTTGGACACATTAAACATCATGATAATCTAGAGAAAAATGTATTGGAATGGTACATAATGGGAAAAAGAAAGAGCGGAAGACCAAGGCGAAGATGGCTGCAAGACATCGTTGATGATCTGCAAATGGATGCATCAGCAGCAGGCCATCTTGCTCACAACCGAGGGGTCTACAGGAGAGCTGTTTGGAAGGCAAAGTTCCACATGGGACAAGCAAATGAATGAATGAAATGAATGACATTTATTTAGTTGTAATAGCTATAAAGTTTAGTTGTAATAGCTATAAAGTTTAGTTGTAATAGCTATAAAGTTTAGTTGTAATGGCTATAACGTCTCTGTACACACGGGAATGATCACTTTTTGAAATACGAGATTTCGTTCCCACCTGAATAAGCTCTAAATTGATGATATTTTGTTGAAAATGTAGACTTTCCGAGTTTCATTGTGATAAAGACATTCTAAAAGTGTAATCAGAAAAAAAGAGAAAGAAGGAAAAATGCATGTTTATGAGTGTATAGATATAATACACAAGTCAAGAATGGGGACTTGAGATCAAAATCAAGAAGACCAAAGTAATGGTTTTCAGCAGGAAAGACCAGAAGCCACAGATGGGATATAACCATAAACAAAGATAGACTGGAACAAGTAACACACTGCTGCTACCTAGGGCATACATTAACCGAAGATGGGAGATGTGAGATGGAGACAGAGGAAAGAATAGGAAGAGCAAAACATACATTCAATACCATGAAGACAGTGCTGGTATGCGGAAATCTGCCAATAAAAACAAAATTAAGAAATGTAAAATGTTATTTCTACTTTGTTTTACTGTAAGGAGAAGAAACATGGACTCTAAGAAAAAAAGAAGGAGAGAAAGATTAGTGCAGTAGAAATGTGGTTCTACAGACAACTAGGTCATATAACATGGAGAATGAAAAGAACAAATGCACAAGTTTTAGAACAGCTCCAAGTGCAATGTGAACTTCCCACACAAACAAGGATGAAGAAAACAAAATACTTTGGCCATATCAACAGACATAACAATGTACGGAAGACCGTACTAGAAGGCAAGGTGGAAGGGAAAAAAAGCTAGAAAGACGTAGATGGGAAGATGGCATACGAGAATGGACAGGACACAGCCTGATTAAGTGTACCATCAAGGCGAGGGGAGCTAGGAAACTGGAGATTCATTACCGCTAACCTTCGCTCTGAACAAGGCACATGATGATGATGATGATGATGATGTATGATATAGGTTATAGGTTATGGACTGCTATATGTAAAGTATAAAGTAAAGGTTTTGTCATTTTATCCTTCTGTTTGTTTTCTTTATGCGTGTAATATTCTCATGGGAAACCTATGTTGTATGTCTTTCACTGTACGAGTGTGAACTAAAAAAAAGTGAGCAGAACTTCAGACGATATTCTTTAGAAGTACTGCTTGTTTTTGTTTCTTCTTCTTCTTCTTCTTCTTCTTCTTCTTCCATATACCTACTCTTTTTTCTAACTGATCTTGCCAGTAACTTTAAGCCGTAAACCTATCCACATTTAAGATCACGCCCATCTGAGCAGCAGCAGCCGCAGTCTGCCTCCGTTATCGCATTTTCTAGAACCCATCTGTGCTGCTTGCTTGGAGCCATCAGCACTTGGCCCACTGATCTTGTTAGAACACTGACGTGTCTTTTACATCGGAAAGTAGAATTGTTTTCTTTGTTTCTATTTGTGTTTTTCTAATTGATAGTCCTTATCTTTTGTGTCAGAGAGTGTAACGGTTATATCTGCTGTCCTTTTACATTTAATGTTTGTTTTCTGTGACCTGCACATCCTTTCATGCTAGAAAAATCCCTTCTTCTTTTTCTTCTTCTATCTTGTTTTTCTTGTTCTTCTTCCTTTCTTCTTTTTCTTCTATCTTGTTTCTTTTTGTTTTTGTTCTTCTTCTATCTTGTTGTTGTTCTTCTTCTATCATTCTCTAACGTTACTTGTATTCTTTGAAATAATCAATTCTGGTGTACATCCCCATAAAGCTTCTCTTGAACTGATGTGGGCGTTGGCTACATCTGTTTTCGTGATTACACTGGATGCTCCTGCAAAATGTGTTCTCGTGGAAGAACACGAACTTCTTCTTTCAGTTTGAAGAGCAGACTGTCTTATGGGTAAATCTACTAGAACTTTTATTAGCTTAATTGGGCAGTGTGGCTGAATGACATGTGCTTGCTGCAAGACTTTGTGCCTGGAGCTCATGTTGCCATCTTTGATCCTTTTTTATTCCTTGGCTGACACACGAATGCATTTATTTTTTTTTTTTCTTTCTTCACATAATTTGCTACTGTGATCTATAATCTATGTTCACATTACTTGTCACAAGATAATGATTTTCTCTATTGCTCTGTGTTTCTGGTCGTCGGTCATTCTGACAATCATTACGCTCATCAAAAACACACTCTCAATACAAGCGTGTGCAGGCAAATGCATTTTAACATCACGATAAAACTGAATGGAAAAAAAGGGCAATGGCAGCAAAGAAAACAAGAATTAAGGCCACTTTTTAAAAGCTCGACTCCATTCCGTGTAAATCTCATTATCTAATGCCGGTTTGGCGTGTTTGTCCCGTAATGGAAAAAGACAGGATTGTGGTTGGTCTTGTCTTTGCGTCCTCTCCTGGCCAATATCAGCCCTCCGTCTCTTCCTTGTTGAAATATTGCCAGCGTGGTTTTTCGGGGATTTTCTTGTACCGTAAACACGGGCCAGGCCCGGTCGGTATCATACAATATTAATTGTTATTGTAGTAAAGTAACAAAGCACTGTACTGTATGGTTAGACCTTGGAAAAATCGTAAACAAAGCACTTTTAGACGATTTGTTATTTTTTGCAAGGTCTAACCATACAATACTGTGCTTTGTTATTTTACTGTGGGAAAACCTTGTTTCCTATTTGTAAATTTGCACTATTTTCTTGTAAGACTCAGACGATTAAAAACTGTAGTATTAACTCTTTCATTGCCAGTTTAACCCCCCCCCCCCACACCCCAAACACCACACAAATAACCGTATAATAGATATATCTGCAATCGGGAAATAAACCACTTCCTATATGTAGCTTATATTGGAGTTAAACATTTAAATGTTGAAAAAAGATAAGTGAAAATGATTAAAGGAGGTTATATCATTTGTCGCTTAAAAAAAAATCAAGGCCATTTACACGGCTAACAGTTGAGTGAGCGAAGCTTATTTTCCAAAGGTATAGAATTGGGGAACAGAGGCTCGTCTGGCATTGTCCCCTTCATCTCACAATTTCATTATACAGCTGTCCCCTTCATCTCACAATTTCATTATACAACTGTCCCCTTCATCTCACAATTTCGTTATATAGCTGTCCCCTTCATCTCACAGTTTCATTATACAGGTGTCCCTTCATCTCACAATTTCATTATACAGCTGTCCCCTTCATCTCACAATTTTTATTGTAAAGCTGTCCCCTTCATCTCACAACTTTTATTCTACAGCTGTCCCCTTCATCTCACAACTTTTATTCTACAGCTGTCCCCTTCATCTCACAACTTTTATTCTACAGCTGTCCCCTTCATCTCACAACTTTTATTCTACAGCTGTCCCCTTCATCTCACAACTTTTATTCTACAGCTGTCCCCTTCATCTCACAACTTTTATTCTACAGCTGTCCCCTTCATCTCACAACTTTTATTCTACAGCTGTCCCCTTCATCTCACAACTTTTATTCTACAGCTGTCCCCTTCATCTCACAACTTTTATTCTACAGCTGTCCCCTTCATCTCACAACTTTTATTCTACAGCAATCAGTTCAAAAAACCATTTATGTGCTTGTATTAAACAGGGTTTCCAAAAGTTTCGTTTACACTTCCCGGAAGAGAATGTAGGAAGACAACTACTGCTACGTGGAGAAAGTGTTTGCTATTTTGTGGACACAGCCTCGCAATTTTAGATATATTTTGCAGGAACTCCATGTGAGCACCCCCCCCCCCCCCCGGTGACATGATACACGTCAATGTGATAATCGAATTCCTCCCAGGTTTTATGTCGCATATCTGATGGGATAACAGACGTGATGACGTCCGCGATTCACTGCTTCGGAACGTTTAGATCCTTTGGGAGTAGGGGCATGTAATCATTGTCTTCAATGTACCCCCACAAGAAAAAGTCACAGGGTATTAGGTCAGGAGATCTAGAGGACCAACTCTAAAAAAAATGTGACTCTCAGTAGGGCCATATAAAGGAACAGTATACGGTGAGTGTGGAAACAGGGCTGTTTCTCCCTGGATACTCAAAGGGTGGGCATACAGGCTGTCTCTTCTGGATTATTCGAAGCCTGGGTGTATATATCTAATTAATAATGGTTCTGGACAGCTGTATGTGAGAGGGACATTACATCTTCACAACTCCAGTTCACTAGAAATGGCCACCGGTCAGGACTTGCTCAGACTGACCATCTCACTGCTTAGAAGGCTGAATATTGCACCATAACAGAGCTACATCTGAAACCAGCAGAGGCACAGCTTGTGTCCACTGATTAGAGAGATCTCTTATTGCTACAACTTCATCTGTACAGCCCAGATCTAGTTTCTAGAAATTACCCTATTCTTCTCACTGCCCAGATATCTTTCCCACCATCTACCACATCCCTTACACAGCCCAGATCTCCCCTCCTCTCTCTTCCACCCCCCCTCTCTCTCTCTGTTTAAAAAAAACTTCTCTTACTCAGCTGCCCATCTTTGGAATGCCCTACCAACTCATGTAAAACATATAAGTAATATTCGTTAGTGTAACTTCAAACTGTGTCAATATCTGTTTGATATGGACTACATGCCTTCCTAAAATCTATTTGTGTGTTTGTATACATGTATGAATATGTGTGCTTATTTGTATTGTGTGAATGTCTACATATGTGTATGTAGCAGCAGGCCATCTTGCTCACAACCGAGAGGCCTACAGGAGTGCTGTTTGGGAGGCAAAGTTCCACAAGGGACATGCAAATGAATGATGATGATGATGATGTGTATTACATTGAATGTAATGTAAAATCCATATGAATATGGATGTATATCTGTGTATATGTACGTATGTGAAGCATATGTTTATGTATATACATACACATGGATGTTTATAGATTTACGTGAGTATGCGTTTGTATATCTGTGGTATGTTATGTACTTAACACTTATGTGTGAATATATGTATCTTCATGTACCTGCGTTTATGAAAAGTGTATGTGTATATATATATATATATATATATATTGTTAAAGTCTAGATTAGTGTAAATTATTTTTTTATGTACTGCTTTCCTATAAATCTGTTAGTTTAGAAAGAATGTGAGAATGTAATTAAGTTTATTTCATGTAGTTAAAAATATCAGAGTGTGGAGTGTGTGGATAAGATATAATTTATTATTTATTTATGTAATCATTTAATTGTGTCTTCATGATTATTATGCTCATTAACAAGTGCTGAGGGACTGTGACTGAGTGAAAGCTGTATGATGAAGGGCAGAATGTCAGACGGGACTGCGTGTCCAATTCTTAACCCTTTGAAAATAAAGTATGTTCGTTCGTTCTCTCTCTTTCACTCTCTCATTCTCTCTCTTTCTCCCTCTCTCTCTTCTTTCTTTCTCTCTTTCTCTCTCTCTCTATCTCTCTCTCACCGATTACCGCATCCTTTACACAGCCTCATGGACTACAATTTTTTTCTGAAACTAAAGGAACTCGAAACTCTTATAGAACAAACATTTAACAACAGGTGAAGAAATGAAACTGACATATAGCCGGTGGATTTCAAATGACATCCAGAATTTCTTTCATAGCTGAAATCAACAAAGGTAGTGACACGGTAACAGAAGTGTGTCCAACTTCAAGAAGATAGTCGAAACGTAATTTTATAACGTTATAAGTGAGATACAAAGCTGCATTTATCTTTTGATTCATTCAGTCAACCAGTAGCTTTTTTTAAAATTAAAAATGAAGGCAAGACTTTTCAACCCACACATTTTCATGTTAAGATCTGTTTCTGGTGTTAGTTACTCAGAGAGAAAAACTCCACGAAAAAAACCCAGACAATGAAGAGCTGGAAGTACAAAACGAGGCTACTTTTAAGAAGTTCACCGAGAGCCATTCGTCTGAAGCTCTTGTTATTCCCAGCATCCAGCGCCAACTCTCAGACGCCAGAAAGTAGCCAGGAAACTGTGCATCATAAAGGCTGTGGAAACCAATGACAAGAAAAGTGGCTAATGAGATATGACTGGTGAAGTGGAGAACATTTGTTGAGCAAGGGAAGAAAGGAAGTTAAAGGAAACTCTTCTGTTACAGAGTTTGGAAGGGTCGAACGTGAGAGAGAAATCATTACATCGAGACTCAGTTTCAAACTTTGAGGATCCGAATGAAAGAATCTGAAAAAAGTGTCTGGAATTTAAAAAAAGTGAATGAAATTTATTACAGGAAACATAAACCGAGGCAAGTAAATAAATAAATAAATAAGGACAGAACATTTTACAATGAGAGAAGAAAACGAAAATATGGGTGATATAGGAAATGAAAACAATAGATTCTTAGTTTAAAAAATTAATAATAGAAATATGAACATACAGAAAGTGATTAGTTTTTTTCTTTCCTAAATAAAAACATGACACATGAAATGATGTTAGAAAATGAATAAACGAAATGATTTTAGACGCTGAATAGATGAAAATATGTTAAAAGAAATGATGTTAGAATGTGAATAAATGAAAATACGTTAGAAGAAGAATAAATGCAATGGTGTTTGAAAATGAATAAAATGTTAGAAGAAGAATAAATGAAATGATGTTAGAAGATGAACCATTAGACGTCAAATAGGGCTCGCAAGGTAGTCCGCCGATTTTTCCTGTTTTCAGCGAGCTTTTCAACCTCATCAAGGGATTTTATGCTCATTAATTTGGCCTCTCATAGCAGTGCCCTCTTTAAAGTTTCACGTGGTCTGCCTCTTTTTCTTCGGCCTGTTGTATTCCACTTAATAGCTAGTTTTCGGATTATCTGATCGTTTCTTCTCATCACGTGACCGACTTATGTCCATCTCCTTTTCCTGATCACCCATGAGACTGGTTATAGTTCGGTCATCTGTCTTATCTCTGCGTTGTTCTTGAATTCGTTCCACTTGTTGCCGAGTATTTTCCTTAGGCATTTGTTTTCAAAAGAGTCTAATTTCTTGTCTGTTTCTTTAGTTGTTTCTAGCTTTCACATGCATAAATGAGGGTGGATATTATATTTGAACTGAATAGTCTTAACTTGGTTTTTGTGCTTATAACTTTTGAATGTTATATGTTCTCAGGATACTTGAAGATCGATGTTATTTTTGCAATTCTAATTTGAACTTCCTTTCTGGTGTCACCATCCTGGTCTATGTAGCTGCCAAGGTATCAAATTGATTTACTTTTTCAACATCTGTCCCTTCTACGTGTTTTTTCCAGATTGATTAATGGGAATTTTCATTATTTTTGTTTTGTCCTTGTTAATTTTAAGTCCTATTTTGCTAGACGGTGAAGACAGGATATCTGGGGTTTTTTTCTTGTATGGAATTCATATTGTTACTGATAAGAGTTATGTCATTAGCAAAATCAAGATCTTCTTGTTGGGTCCCATGTACCCAATCAATACCTGTGTTACATGCGCAGCATTTTTTCATTATGAAGATTATTGCAATTCAAAAACGCAAAGGAGATAGCAGACATCCTTGTTTCACGCCTGTTTCAATCTGGAACCATTCTCTCATCCCTTCTTCTGTTTTCACTGCACAAACTTATCCATCGTAGAGGTCCTTAATGATGTTGACTTTTTTAGGTGGTATAATGATGTTAGAAGATGAATAAATGAAATGATGTGAGAAGATGAATGAATGAATAGATGTTAGAAGAAGAATAAATGAAATGATGTTAGAAGATGAAAAACTGAAATGATATTAAAAGGTGAATAAATGAAAAAAATGTTAAAAAAAGAATAAATGAAATGAAGATGAATATGTGAAATGATTTAGAAGATGAATAAATGAAATGATGTTAGAAGATGAATAATATGTTTGAAGAAGAATAAATGAAAGGATGGTAGAATGAAATGATTTTAGAAGAAGAATAAATAAAATGGTGTTAGAAGACAAATAAATGAATTGATGTTAGAAATCATATTGAAAGGTGAATAAATGAAAAGATGTTAGAAGGAGAATAAAGGAAATTAAGGAGAATAAACGAAATGATATTAGAAGAAGAATAAATGGAATGATGTTAGAGTATGTATGTAAATGAAATGATGTTAGAATAAGAATAAATGAAATTATTTTAGAAGATGAATAAATGAAAAGATATTAAAAGGTGAATAAATGAAGAAATGTTAGAAGGAGAATAAATGAAATGAAGAAGAATAAGTGAAAAGATGTTAGAAGAGGAATAAATGAAATGATGTTATAATATGAATAAATGAAATGAAGTTAGAATAAGAATAAATGAAACGATGTTAGAAGGTGAATAAATAAAATGATATTAAAAAGGTGAATACATTTAAAGATGTTAGAAGGAGAATAAATGAAATGAAGAAGGATAAATGAAATGATATTATAATATGAATAAATGAAATTATATTTGAAGAAGAATAAATGAAATGATGTTAGAAGTTGAATAAATTAAATGATATTAAAAGGTGAATAAATGAAAAAGATTTTAGAAGGAGTACAAATGAAATGAAGAATAATAAATGAAGTGATGTCAGAAGATGAATAAATGAAATTATATTAAAAGGTGAATGAATAAAAAGATGATAGAAGAATAATAAATGATATAGTGTTAGAAAGCGAATACAATAAATAATGCTAGAAGAGGTATGAAATAAATGATCTTAGAACAATATGATGAGTGAAGACAGAAAGACTAAGCTATACACAAGCAATTAAAATTATGTGAAGTGATAAGATACGATGTTTGAGAGAATTTATGTACATTTGGAGGAATATGGAATTACAGAAGAAGACAAATGCATAATTATTCTCTTTTCCTCTCTCTCTCTCTCTCTCTCTCTCTCTTTCTCTTCACTGCCAAAGAAGACACGTGGAGCTCTGATAGCAAGAGATTTTCACGTTTGTCAGTCCTTCGCTTTTCTTCTTAACTGTCTTCTATGTCAGTCCTTCGCTTTTCTTCTTGACTGTCTTCTATGTCAGTCCTTCGCTTTTCTTCTTGACTGTCTTCTATGTCAGTTCTTCGCTTTTCTTCTTGACTGTCTTCTATGTCAGTCCTTCACTTTTCTTCTTGACTGTTTTCTATGTCAGTCCTTCGCTTTTCTTCTTGACTGTCTCAGTCCTTCGCTTTTCTTCTTGACTGTCTTCTATATCAGTCCTTCACTTTTCTTCTTGACTGTCTTCTATGTCAGTCCTTCGCTTTTCCTCTTGACTGTCTTCTATGTCAGTCCTTCGCTTTTCTTATTGACTGTCTCAGTCCTTCACTTTTCTTCTTGACTGTCTTCTATGTCAGTCCTTCACTTTTCTTCTTGACTGTCTTCTATGTCAGTCCTTCACTTTTCCTCTTGACTGTCTTCTATGTCAGTCCTTCGCTTTTCTTATTGACTGTCTCAGTCCTTCACTTTTCTTCTTGACTGTCTTCTATGTCAGTCCTTCACTTTTCTTCTTGACTGTCTTCTATGTCAGTCCTTCACTTTTCTTCTTGACTGTCTTCTATGTCAGTCCTTCACTTTTCTTATTGACTGTCTTCTATGTCAGTCCTTCACTTTTCTTCTTGACTGTCTTCTATGTCAGTCCTTCACTTTTCTTCTTGACTGTCTTCTATGTCAGTCCTTCACTTTTCTTATTGACTGTCTTCTATGTCAGTCCTTCACTTTTCTTCTTGACTGTCTTCTATGTCAGTCCTTCACTTTTCTTATTGACTGTCTTCTATGTCAGTCCTTCACTTTTCTTCTTGACTGTCTTCTATGTTAGTCCTTCACGTTTCTTCTTGAGTGTCTTCTATGTCAGTCCTTCACTTTTCTTCTTGACTGTCTTCTATGTAAGTCCTTCACTTTTCTTCTTGACTGGCTTCTATGTCAGTCCTTCGCCTTTCTTCTTGACTGTCTTCTATGTCAGTCCTTCGCTTTTCTTCTTGACCGTTCTTCTATGTCAGTACTTCACTTTTCTTCTTGACTGTCTTCTATGTCAGTCCTTCGCTTTTCTTCTTGACTGTCTCAGTCCTTCGCCTTTCTTCTTGACTGTCTTCTATGTCAGTCCTTCACTTTTCTTCTTGACTGTCTTCTATGTCAGTCCTTCACTTTTCTTATTGACTGTCTTCTATGTCAGTCCTTCACTTTTCTTCTTGACTGTCTTCTATGTCAGTCCTTCACTTTTCTTCTTGACTGTCTTCTATGTCAGTCCTTCGCCTTTCTTCTTGACTGTCTTCTATGTCAGTCCTTCGCTTTTCTTCTTGACCGTCTTCTATGTTAGTCCTTCGCTTTTCTTCTTGACCGTCTTCTATGTCAGTCCTTCGCTTTTCTTCTTGACCGTCTTCTATGTCAGTCCTTCGCTTTTCTTCTTGAGTGTCTTCTATGTCAGTCCTTCACTTTTCTTCTTGACTGTCTTCTATGTAAGTCCTTCACTTTTCTTCTTGACTGGCTTCTATGTCAGTCCTTCGCCTTTCTTCTTGACTGTCTTCTATGTCAGTCCTTCGCTTTTCTTCTTGACCGTTCTTCTATGTCAGTACTTCACTTTTCTTCTTGACTGTCTTCTATGTCAGTCCTTCGCTTTTCTTCTTGACTGTCTCAGTCCTTCGCCTTTCTTCTTGACTGTCTTCTATGTCAGTCCTTCACTTTTCTTCTTGACTGTCTTCTATGTCAGTCCTTCACTTTTCTTATTGACTGTCTTCTATGTCAGTCCTTCACTTTTCTTCTTGACTGTCTTCTATGTCAGTCCTTCACTTTTCTTCTTGACCGTCTTCTATGTCAGTCCTTCGCCTTTCTTCTTGACTGTCTTCTATGTCAGTCCTTCGCTTTTCTTCTTGACCGTCTTCTATGTTAGTCCTTCGCTTTTCTTCTTGACCGTCTTCTATGTCAGTCCTTCGCTTTTCTTCTTGACCGTCTTCTATGTCAGTCCTTCGCTTTTCTTCTTGACCGTTCTTCTATGTCAGTCCTTCACTTTTATTCTTGACTGTCTTCTATGTCAGTCCTTCACTTTTCTTCTTGACTGTCTCAGTCCTTCGCTTTTCTTCTTGACTGTCTCAGTCCTTCGCTTTTCTTCTTGACTGTCTTTCATGTGGGTCCTTTGTTTATCAGGATGTTCTTCGGTGGCTCAAGCCACGCCTCTTTTACCTTGTGGAGTCCACATCAAAGCACCTCTTGGTAAGAATGTGTCTGTCATTATCATAATGTGACCAATCCACTGCCACCTTCTTTTAGTTTTGAGATTATGTTAGCAAGTGTATGTATCAGCGTTTCTTGGAGTGAGCTGTGACTTCTCAGAGTCTGTAAGAAGATCTTGCGGGACAATGAGCGAAAAGGATGCGACACAAAACCAACATTTAGGAGAAGCTGGGGGCAGTTTGTGATTTGACCTGGAACTGGAGGGGATGATGTGGAGAGGTTGTAGGGGGGGAGGGGAGGAGCCCGAAACAACTTAGGGGAAACCACCGAAGCCTATGAACTAAAGGAGTGAGAGAAAGAGAAACAAAAATGTGAACGGACTTCCTAAGCTGGCACAGTGAAAGAAACGCAAGCCTGTTTGATTATGAATACAGCGGACAGCTCATAACGAGGAAGGTTCATCGTCAGATCCTATCAAAGAAATAGGATGAATAATCTGGAAGGATGTTAGTCAAGGATATATCCGGAGGGTGGACATAAATCAGTCAATTCTCCAGGGGCTTGTTCTCCACTCCACTAGTCATATCTCATTAGCCACTTTTCTTGTCATTGGTTTCCGCAGCCTTTATGATACGCAGACGTCTCGCTGTGTAAATCAGTTGTAAGGAATACCACAAGATGGACAGCAGGAAACAACTACACCATCGACTGCCTTAGGGTCTCTCTTTCGAGACTCTTTTGTCGGAGTTCACTCCCGTAGCCTTCGATTTTCCCTAACTACCCAGGGGCTATGAGTTTAACAAGTACTAGTAGACTCCCCTGACTTCCAGGAATCTTGAGAGTTTTTCTTTTCCCTTCCCAGAGCTGAACCGGTATAACACCAGAGCTTAGAAACTCTGTGTATTCTCTCGCACAAACTTTGTTAGAAGCACGAAAAAAAAAATTTATTTTTCTAGCTTACACTATTTAGATCTTTAAAAAGTGTGTGTGTGTGTATGTATGTATATATATATATATATATATATATATATATATATATATATAAGATCGTACATTTTTCTCTATCGTATAATTAACCCATTATATGAAGCAAATCGTCGAGCCCTATCAAGATGTCTGTTTATCCCCTCAACACCGAAAGGTATATGAGGAAGGAGAAAAGACAAGACAAGTATATTTCACTCTCCGGGAAGTTTCAGTGTGCAGAAATTCCCCCAGCTCCTACTTGCACTGCTTACCCTTTCAGTCTCAAACATGAGAGCTCGTGTATATGCACCTTTCACTATTCATCGAAAGTAATGTTCATTCCGGGGTTATGCGGTTCGTATACAAAATTGTCAATTCTTCTTCAAATACGTTGTCTAAAAAAAACCAAACCATTTTGTGTGGAAATATATGTCGTTATGTCAAATTATAACGTACAATTTAAAGTTCTCATAAAAAAAACCAACAGAAGAAACCGGGAAATCAAACTCATTTAATTATCATATTTTTCTTCAATGTTATTACTACAGCACGGAGTAACATAAAGAAACTGAAAAGTAAATGTCGCTGTTATATCTTTCTTTGCGCGGCGTATAAAACCTTCATGCGTGGCACAAAATGTGTTTGTTTGTCAGGTCGCTGTCGCATTGCTTAGAGGGAACATTGACGGTGAGACTTCACTCTGTTTCAGGAGTATTCTCAGTTAAAGGGTGGATTTCTCTTGTGAGAGAGTAGAAAGTAACAAGAAAGTGCAGGGACAACGGAAATGACCGTATAAGTAGAATGAGACTTAAAAGCTCGAACAATGAAAAATCTCAGATTTAACTCTTTCGCAACAAAACATTTACAGGCTCTTGCACGTTATACGAATCAGTGTTCAGAGCAATACTTAGGAAACGTCAACATAAAATAACAAGTAGCACAATACTAAATTAACCTATATTTTAAAATTATAGACCAGTTTCTTTGTACCAATTTTTTTGGTGGGTGTAGAAGAAATGATACTGGACAGTCTGACGGGATGGTGTGAGAGGAGATCACCAACTGAACTGATGGCCTGCATGAAGGATCGGGTACTCTGGAGAAGCATAATAGCCAACGCCAGTCGGCACGGCACCTGATGATGATGATGATTCTTTGTACCAAAATTCATAATTAAAATTTATTCTGGCAAAGCACGGAAATTAATTCACGAGTAAAAGTGTTAAAGAACCCCGCCCCCCAAAAAAAAAAAATTCAGCACAGTAAAAGTCTGTTTAGTGTATAAATAAAATGTTTCGTTGTTCCTGAAAATATGTTTTTCCTAACCACACTGTTTTGTGAACGATGCAGATTAACCGCTTTCAAAGATGTTCCCTAACACTCAATCGCGGATTAACCACCACACGGGCCCCTAGGCTCACGGGCCCCAAGGCTTAACTTAGTAAAGGCCTCACCTCTTTCTTTCTACCGTTCATCTCCAGATATAAAATTCATAATATAATCATCTGTTACCTTCCATCTATATATCATCTATATATTCAATATAAGATTAATAGTAGAGAAATGCAGAGAGTTTAATGTGAATCTATATTTAGCCTTTATAGACTACTCAATGACATTTGACTGTGTACAACACCAGAAACTTTGGGAAATAATGGAAAAAAATGGGATTTCCAACATATTTGATACAATTAACATCACTGCTGTATCTAGACCAACAAGCAGCAGTAAGAATAAATGGTGGAACGACAACTTGGTTTGACATAAAACAAGGGGTCCGTCAGAGGGTGCATATTGTGGCCTCACTTATTTAACTTGTATACTGAAAATATAATGAGGAATGTTAGAGAAGATGTAGACAAAGAATATTACGATGCCATAACAATTAGAGGTTGTGAAATACCAGAGATTAGATATGCTGATGACACAGTATTATTGTCTACAACACAAAAAGGAATGGAAAAACTAATTATGTCAGTCCGTAAGAACAGCGAAGAGCAAAACATCTATCTTAATGCGAAGAAAACTAAATTGATGACAACTGACAAAACAAACAAGCCAGCTGAAATATGTATCAGTGAGGAAAAACTGGAAGAAGTGGAGAGTTTTATTTATTTTGAATCACTGCTAACTAATAATGTAGATACAATGAGGGAAATTAAAAGGAGGACATCTATCGCTCTTCAGAAAGTAAAACAACTAAAGTATCTGTGAAGAGGAACAGACAGAACTACAAAAATAATATTTTTAAGGGCATGCATCTTTCCCATCGCAACATATGCCTGTGAGACCTGGACACTTAACAAAACAGCTGAGAAACACATACATGCCTTTGAATGTAAATGCTACAGAAGAGTTCTTCAAATATGGTGGACACAAAAAAAGAACAAATATATCCATACCACAAGAACTTAATAGTGAAGAAGGCTGGCTAGTAAAGAAGATTAAAGAGAGAAAACTTAAATATTTTGGACACATTAAACGTCATGATAATCTAGAGAAAACCGTCTTGGAAGGGTACATAATGGGAAAAAGAAAGAGAGGAAGACCAAGGCGAAGATGGCTGCAAGACATCGTTGATGATTTGCAAATGGATGCATCAGCAGCAGGCCATCTTGCTCACAACCGAGAGACCTACAGGAGTGCTGTTAGGGAAGCAAAGTACCGCAAGGGCATGCAAATGAATGAATGACCTTCCATCTCCGGATATAAAATTCATAACATAACCATCCGTATTTACATAATTCTTGTTGTCGCTGCGGCCCCTTGGGAGTAAATCTTTTCAGCCGGAGGGATAATTCTTCCTTACTAGCACATGATCATGCACCGTTTTTTTTTTTACTTCTGAGCTGGCTGGAGTATTTAGGTTAAGGTATGGAGGTATCTAAACGATATGGTGTTAGTGTCCATATTTCCCGTGACCTGTGGACACACTAGAGGGTGATGTGGTGAATATCACGCCTGATCGCTTTTCCTTCTCTTGCTCTAAAAAGGTCAGACACTCATTTCTACAGCTGAGAGAGCGAAGCGTCTTAACCAGATTTGAACCACCGACTTCTCCAAAAAAGACTAGTACTCTAACCACTCCGCCACTCAGACGCTCCTCGAGTATTAACCCCACACCTTTCTTTTGTTTTTAAACAAATCTGAGAATCAAACTGCCTTTCTAGTTTGCTTTTCCTTTCCTGCATTCATCAGTTAAGATGATTCCGCGTTTTCCTTTGGTTTTTTCCACACTTTTGTTTTTTTTTTTTTTTTGGATCCATCGACCTTCGCCTGTGAACAGCTGTGGATCACTCATTAAAAGATAAACCCAATAAACAGAGCTCTGATGGTGCTAAGGTTGTTTTAAATCAAGTAATCCATTCGTCTGCTCAACAGAAAGTCCCTGATTCGATATTGGGCTCTGGCAGACTTATTTTTTCTGACTAGTCGACATCGGAGTCAGCCTAGTCTCAGAAAATGATACTTGGGAAGTTCAGGGAGAATAGATGTCGGCATCCCTACCTCAAATGTTGCAGTGGCTTAGAAATGTGAAGAATAATGTAGAAGAATATGTTCCTAAAGTATGGACATAAGTAGATTTAGAACAGTGTCGATTTGATTGACAGAGAGAGTGATCTTGTTGAGAAAGTCCAAGGGTAACCTTGCTTTGGATGGACTGGGCAAAAGCCCCGAGACAGCGTGCGCCCAAGAGAATCCGGGGTCTTCTGAGCAAAGACTGGGAGATATTAAAAAAAAAACAGCAAGAAAGAGAGAGAAGAGAAGCTTGGTAGTAGTTTACTTCAGGTTAGAGTCTTAGTTCAGTTCATGTTAGAGTCCTAGTTCAGTTTAGAGTCTTAGTTTATGTTAAGAGTCCTAGTTCAGGTTAGAGTCCTAGTTCATGTTAGAGTCCTAGCTCAGATTAGAGTCCTAGTTCAGGTTAGAGTCCTAGTTCAGATTAGAGTCTTAGTTCAGAGTCCTAGTTCAGGTTAGAGTCCTAGTTCATGTTAGAGTCCTAGCTCAGGTTAGAGTCCTGGTTCAGGTTAGAGTCCTAGCTCAGGTTAGAGTCCTAGCTCAGGTTAAGAGTCCTAGTTCATGTTAGAGTCCTAGTTCATGTTAGAGTCCTAGCTCAGGTTAGAGTCTTAGTTCATGTTAGAGTCCTGGTTCAGGTTAGAGTCGTAGCTCAGGTTTGAGTTAGAGGATGTTTATGACAGGTTAACTTTTTAATATCTTCTTTAAAGGATGGATTGAGGGTTCATTGCCTTTTTGTGGCTTAAGGAAGATTTAGATGAGAGATATTTACAGATTTTTTGAAGACTGATAGTAGAAATGTAGACCAGTCATTCTTCTTAGATTTTGGGCCTTTGTCCCGTGTTCAGTGGTTAAAATGGCAGTTTCTGAAGTTTTTCATCTCTCTCTCTCTCTCTCTCTCTCTCTCTCTCTCTCTCTCTCTCTCTGAACCTTAGGTGCCCAGGGCACATGGGGCTTCGGCAAGGGTTTTCCACACATGCCTATCCTTCGCCTTTTTTTCTGCTCTTGCCCAGGTGAGCCCTCTATTGCTCAACATCCTTTCTGTTGTTCTTCTCCACGTCTCTTTTGGTCTACCCTTAATTCTGTTCCCGTGTGGTGTCCATCTTAGTGCTATTTTTGGTAGTGAGTTGTCAGTCATTCGGAGCACATGTCCCAACCATCGCCAGCGTCTTTCCTCAGTAATTGTTGTCAGTGGCTTCATCTGCATTTCTGCCAATAAGATGTTATTTCTTATGGTGTTTGGCCAAAATATTTTTCTAATTCTTCGTAAACACTTAGTCTGGAAAGAATTCAACTTGTTTTCTATGGTTTTGGTGATTTTCCAGCATTCGCTTCCATAGAGTAGTACACTTAGAACATTACTCTTAAATATCCTGATTTTCATATTTATGCTTAGTTTTTTTTTTCCATATAGTCTGCAGCATTGCAAAAGCCTGGTTTGCTCTAGTAAGTCTGCTGTTGATGTCCTCTGTGCTGTCTCCATTTTCTACTACTCTACTGCCAAGGTATACAAATTCGTTGACCTCCTCCACTAACGTGCTATCTACTCTGAGTACATTTCTATTGTTCACATTTTGCTTCATTAACTTTGTCTTTCCTACGTTGATCTTTAGTCCTATGTTGTTTGCATTCTGAGTTAGCTTGTTTATTTTATCTTGCATATCTTTATGACTGCTTGATAACAGACAAATGTCGTCTGCAAAGTCAAGGTCCTCCAGCAAATGTGTCATGGGTCCATTGTAATCCTCTGCGTTTGTCTGATGTTGCCTCCTTCATTAACCAGTCTACTGCCAAGATAAATAATGTTGGTGATAGTACACATCCCTGTTTCACTCCTGTTTGTACCCTAAAGCTGCTGGAGGTATGTTCTCCACAGATCACTTTGCACTGAAAACCCTCATATAGGGCTTTGATTACATTTACTATCTTATGGGGGAGGCCATGCCATCTTAGGATTTTCCACAGTGCATCTCTGTTGACACTGTCAAAGGCCTTCTCAAAATCTATGAACAATGCATATGTTGTGCTATGCCACTCATTTGCCTGTTCTAATATTTGTCTAAGTACAAATATGTGGTCTATGCATGATCTTCCTTTCCTAAATCCTGCCTGCTCTTTCCGAAGTTTTTCCTAAAGCGTTGGTACAATTCTGTTGATGATTATTCTGCAAAATACTTTACTGGTGAGTGGCAGTAGGGTAATGCTTCTCCAGTTCCCGCAATCTCTGAGGTCACCCTTCTTTGGTAGTTTTACTATAAGCCCAGTTTTCCACTCTTCTGGGGCTTTTTCTAGATCCCAAATTTGTTGTAATATCCGGCAAAGTTGTTTTGGTGTTTCTGTTTCTTCTGCTTTCAACATCTCAGCAGTCACTTCATCTTCACCTGGTGCCCTGTCTGATTTTAGCTTCTTTATCGCCTCCTTTACTTCACTTATTGTTATTGGTCCTGTATTGATGTTTAGTTCCGTTTTTGTGAAGTTTTTCATGATGAAGTGTTATTCCTGTTCGAGTTTGTGAGCATGCATTTTTTTGTAGTATAATTTGTCACATGATGTTTTGCTGTAGAATTGTTGGGGAGCCTGGTGTTGGTGTTGTATTGCTGTGCGGATAGTGTAGCACCAGATTTTGCAAATTGTTTCAACATCTAAGCAATTGTGCAGTAACAACAAAAAGAGAATTAATTGACATCGGCAGCAGACACCGCAACTTTCTACATCCATACTTGTGATGAAGATACGCTGTTGTACTGGTGCTGGTCTCAGGCACGCACCATTAGCACAGCTGTAAAACTACTTTATTTGTTGTCTGATAGAAGCCCTACCTATATTCTTGTATACTAACACGTCATACCTCTACGGTGTGTAAATAACAAGGGGCATAGAGAATCCATTTACTCGTCTGTGAACCTTAAAAAATCCTTCAATGGACCTCCTGTGAGTCCGTGGATCCCAAAGTTAGAACCACTGAGCTAAATTATCAGAAGGTACAAACTCCTTGATCATTATGTGCTCTAGAATCACGATGAGTTCACAGGGGAACAGTTTCTGTTGCTTTTGGCCTTGGTTTTCATCTAACCTGTGAATTGGGTTCTCTGAAGACCTTGCTCCGTTGACATTCAAAAACAAGTATTGAGTTGTCTGGGATGATTTATGCTGGTGGCTTGCTTCAAGTCCCAAGAGTCTATAAAACAAGCAAGCCTTCTTGGTAGACTCCACCACCATGAGGTCCTTTATCAGGTTAGCCAGAGCCGTATATTAGAATCCCCATGTTGAAGTAAGGCGGAGTCTAATTTTTATGTAGTCTGCCGGCCCTGACAGTCATATAAATCATCTAAAAATATCCCTTGAGAGTTTGGCCAATCAAATGATGGGACAGTCTGGCAAAGGATGATGGGACAGTTTGCCAGAGTTGTAGGCGAATATAATGGGAAATCCATTGGAAATTTTTAATCTTAAAAAAGGTTAAAAACCCCAGCTCTAGCACACAGTCATGGACAAAGTGAAACTTAATGTAATAACATTTGTGATTCGACCGAAAGACGTACCTTTCTTATAGTTTGCTTGCTGGTCATAGCGTAGTTTATAGGTCAGAAACCTTAGGCTTGGCTAGTTCATTACGCGCTAAAACGACGCTTTTATCTGCTACAGTTGCGTCTAGAGTTGCTGTTTGATGAATTCAACGAGAAACTCTTATCTGAACTCGGGGTCAGAAGTGAAGATGTGTCTAAACTAACCCAGGAAATGCCGAGCTTAATAGCGTGAGAAAATGATGCAGTATATAACAGAGATAGATCAGAAATGGGGGTATACGTGGCTGGTATTAGGGAGATAGAGATAGAGACAGAGAGAGAGAGAGAGGGGGGGGAGAAGAGAGAGCAATGCCTGTTAAATCACGGGGTGACATACTTTCAGACTCGTGAGTTGAACTAAATACAGGAGAATGTGAATACAGACTTTAAACATTTACACCGCGGACACCATCTCCACAGCGAACTTTGCTACTAAGATGTATGTGTGCTAGATTGCTGGAACAGCCAAAAGCACTTGCTTTGCACTACGATAGTCGATAGCTCAGTTTTAGCCTTAAGAATCTCAATCAGTTCAGCCGTAAAAAAAAAACAAAAAAACTAGGCATCCGGCATCTCCTGGAGTTATATAAGGCAAAGCAATCATGTATAAAATTGACCACATCACTTTCTCAAGTGCTGTCGTGTCAATGAAAATATGGAAGCATACAGCTCATCCTGTATATGCTTCAATGGCATTTGACCGTTTCTTTTAAATTATGCTGTTCTGTATGAAGAAACATAGTGCGATGATGATGATTAAAACAGTTAACTTTGACACATTTGTATTTGTTTCGTTTAGAGCATTTTAGCTCTTGTTTGAAGAAAAATATGGTAGGCACATAAGGAAAAACCTGGTTACTGTTGTTTTCCTCAGGTCCAGTACAGGAGCGCCCTCTGCCGGCAGAGTAATGTGGTGTCTAAAGTGATGATAAATTTATATGGCAAAAGTAACAACGATGATAACAATGAAACCGTGATATGTCTTCTGTACGAGGTGGTATCGTGAACTTTCCAGATTCTACTTGCCGTGATTGTACCGTTCCACAAATACGCGCGGGATACCGAAGATCACTAGTTTCAAGCTGAGTCAGTCTGTCACATGACGTCGCAGTGTGCAAATGTGCTCAGTTTGTACACGCGGCGTGGTGATTTTGTGTTCTAAGACCGCTCTGTTATCGTTAACATGGCTGACAAAGTCTAACTGTCTGAATTAAATTTTGCGTGAAGTTCGAAAAATTTGCTACCGAGACCCTCGAAATGCTTCATCAGAGTTTTGGCGAATTTTCATTAGGGTGAACACACGTTTTTGAGTGGCATGCGTATTCCAAAGTCTGTCCAGTGTTTGTTCAAGACGACGAGAGTTCATGGCGACCAGTCACCAGCAAAACACCAGAAAATGTGGAAAAATTTTCGTGAGCTTATTCGTGACCGTTACTAAACATCCATGAGCTCTCTCGTGTGTTTGAAATTATGTATGGAATCAGGCAGGAGATCTTCAAGGTAAGCCTCAAAATGCATCGCGTTGCTGCGAAAGTTTGTCCACTGACTCTTACATTCGATCAAAAGCAGTGGCGTCTTAACGTGTGACTTGAATTTCCTGACATAGCTAAGGACGTACTACACCCTCCGTACTCGCCTGACCTAGCTCCTGTGACTTTGTCTTGTTTTCCAAAATGAAAATGAAGCTAAAGAGGCGCCGCTTCGACACCGTAGATGAAATTCAAATGGCACCGCCGACGATTTTGAAGGTCTTCAGGACAAGAACTTCCGTATGCTTCTAAGGCGTGGAAGAAACGCTAGGATCGCTGTGTAGGGCCCTGGGGGAAGAGGTGGGGGTTAGCCATTTCAAAGGGTGTGGCTACCAAATGCAGATAAGGTAAGCATGTTTTTATCCCAAAACCGTCCTTCACATTGGCCATATTCATGAAAAATAACCGTCCATCACATTGACCATATTCATGAAAATAACCGCCCATCACATTGGCCATATTCATGAAAAATAACCGTCCATCACATTGGCCATATTCATGTAAAATAACCCTCCATCACATTGGCCATATTCATGAAAAATAACCGTCCATCACATTGGCCATATTCATGAAAAATAACCCTCCATCACATTGGCCATATTCATGAAAAATAACCGTCCATCACATTGGCCATATTCATGAAAAATAACCGTCCATCACATCATCATTGCAAAAATCATGGCATGATTCTCACGCGTACCTTGACCACAAACTAACGCCAAAATCACTCTCTTTTCTTCTTAACCTTTACACCACACACCACATGGGCAGAGCGGCGCTCTGTGGCGTACTGTGACACAAGTTAAACCTCATCAATCTGTCTCTTACAGGGGAATAACAAGTTGTTATGTGGTGTTCCCGTTGTTCACAGAAATAAAAATCTGTCCATCATGAATGCAAATCTAAGTTTTCAATAATACCACATGTTAATAAATGCGATTTTTTCGTATAATTAATGACAACAATACAAGGGAAATTTACTTCATCTTTTGAGGGTTTTTCCTTTTTTTTTTGGTGCCATCAAAATCTACAAGAAAGAAGATAAATCTAATCTGAATGCCAATCATGTACAAACAAAGATTTCTTGCAATCTATTTCCTGCCATAAGCAGAACATCAACTGAGAAAGGACATCGATGCATCTTTAGGGACCTGCACTGCAAAAAAAAAAGTAAAATAAATAAAAATAAAATAAATAAAATAAAATACGTAACCGCTGAGCTCAAGATATGATGGAGAATAAATTCAATTAACAAAATCTAATTCACAGTGTGAATTAACTTCGAGGAAATTGTGTGATTTTTTTTTTCAGTTGATATTTTTTGGTGTCGTAGCACGTTAAAGAGAAAGGTGCTTCCACATAATCTGAATATTAGTCTGTGAGAATCTTCATCATCATCATCATCATCATCGTCATCATCATCATCATCATCATCATCATCATCATACCGTTCCACCCCACCTCCCCCCATGGAACGTTGGCTGCAATGAATCTCCACTCTGCTCTGCTTCTTGTCTTCGTAGACCACTCGGTCAAGCTGGTTCCTGTCCATCTTTTGATGTTGTCCACCTGTCCATCTCTTGATGTTGTCCACCTGTCCTTCTCTTGATGTTGTCCACCTGTCCATCTCTTGATGTTGTCGACCTGTCTGTCTCTTGATGTTGTGGACCTGTCCATCTCTTGATGTTGTCCACCTGTCCATCTCTTGATGTTGTCCACCTGTCCTTCTCTTGATGTTGTCCACCTGTCCATCTCTTGATGTTGTCGACCTGTCTGTCTCTTGATGTTGTCCACCTATCCATCTCTTGATGTTGTCCACCCATCTATGTCGCTGTCGTCCTCCTGTTCTCTTCCCTTCCGTCCTGCCCTCGTGAAAGGTCCTAAATATAGTATTAGGCCTCCTGACATGCCCAGAGTATCTTAGTTGTTTTGTTTCTATGGTTTTGAATATTTCTCTTTTATAGTTGGTTTAGCATTTATTTGTTTGCTTTCATGTCTGCTCACGGGACATTCTTCTGTATGTCCACATCTCAAGGGCCTCTTTTTTCTTTTCTGGCACCTACCCTCCCCATCCCCCACCCCCTTCCCTGGACTAATTTTTAAAATACGAAAATAATTTTTTTTCTGTGGTTTTTATAAACGCTGAACTACAAAATATCCTCATCAAAACAGCACGTGTCTAAACTGTAGAAGAAGAAGAAGAAGTAGAAGAAGAAGAAGAAGAAGTTTTTGTTAACTGTGATGTAGGAGCAGATAACTTAATAAATATTGTCTACCTAGGGGGCGCAGGTGTACTACTCAAGCTGAATGAGACAGCGGTTCGGATACTTATAGATGACTGCTTGGGTCAGGGACCCACAAATGACAGCTTGGGTCAAGGACCCATAGATGACTGCTTGGGTCAGGGTTAGCAACCCATAGCTAGCAGCAAAGGTCTTCTGTCTGTCAGTGGTGTCTGGAAGAATGAGCAGGGGCAGCAAGAGGGAGGCGAACCTGGAACTAAAATGTATGTATAGGTGAAGTCGAATCTGTCGGGCCATCAAAAGCTCATAACGACGACATAACGCAAAGTACGCAGCCTTGAAGAACGAAGCCGAAAAAGAAGAAGAAGAAGAAGAAGATAATGACAAAGATGATGACGATAAGATGAAGATGCATCTTTGAGTAAGTCTTGTTAAATACTGTTCGTGTTGTAGCTATAGATGGATCTTGCTTCACTGACCATTTATGGAACAATTAAATATGTCTTAAGACCCAGAAAGACGAAGCAATTAAATAATTACTTTATCTCCACGTCGTCTCTTCAGTCTTTTGTTCCCCATCAAACCCCGGCAACGTTTTCCCATATTCATGGACTGTGCTTATGAAGCTGATATAAATCGTGAAATTTATTTCCTAAGTCCACTCTAGAAAGCTAGAAAAGCCACTTTAGAACGAAATCTGGCAGTCCCGATCTTTGGGTCCTTCGATCTTCATCAAAGATTTGGTTTCAAGAATTTCAAAATAGCAGTGAGATCATCCAGTAACAAATAACAAGTAAGTAAAGCATTGGCGTTCTGAGGCGTATATGCATCCAAGATGCCAGACAATAAGACAATACGCGTGCTGATCTTTGCTTCTAGTATCTACTAGACTGCCTGTAGGGTTCAACCAGAGTTCTTCGTCCTGACAGCCAGATATAGATTGAAGGACAAGTCGTCCTTAGCTAGGCAGCTTCTCTAGGCAAAGCTTGACCTCGACTATCTCAGTCTAACTAACCTCACACAACACGAAATTACGTGTTTCTTTCCGATTGGCTAGCTTCAATCAGTCGGTAAATCTCCTTATAGTACAAGAGACGTTGACAAGATTGTTTCGAAAGAACCTGGCTTCAAGTGTATTTAAACTAATGCTTTCCAAAACAGCGACACTGGTTAAGACTTAAAAGATACTGAACATCAGGCACCACGGCACTGCAGCACACATCTTAACTCTGAGGTGCTGCAAAAACTATGGACTGATCAGCACAAACCACAATCTGAAGATCAGATGTCGCAACTCTCACGTCAAAAACAAGCCATCATCTTTAGAGTCCTCACTGGACTCTGGCGACTGCTAGCACACCTGCTCCGCCTCGAACTCTCACACTTCTGACTGCCAAGGCAAGCATACAAACTCCAGAGCACATAGCCCTGCCTCCTCTACCAAGAAGCCCGAGTTCAGCTCTGGTTACATGCAGTTACCCCGGAAATCAAACTTTGGGATACAAGCATGCCCCAGTTTATTCGGGAATAAATATAGATGTCTGAGGCCAGAACAATGGAACGGAGAAGAAAGAAAACCCCTCAAAATTCAGCTCTTCATGGTAACACTCAACAATAGAAGTCTGAAACCCTTCATGGTAACATTCAACTATAGGAGTCTGAGACCCCTCATGGTAACACTCAGCAACAGAAGTCTGAGACCCTTCATAATAACACTCAACAATAGATATCTCGTAAGATCTTTCATGGTAACTCTCAACAATAGAAGTCTGAGACCTCTCATGGTAACACTCAACAATAGAAGTCTGAGATGACTGTACCATGTTACTAGATTGAATGGTAAACGATTGTCACTATTGTCAGTATTGTTTTGTGAAACTGCAGTAGGAAAGAGGTCACAAGGTAATCAGAAACTGAACAGTGAGATACGGATATCTGCAGTGAATCTATCAGATATTGTTTACAATACCGCTTTCCCAAGTGAAGCTCACTGACAGAAGCATATGAGAACTTGTACGGCAAAATGATGTAGAACCATGTGAGAAACTGTTTAGCATAATGATATATATAACAATGTGAGAAACTGTTTAGCATAATGATATATAACAATGTGAGAAATTGTTTAGCATAATGATGCATAAGAATGTGAGAAATTGTTTAGCATAATGATGTATAACAATGTGAGAAACTGTTTAGCAAAACGATGCTCGACAAAACCCAGAACATCTACCTGTCTCAAAGCTGTCCTGTACCATGAAAGGTGCCATTATAATTCAGTCTTCCTATCTGCAACATCGGGTTTTTTTCAGAATAAATTTTATTCAAGATGTCGAGCTGGAAAGGAATAACAACTCCTGAACGTATTTCCAGAATGTTTATATTTTCTGTCTTCCTGCCAATTTTTTTTTAGCTTTGGATTGTTCCTGGGGAACATTTGTTCCCGTTAATTTTTTTTCCTAAACAGAAACAGAAGCATCACGTGACATTTGATAACGTGACATCTGTGATAAAACAGAGAAATAAATTGAAGACGAACTACACGCAGACATTACATGGTTCTTTATATCAAGTCCTGGAAATGGTTCTTCTTGGAATGTAAGAGCCATAATCGTAGAGAGAATTAACTGTTGTTAACAAGGGAGATGAATTCATCGAGTAAACATGACTGTCTTTTTATTTTTTCCCCCAAGATCAAAAGCCGTCATTTTATTGGCTAGAAATAAGATATTTTCCTCCAATCAAATGAGAGCTAGGATGTTAATGTTGCACTAGAACCATCTCGGTGTAGCCGCTTGCAGTTTTGAAAGTGCTGAAACTTCTCGCTCGCAGGATAAATCTATCAGTTTCCCACAACTTAATATAGAAGGTATTCATAAGTTAAATCTGTAATTTTCCGACCACATGAATCTTATCTCAAGTTCTCATAAGATAAATATAGGCTCTTTTCATAGCGTGACCCTAGAAAATCTGTATAATATAAATCTAGAATCTCCCCAGTAAAGGCAATCTAAAAGTCTTCATAAGATAAATCTAGGATAACGGCATGAACCTAGGAAGACTGTCTAAGATAAATCTAGGATCGTCTTCTCACAAAATGAATCTAAAGTATCCCCTCGTAAGATCATATCTAGAAACTCCTCATAAGAAATCTTCTAACGCATGTTTACTATTATAGTTACGAATCTTCTCATTGTTCTCCCCTGTCCGCTTATCTCAGCTAATGTCTGACACTCATCTGTGAGGCGTTGTAGAAAAACACCAATGCCAATATGGTGAAACGCCCTTGGCCAATATCTTCATCGATTTGTCCCAGTGTATTTTATTTTACTGCATGATGCACTTTTGGAGATTAGTCGTCGGTGTTCGTTTTTCTTCGGATTGTCAGTTACAAAAGGAGACGGATGATTTACGTCCTGTACATAACAGAATGTCCGTCTAATGTCACGCATTGATGAACTGGCTGAATAACAAACAGTTATTGATGTAGTGTCGTAATAAATAGTTTTTGACCGACTCAGTAACAAGTATCACTGATGAAATGCAACGATAAACACCATTTTTGATTGGCTCGGCAGTAAACTCTTATTGAAACAGTACTGAGATAAACAGTATTTGGGAGGCTCAACGGTAAACTATTATTGAAACAGTACTGAGATAAACAGTATTTGGGAGGCTCAACAGTAAACTATTATTGAAACAGTACTGAGATAAACAGTATTTGGGAGGCTCAACAGTAAACTATTATTGAAACAGTACTAAGATAAACAGTATTTGGGAGGCTGAACAGTAAACTATTATTGAAACAGTACTGCGATAAATAGTATTTGGCTGGTGCAATAACAAACTGATTCATTACCGCGACAAGCAGTTTTTGATTAGTTGAATAACAAACTGTTTTTATGCATATCTCGACGCACAGTTTTTGACTAATTGAATAACAAACAGTTACCGTTGCAATGCAGTATTTGACTGGATTAGTAATCAACTTTTGCTGATGCATATTTGGACTTTTCGTCCAAGGAAAGGTTTTCTTGAAAAAGGTAGATATCAGCTTTTGCGGGTTTTTGCCAAACTTCATTTTCCTGAGCAGATCTCACGGCTGACTCTTCCGATGTTAGATTGCACAATCGACCACAATAGCAGCAAACAATGTTTACATTGCAAGGTTTAGTTTCTTCGCGCTTGAGTCTTCTAGCTTCAAGTTTGGTTCTTGTTTCCTCTTCAAAAGATGCTGCACCCTCACACAGAAGTCCTCTCCATGTGGCTCGGTTTTTTGCAAGTTCTTCCCAGATCTCGCGGCTTTTAGGAACATCTGGCTTTGAGACTCACAAATGTCTTTGTATCTCATTTTATTATTGTGGTACAGAGATAATTGCTAAACTAAGGTGTTGGACATACACCTATAAAGAGAGACAATAGGAATAAACAATGAAAAAATATTTCATATTGTTATAGGGAAATTAACTGCTGGCATAAAATCATGTCAGATATAAATTATAACGAAAGTGGCGAAGACAAAGAGAGAAGCTACAAGTCTTGTTAGTAGTTGTAAAGTAAGAAAGCATATAAATACTAAACACTGAGACTTAAAATGGATATAACTATGTACATCACGCAACATGATGATGCTGATGAGTTTAATCCTTCAAACTGGAGGGAAAAGAATCATAGCGTTTTCAAGCAGGTTCCACTTCACAGATCTGCATTCGCGGGTATTAAACTAATTTATGCAGAAATGTCTCATCAAAATCTTTCTTCCGCACTTAAATCGGGTGCAAAAAAAATTCAGACATGCAAAACACCTGGGAAGAAACGGGCATAATTCAGAAACGAAGAACATTCATGCCTTACGCCATGTGAATTAAGATGAAGAGAGCTGAGAGACGTGAACATCAATATTTTCAACCATTTCTCTCTCTTTCCGTCTCCCCAGATCACCGAAGAACACGAAGAACATGCTCGTTTATTACCAATAAGATGGCCTCTGCCAGCCTCTTTTCTGCATTATAATTAGCCACTCTTGATCATTTCTACCGATGTTTCTTCTTTGAATATTTCCAAGTGTAATTTTCTTCTACGCCTCTCTTTGTTTTTGTGTCCTTGACATTTCCGGGTCATCCTAAATGATGTCATCATTGCCCCTACTTTCGATTGTCTCCACAATTACTTGATTTATTACCCATCAACCCCCCCCCCCTCCTTTTTTTCTTGAGACCTGCTTGTAGACCTGGTCACTCACGTTTGTTTGTTCTGAAAATGTCTGTATGACGAGTTGAATCATCTTGATAATCATGCGAAGGACAATTACACAGTTACGTAGATTTTACTGGAGTCAAAAACAGGTAAATAGGAAAATAAAGTTAAATAAGAATTTAGAATGACTTTTACAAATGTCTTCTTCTTCTTCTGGGCAGTTACATCCTTGCCCTTCGGTCCACCACGTGCGGCTTCGGCATGGCTTAGTTTTGGAACCTGGTTTGTCTTCCCACTCTCTCAGTATTCATGCGATCAGACCATTCTGTTCCCAGGGGACGGCCCGGGGAGGTAGACTGGATCTTGGTCAGCTTTGGTTCGCTGAAGCTACCTCCAGTGGTAAGATTTGGGTTACTGCGTGCTGTCGCATTTAGCACTGACCTTGATCATTGCATTTTCTCCCTCATTAAAAATAAAAGAAAATATAAAAAAAAAAAAAAGAAAATAAACTCATTTTAACAATTGTGAATAATTTTTGATTGGGAGGCGGCTTAAAACAATTGAAAGATTTGGGAATAGTTCAGTTCAAATGCGGGTAGTTCACTTGAAGTGAAGATCTATACATGTAAAAAGAGTACAAGCATATACTCCAAAGCGGGCAATTCTTATGAAGATTTTTCAATGTTATAATGACTTAGAACCAGCCATGAGCCATATTAACAGCTGTATCAACATGTAGCTGAGCCATATTAACAGCTGTATTAACATGTAGCTGAGCCACATTAACAGCTGTATTAACATGTAGCTGAGCCACATTAACAGCTGTATTAACATGTAGCTGAGCCATATTAACAGCTGTATTAACATGTAGCTGAGCCATATTAACAGCTGTATTAACATGTAGCTGAGCCACATTAACAGCTGTATTAACATGTAGCTGAGCCACATTAACAGCTGTATTAACATGTAGCTGAGCCACATTAACAGCTGTATTAACATGTAGCTGAGCCATATTAACAGCTGTATTAACATGTAGCTGAGCCACATTAACAGCTGTATTAACATGTAGTTAATATTGTACTCGCTGATTTTAGTGTCAACGTCAGAAATGGAAAAGTAAAAGATGTAGTAAGGGATTATGGTCTGGAAAAGACAAATGAGTGAGGAGATTAATAGAAGGAGTAAAAAAAAATGCACAACATGATTATTGGAAACGCCTGGTTTAAATAACATCCGGGAACATAGGCTATATGGAACAGCCCCGACAAAAAGACTTCTAATCAAATCGATCACCTTCTCATAAATAAAAGATTCCGAAATGCATTGTTAACAAGACAAACCTGTCTCAAGACTGATTGCACTAGTGACTGTGATCTACAACGTGGCAAATTAAGAGTAAAATTAACATAGAGAAGAATGAGAAACATCAAGCTTAACGTGAATTTACTTAAAAGCAGTGAAGAACTAAAGGGCAGAAACAGAGCTGTGGTCATGAATAGATACAACGCATTAGCAAAAATACAAAGTAGTGATGAATGGAGATGCTACGAGATACAATCCATCAGGAAAGAAGAGAAATGAGAGGAAAGAAGCACCAACGAAGAAACTGATGACGCCAGAAACACTGCAGCTGATGGATGAAAGAAGACATTATAAAAAGAAGACATTATGACTCACAAAGAGATAAACAGCAAATTCAAACAAGCTAAAGAAGACTGGGTAAATGAGCAGCGCAGACAAAATGAAGACCACCATCAAAAACACAGTGCAGACAAACTGAAGACCACCATCAAAAACACAGTGCAGACAAACTGAAGACCACCATCAAAAACACAGTGCAGACAAACTGAAGACCACCATCAAAAACACAGTGCAGACAAACTGAAGGCCACCATCAAAAACACAGTGCAGACAAACTGAAGGCCACCATCAAAAACACAGTGCAGACAAACTGAAGACCACCATCAAAAACATTCTAAAAACATGCACAAACAAATAAGTAAACTGACAGGCGGAAAAACAAAATACAACAGCCTGCATGAAGTTGTCTTATATTCTGATGCATCAGAATTACCTAAATACAGAATTGAGAAGTGAACAGGCTGGAAGTCAGTGAGTGAACACAGTGGCAGATGGGTGACGGTCAGATTTGTCTATTGGTATACAAATGGGTGGATACATCGATACGTAAATGAGTGGATGGATGGATGGATGGATGGATGGATGGATGAAATTTGTAGGGGTTCGGACGAATGGACATTTAGACAAAAGAACAGAGACCGGCTTCCCTCTCAAAACATACAGATAATAACGTAGAGATAAATACATATAGATAATCACGTACAGATAAATACATACAGATAATCACGTTCAGATAAATACATACAGATAAACACATACAGATAAACACACACGGATAAACGCATACAAATAAAACACATACAGATAAACACACACGGATAAACGCATACAAATAAAACACATACAGATAAACACATATAAATACTTCTCTGCTTACCTGAATGTATGTTACAATCTGACACATAAGGTCCCCATACGGCCAGTGCAAGAGTATCAGATTCGCCATGAAAGCGAAGGGGTTACAGACGACAGCTTTGACAATATCGCTGATGGCAAGGTTCAGTAAGAACATATTGGTGATCGATCTCATTTTCGGCCGCATCAAAATGACGTACGAGAACAGCAGGTTTCCACCAACGGCGATAATAATGATGAGTATATACATGAGAACGATGATAACTTGGGCATACAAAGGCTGAACATCGCTAGTACCACCATCTCCCAGGTCGCCATCAACAGACGTATTAAAAGATTCCAAATCGGACTGGTTTAACGGTTCCATGATTTCTAAGAGTCTCAACAATGGTGTTATGGATGTCATTGGTTCACTTTCGTCACGTGCCCCATCACGTGACGTTGGCCATTTTGTCCGGATGTCTTTTGATACGAATATATCATCCATACCGGAAAACAGACAGGAAGTTCTCTCCTCTCAAGCGACTTTTCTGAAAGTGGAAAATAGAAATCATTCAGCAATCTATGGGGGAAATCTAACGACAGTGGATATTTGTTCAAACAAAGGTGGAGAATGCTAATATACAATCGATGAATTTTAAAAATATTTTGCTCCTCGTTCTAAATATTGGGTGTAGCAGATCCTTACTCTTCAGTTCGACGATGGATGTGGATGAGAACAGTTGATGATTAATAAAGACGGAGTACGATAGGATGAAAATAAACAAGTTTAGAAAAAAAGATAGATAGGTAGTGATAGAAAGCAACCAGCAAATGACGATGAAAGATATCTATGGTTTTAGATAAGAACAGACAACGATAGATAACGACGGACATCGATGGATAAGAAAGACGACGATAAATAACCGTGGTTAACAAAATCCTCTGTCGCTATCTGCCACTACTACAGCTAGAACATTACATTCGTGACATCTTCTCTGATCTCCCCCTATTAGCCTAAAAACGGGAACCAAATCTGTCCACAGCCATCTTAAACGGGATCCTGCATTTGTCTGAACCAGAAATTGTAATCGCCCTCTCTGCTTTACCTGCCCTGTAATCTAAGAAACGAAATCGATTACTTTTCCCAAAACTGTCCACACACTGTATGAGGGATTCGCATGCGTTATCCGTAAAGTAATATATGCCACTGTGTGCAAAAAATATAGGATAACTTATCTTGGAGAGGCCGGTTTCAGATTAGGTGACAGACTGCAGAAACATCTTTATGATATCTCCTAGCATGCTTCTAAGCTGGTCTCTAATCATTTCCCAACCACAGAGGCAAGTCTGAGTTTCTAGTAACAGCTATGAAACAATGTCACTCTGATGAAAGAATCCGCCTGGCGCTCTAGAACCGCTACATGCAGGAATAGGGGATGCTGGAACTACATTGTTTGAACTCGAAATTCAACTATAGTTAGCATTTCTATTCTCCACAATCATGTTCCCTCTCTGCTAAGTTCTACTCTTTTCTCATCTGTAACTTAAATTCAAGAACCCTCATTGCACTAGATTACAAGGCATTACAACAACTACATTCATCTACTTCACAACAACTATATTCATCTACTTCACCCCAACCTCCCCCCCCCCTTTTTCACTACTAACATATCACACTCAAGTCTTCATTTAAATCTCTTAAATTTAAATTAATATTTCATTATTCACAGCACTCCACCACGCGCACTCCTCAAAACAGTTTCTTACAAGCCACAGTTAAGTGCTACCTTTTCCCCTGGTCCCCCCCCCCGATTCTTGTTTGTTGTGAATGTATATAGTATATTCTCTCTATTTGTTTCTTCGTCCTGCATGTTTTTTTTTTGTGCATGATCAAAGTATAAACCCAAAGCTTCACAACTGTGTGCTAATTGTAATTAATAAAGCTGTTCCTAGTTTTGTTTTAAGTACTTCTAGCACAGATAAAGACGATGTCAAGGATTTTTAAAAAAATATAATTTCAACTGGAGTCCACACAAGAATAGGATGATGCGCTCCTAGTCCTGTCTCTGCCGTCCCAGTAAGCTCAACTACTACAGTGACCTTCATGACCCTGCTCTCTTTCTCTAGTATGCTGTGGATGTTGGCCGGAATCAAGCCAAGAAAATAAAGCAGGCCGTTGGTTAGTTCACCAGCGATACACCTGGTTCATGGATAACTCAGGTACCAAGTTTCTTCTTCTTCTTCTTCTTCTTTGCTTTCTTCTCCTGGAAATTCTTCTGAGACCCGGTTTCGTGTGATGAATGAAACATGAGCATCGTGACGAGTTAGGTTACAGTGGAATGAATGAAATGATATCACGAGATTAGGCTATAGCGGAATGAATGATATCAATGGATTAGGCTATAGCGGAATGAATGATATCACGGGATAACTACAGTGGAATGAATGATATCACGGGACAACTACAGTGGAATGAATGATATCACGGGACAACTACAGTGAATGAGAGAGAGCAGAATGATATCACAGGACAACTACAGTGGAATGAATGATATCACGGGACAACTACAGTGGAATGAATGATATCACGGGATAACTACAGTGGAATGAATGATATCACCAAGTAGACAAAGTAAGCAGTGTCCATCCTGACAGGCTCCAGTATCATGCGGAACTGGAAATCAGGACGAAGACCATGATAGCCTCTTTGATAGAAGCGCGAAGGGAGAATGGATAGGGTCTTGACCAGCTATGATTTCGCGAAATTGATAACCTAATATTAATGAGCCTCTCCTGCCTACACCCACACATCCCACATCCACACATCTCACACCCACACACCCCACACCCACACATCCCACACCCACACATCACATCCACACATCCCACACCCACATATCCCACACCCACACATCTCACACCCACACAACCCACCCGCACACGTTTTTTTTCCCTTAATAAAGTCGTTGCCAGGTTGTCTCATTAACTAAACAAAAAAAGCAGAAAAACGTATCACATATTCAATATACTTTCCAGTGTTCTTAAAGAACAGAACCGCCCTCGTCATAAACAACAGAACTTTATAAAAACACTTTTATCATTGAAACATGACAGGAATTTTTTAAAATTCGTCTGTCAGGCCTTTTAAGTATGATGAAGCCAATTTATAGCCCGGTCTTTTCACTTTAAGCAAGAATATGCCCAAAAATCTGGCATAATTCTACTCTCTCCCTCCCCTCCCCCAGAAAAAAAAAAGCCTAAAGGCCGAAGAAAGTCGACGAAAATCGCTTTCGCAAATATGTACAATCTTGCGCTGATAACTATAATATTACGGGACAAGTTCGGATTTTCCCCCATTAAATGCACATTATTTGACAATATTCCTCGAAAAATCAGAGAAATCATTTGGAAAATATTGATATTTTTTCTCCTATTTTAAGCTTAAGTTTAAGAAATCTCTGCAGACTGAGGCAGTTTTTTTTCTCTTTTCTTTCTTGTTGTAATCTACTGGGACTTTTCTTTCTTGTTGTAATCTACCGGGACTTTTCTTTCTTGTTGTAATCTACTGGGACTTTTCTTTCTTGTTGTAATCTACTGGGACTTTTCTTGCTTGTTGTAATCTACTGGGACTTTTCTTGCTTGTTGTAATCTACTGGGACTTTTCTTTCTTGTTGTAATCTACTGGGACTTTTCTTGCTTGTTGTAATCTACTGGGACTTTTCTTTCTTGTTGTAATCTACTGGGACTTTTCTTTCTTGTTGTAATCTACTGGGACTTTTCTTGCTTGTTGTAATCTACTGGGACTTTTCTTTCTTGTTGTAATCTACTGGGACTTTTCTTTCTTGTTGTAATCTACTGGGACTTTTCTTTCTTGTTGTAATCTACTGGGACTTTTCTTTCTTGTTGTAATCTACTGGGACTTTTCTTGGTTGTTGTAATCTACTAGGACTTTTCTTTCTTGTTGTAATCTACTGGGACTTTTCTTGCTTGTTGTAATCTACTGGGACTTTTCTTGCTTGTTGTAATCTACTGGGACTTTTCTTGCCTGTTGTAATCTACTGGGACTTTTCTTGCTTGTTGTAATCTACCGGAACTTTTCTTGCTTGTTGTAATCTACTGGGACTTTTCTTTCTTGTTGTAATCTACTGGGACTTTTCTTGCCTGTTGTAATCTACTGGGACTTTTCTTGCTTGTTGTAATCTACCGGAACTTTTCTTGCTTGTTGTAATCTACTGGGACTTTTCTTGCTTGTTGTAATCTACTGGGACTTTTCTTGCTTGTTGTAATCTACTGGAACAAATTTTTGAATCAGCATTTTATTTTACGTCACATTTTAGATATTAAGAGACGGCCGTGAAAGAAAATAGTGGCGGTATGGGAAGTTTATTTATAGTTCTTCCAGTCTCGACGTTCTTCTAGGAAGCAGAACGGTCATTATAAGTTGATTTATATTTTAGCAATTATTGAGGAAACACTCTGGCGTTGGTTGGGACATGTGCTCCGGATGACTAAAGACTCACTACCAAAAATAGCACTAAGATGGACACTACAGGGGAGCAGAAGTAAGGGTAGACCAAAGGAAACATGGAGAAGAACAACAGAGAGGATGTTGAACAATATAGGCCTCACTTGGGCGAGAGCGGAAATAAAGGCAAAGGACAGGCTTTTGTGGAAAACACTTGCTGAAGCCCGATGTACCCTGGGCACTTAAGGTTCAGAGAGAGAGAGAGAGAGAGAGAGAGAAATTTTCTTCTCGTATCAGAGGTTTTTCTAGAACTTAATAAAATTACAAAGTGGTGTACATGTACATGGCCTGTTCAGTCTCGCGGCAGGGTCCCTACAGTTTCTGTACGCCACTGGTCTGTGATGAACGGTGATGGGCTAGTTTTACGAACAAAGCCTGTCAGTGTTAAATATTTTGACCAAATAGGTCTTCACGAGATAAATGAATATTTGCTGTATTTCTCCTCACATAAGACGCATTTTGTTTTCTTTCAGAAACTTTCCCTTAAAAAATCACCCCGCGTCTTATACTCGGATGGTTAGTTTTGAATCGGCCTTGGAGTAAAGTTTGCCGGTATTAAAACCAGAACCACTCATGGTTAACATACTAGTCTCCTGACATCCTAGAAAGCAATATATATATATGAGTATATATTCATTCATTCATTTGCATGTCCCTTGCGGAATTTTGCCTCCCTAACAGCACTCCTGTCGGCCTCTCGGTTGTGAGCTAGATGGCTTGCTGCTGATGCATCCATTTGCAGATTATCAACGATGTCTTGCAGCCGTCTTCACCTTGGTCTTCCTCTCTTTCTTTTTCCCATTATGTACCCTTCCAAGACGGTCTTCTCTAGATTATCATGACGTTTAGTGTGTCCAAAATATTTAAGTTTTCTCTCTTTAATCCTCTTTACTAGCCAGTCTTCTTCAATATTAAGTTCTTGTAGTATAGATATATTGGTTCTTTATGAGTATATATATGGTTATATAAATGATTACATTATGATTACAGGCTAAAATAATTTTAAAATGTATTTAAAAAAAATAAAAACCGATAGTCAGCAGCTCATAGACTTATGCTGTTTGTTTCCAGACGTACTGAATTTATCTAACCTAACGTTTTGTTCCTTATTTTTCATTATGGATGAATCATTCACACTAGTTGAATACTACACCGAAAAACATGTCAAATCTGTTAAATTATCACGGTGTTTCGATGCTGGAAATAAGAGACGGCCGTTGTTATTTCAAGCCAACAATTCTTGGACATATCATGAGAAGACAGAAGTTGAAGAACCCAGTTGGAAAATTCAAAAGAAGAAGGAAAAGTGGAAGACCAATACCTCCGGCCGGATTCGAACTCCCGACCTTCTATGAAAGACTAGTGCACTAACAACTTGGCCACTCAGAACCCCGCTAACGCCTTACACAGACAAGAAAATGGCGACTTCCTCAACATCGCATGTACTGGGTTATAAATTTTCTGGTGTTAGAAAGTAATGTGCAAAAACAATGCTAAAATGTTTAGAATACTCAGCTGAGATATACCTAGATCTTGGTTTCTAAGATAAATTCCTTGATACATTTATTAAGGTAATGAATAGTTTTATGACGAGGCCGCTGTCATAGTTTGTATCAAGAAGGTTTCTTTAGCTGGGGACCACTCAAGGTGGTATATAGAGGCGTGTGGTTCAGTTCTGCATAAAAGACAGAAAGAGTGAGAAAACTGGGCAGAAATAAGAATGACAGAAAGTAAAATTAGGACGTATAAATGAAGAACATACAACAATTCAATATTTCGGCAAAAGCCTTTTTCAAGGATCACATTCAGAAACAACACAACAGGAAAAAAAAACATGATAAATATATAAGAAATTAAACTGAGTTCCTATGTGGAGACCGAAAAGCTACATTTAATTCTTCATCTATTTTCCCTATTTATCTTCATTACTAGAACCAGTTTTACCGCAGTCGTCAGTTCTCTTATCAAGCAACATTCATCGCGAAACTAGTCAAAGAAGCATCATTCAAAGTCCAACAATACCATCGATTCAAATGGCAGAATTGTAATGGACAGTATTAATTAGAGAACACTACAAGAGGCCCATGCCTATTTCCGAACTTTGGTAGGAGACGGCCTTTAGTACAAGCAGTCACAATGCGAAGTATCAACGATCACGTGCAAGACTGAACTGATGATATAACCAGATTTTGTGATTTAGGCAGGAAGAGAACACATTTTTGTAAGGGTGGTGTTATTCAGAACACATTAATTAGACATTCTCAGTATTAACAACAAAATCAACCAGGAGAGGACAACGTTAAGTATAACACTTCCATCACGTGCAGGTACGACAAAAAGAATGACAGAGAACGAGAGACTGTTACGTTTTATGTATCAGTTATATTATTTTTGTATTTACAGTGTATATTGTTGATTTATGCTGCTTTATTATTATTTTTACAAGAAATCGCTGATTATTTGTTAGAGATAACAAAGAGTAAGAATTATACAGAGGAAAAGAGAGAGAAAATGACAACACACAGAGAAGAAACATCAGAAACCTATATTGAAAGGGGAGATCAGATATATGAGGAGAGAAGTAGCTAGGTTAGGTAGAGAGTTGAGGCAGGAAAGATAGTGGAGAAGACACTGAAATTCTTATTCTATAACAGAGTTTAGCCAGACACGGAACTCTTTTTATGGACATGATGAAAGAAGAAACACTTATCACAAGTCGGGACACTATACAGAAATGGATTACCAGCTCACACAAACAATCTACATCCACAGAAAGTGTAGATAAAATTACCAGCATAACTCTTTTAAAGACATATGCCACAAAGCAACGAAAGATGAGATAGGAGTGTGAAGAAAGAAATGCACGCTCTAGCGAGTAAGATATCAGACAACGGAGGGGGGACAATCAAACTGATGTGGAAGTAAATAAGATCCAAGTGAAACTTACTGAGGCCAGTATTCAAACGGTTAGTGATAAGGCAGATATGGCAACAGATACAGATAAGATAAGCAGAGACACCTATACCGCTGTCAAGCAAAGAGTTAGCTAAGTCAGCTCCTACCACAGTCGATGTAAGTCTTGGGATGAGAGAAGAATGTTTGGTAAGAAAGAATGTTTGGTAAGAAAGAATGATGCATCGACTCAGTCATTTTATACACAGAAATATGTAGAAACTAATACTGTAATTGTAATACCAAAAGATAGTGCTACATGTATGGCAGATAATACGACTGAGAAGGATGGAGATAATGTAAATGAATGTACTAATAGGCACAGCCAAACTAGTCAAGGTAAACCACAAGTCTCAGCAGGTATTTTTATCTGAAATTGATCCTACTGGTGAAAGGGGATCATTCTCATATAAAGAGGAAATAACAGATTCTAAAGAACTCGGAATTTTTTAAACAGATGTCAGTCAGACAGGCATTTGCATGTCCCTTGCGGAACTTTGCCTCCGTAACAGCTCTACTGTAGGCCTTTCGGTTGTAAGCAAGATGCCCTGCTGCTGATGCATCCATTTGCAAGCGTAGAAAAAAGAAGCCTCTAAGATTATAAGAACATGTAAAACACTAAATTTCAATAAGGATCAGGGTAACCGACAGAAAAATGAAACAGAAAGGATGACGGCCAGTGTTAGTAGACAGCCAATCTTCTTCTTCTTCTTCTTCGTTCACTTCTACCACCAAAAACCGCACTGTGAACCTACTGAATTCACGCATGTGGTCCTCGTTAGGTCCCGTGGTCCCCTGTGTGGTCCAAAATAGACCACACGAGTTCCACGAAAGGACCACAAGGGATTCAGAGTATCACAGTGCTTTAGCCTGTATTCTTGGTGGGTCTCAGAAGCGGGATTGCGTGACACCGTGGTTTTCATTGCACCAGTTTGGTCTAGGGTTGGACTTTCTCACCGGAAGACCTCGACGTGTTTGGAATATCAGAGCATCCCCGCTGGGTGAGAGGCGTTAGCCCACCCAGGTCAGAGTTGGACTTTCTCACCGGAAAACCTCGGCGTGTTTTGAGATACCCGTGTATCACCGCCGGGTGAGAGGTGGTCGCCCATCCAGTCCAGGGTTGGACTTTCTCACCGGAAAACCTCAGCGTGATTTAGGCAGGAAGAGAACACATTTTTGTAAGGGTGGTGTTATTCAGAACACATTAATTAGACATTCTCAGTATTAACAACAAAATCAACCAGGAGAGGACAACGTTAAGTATAACACTTCCATCACGTGCAGGTACGACAAAAAGAATGACAGAGAACGAGAGACTGTTACGTTTTATGTATCAGTTATATTATTTTTGTATTTACAGTGTATATTGTTGATTTATGCTGCTTTATTATTATTTTTACAAGAAATCGCTGATTATTTGTTAGAGATAACAAAGAGTAAGAATTATACAGAGGAAAAGAGAGAGAAAATGACAACACAAACATCAGAAACCTATATTGAAAGGGGAGATCAGATATATGAGGAGAGAAGTAGCTAGGTTAGGTAGAGAGTTGAGGCAGGAAAGATAGTGGAGAAGACACTGAAATTCTTATTCTATAACAGACTTTAGCCAGACACGGAACTCTTTTTATGGACATGATGAAAGAAGAAACACTTATCACAAGTCGGGACACTATACAGAAATGGATTACCAGCTCACACAAACAATCTACATCCACAGAAAGTGTAGATAAAATTACCAGCATAACTCTTTTAAAGACATATGCCACAAAGCAACGAAAGATGAGATAGGAGTGTGAAGAAAGAAATGCACGCTCTAGCGAGTAAGATATCAGACAACGGAGGGGGGACAATCAAACTGATGTGGAAGTAAATAAGATCCAAGTGAAACTTACTGAGGCCAGTATTCAAACGGTTAGTGATAAGGCAGATATGGCAACAGATACAGATAAGATAAGCAGAGACACCTATACCGCTGTCAAGCAAAGAGTTAGCTAAGTCAGCTCCTACCACAGTCGATGTAAGTCTTGGGATGAGAGAAGAATGTTTGGTAAGAAAGAATGTTTGGTAAGAAAGAATGATGCATCGACTCAGTCATTTTATACACAGAAATATGTAGAAACTAATACTGTAATTGTAATACCAAAAGATAGTGCTACATGTATGGCAGATAATACGACTGAGAAGGATGGAGATAATGTAAATGAATGTACTAATAGGCACAGCCAAACTAGTCAAGGTAAACCACAAGTCTCAGCAGGTATTTTTATCTGAAATTGATCCTACTGGTGAAAGGGTATCATTCTCAGATAAAGAGGAAATAACAGATTCTAAAGAACTCGGAATTTTTTAAACAGATGTCAGTCAGACAGGCATTTGCATGTCCCTTGCGGAACTTTGCCTCCGTAACAGCTCTACTGTAGGCCTTTCGGTTGTAAGCAAGATGCCCTGCTGCTGATGCATCCATTTGCAAGCGTAGGAAAAAGAAGCCTCTAAGATTATAAGAACATGTAAAACACTAAATTTCAATAAGGATCAGGGTAACCGACAGAAAAATGAAACAGAAAGGATGACGGCCAGTGTTAGTAGACGCCCAATAACTAGAGAGGTCATCTATGTCGCTCCAGGGATTCCAAACTTCTGCCACTGCAGGGTTTTTTTAAATGTCGCATACTTCATGATTTTTATCACAATAGTAAACATATTTCAGATCAGAATATGACATCTTTTAATGAGGAGAGAATCCATGAGAAAGGATATAGTACCACTAAAGGAAATAGAGATGGTAATTACAGAGGTAAAGGAATGAGACGAAATAGCAGGCGCTAGTACGGAGATACTTTAAGTGAGATATTTTAAGGTTCCAGCTTTCTGCATATTATTAGAATCCATGATGTGTTACAGATTCACCTAAAGTTGAGGTGACTTTTAAATTTTTGGAATTCATGATATACACCCAGAATATGTTTGTAGTGATGTTGTAATTTTTTTTTTGGTACTACTAGCATTGTATTGACCTAGAAGCGTGAATGTCGGTGTCACATCAGATTAGGTATTATTTTCATGATGATTTACATGGCTTCAGTTTTGAGATTTTGAGACAAACTTTTGCTTTGTGTTAAGAAGAGCAAGGTGAGATGTGGGGTTTGGGGACGTAGTTTTTTAGTGGAACCGACAAGGATGTACTGAGGTTATCAACACGAGGGTAACTTCAACACTAACAAAGATTGGCCCAGAAGGATGCAGACCGAAGAATTATCGCGGATAAATAAAGATTTGGGGGTACAATGATTTCTGTCAGAGGAGGAGTTTCACTGAGATATTTTGGAGTACTCTGGTTTTCAAGGAGTCGGTTAAATGACCACCAGGTCCATCACATTATTAACACTGAATATGTGTTATGGAATGTGTGTGTTATATCCCATTGTTTCCATGGAATATGAGCTACAGAAGGTTAGCGAATGTAAATATATCAAAAGGACAGTGTTAAGACTCTATAATGTTCGGATGTTATTTATTGTCATTAGAACGGATGCATTTTTTTTTCGTGAAATCGCGTTGTTTCCCACTATGTATTAACTGAAGAGGAACTAAAAGTTAATGTTTCATAGACACGTTTTTGAACACGCTGAAAATATTGCCATACATATAGTTTTTTTATACGATGATTGTGAAAGATGATATTGAGAGAATATTGTTACTATATGTGTAATTAGATGATGTAATCGGTATGGTTTACCGTTAAATTCTGACTAAAACAAGGGGAGGTGATTGCAAAGTGATTTTTTTTTGTACTGTTGTTATTCAGATGGAAAGATATTTTAGTAGTTTAGTAGTTACAAGGCACTTTGCTAGTTTTTGTTTTAGAGTCACAATGTTAACAATATGACTAAAACAAGGGGGGTATGTAACATAGTGCATTGTAGGTAATATTTGTTGTATTATTATAGTTTTGCAAGTTAGGATATTGTTATTATTAATTACTACTATTAGCATCTTGCTTACAACCGAGAAGCCTACAGGAGAGCTGTTAGGAAGCAAAGTCCCGCAGGGGACATGGAAATGACTGACTGACTGACCGATTAGCATTTTTATTAAATTACTAACAGATTATTCGGCGTTGCTCGGGAATTTATTAATTATTAATACTGGGGAGTGGATTCGAGATCACCATGTTTCTCCCACGGACAACCTTGTATTGTGTGCTCAATGGTGGGTTCACCCAAGAAATTATTTATTCTTGCTCCTGGAGGTGAAAGTAAAAATGTTGTTTATAATCATATTTGGAGTTAAATTAATATTATAGTGAATTTGTAAAGCAAACTTTACTCTATAATGTGTAGACTGCCCCTGTGACTTGTTGATCGTGATCGAGAACGAAAGTCTGACTGGAAATTGCAAACTCTTAAAGTTAAAAGGGAGATCCATCGGAATGAGTGTTATCCATGGGATAAAAACTGCTCCACCCTCTTCCTGTCATGTTAAGATAGTCGCTTTAACTACATTGCCCAGCATCCTCTTTACACACAGCCTTGTGCCGCTGCAAATTTTGGCGGGTCTAGGTTCCGTAGTAAAATAATTGGAGATCACATCCTAATGTTCACCCCTCCCACCACCCATCCTACCCCATGCCGATGGAGGCTGAACTTGGACTTATACGGCATAGGGAGTGTCACTAATCATCTCGGCGACACAGAAAACTATGGAATCGACATTAATATCGGTCATTTTCGAGTACTTTTACATGTCATCCCCATGTCATCCCCACCTCAGCCCCCCCCCCCCCCCATGCTGAAGGCTGCTGAACTTTAAACGGCATCAGGAGTGTCACTGCTCATCTCAGCAACCCAGAAAACTATGGACTCGACACTAATATCCGTCGTTTTCGATTATATGTATATGTCACCCCTATCCCACCCCCACCCCTAGGCCCCCATGCCGATGGGGGTTGAACTTTGACTTAAACGGCATCGAGAGTGTTACTATTCATCTCATGTACACCGAAAACTATGGATTTGACACTAATATCGGTCGTTTTCGATTATTTTTACACGTTACCCTATCCAACCCCCACCTCCAGCCCCCCCCCCCAGAGATGATAGGGATGTGTTACCCCCACAGTACTTTTCTCCACATTGTAAGTCATATGTGTACAAAGTTTAGTTGAAATTTATCAAGGCGTTCTAGAGTTATGTTGGAACATGCATACAAACATCCATATATATATATATATATATATATATATATATATATATATATATATATATATAAGCAGAAAGTAGATAAGAAAAGATGGAAAACTTGAGAACCGGTAGGAGAGGAACACCCCCACGGTATTAGTATTATTACGACAAAATTAAGTAGATAAACACAAATACTAGACTTATGGCGTTGAGGAAAAGGCAGATTAAAGACACACAGGTTATAATAGTCCAGACACAACTAAACTGAATGGTTAAATCAACAATATGGAGACAGGCAGACACTGTGTAAACAGAAATCCCCTACAGGTATCGTAAACACCTGATACTGGATAAAAAGAGTTTACTCATTCGAGAAAGTAAATATACGGATTTGACGCAACAGACTTACTGACAGGAGAGGCATATTTGCTAACCTCATGGCGCAATTTGCACACATGAATAGTCCGGCGGACCAATAAGATGACCAAAAGGAGTGGTCCGAATCGTCCAGAAATTCTATTAGTCATTAATCAGTATGTAGCCAACCAGTTGACCAATAGAAAGATCTAGAAGTGTGTCCTATTGGATAACTGACTTATATAAGCCAGGCATGCAGTTTTGAAGAAAAAGAAGACAGAGAGGAGAAAAAAAGAAGAAGAGGACAGATAAGAGAGTAACGACAGACAGAACAGATGGACTTGTAAAGCTAACATATATTCAGGAGATAGAGAAGCGGTTTAGAAACAGAAGTAGTTTAGGACAGACAGAAGATAGCATTTAAAGATGAAATGAGATTATTAGTACTGCATGAGAAATACAGAATATTTGATATTATTTTGGAACGTTGTGTAAAATGCTGTCGAGGATGTCTCAGTGAATGGACCATAATTTGACTCGAGAACAAGCCATCTGAATCTGATAGTGACCATTTGCGTTAAGATTTCAGTCTTGTGCATGGTATCACGTTAGGTGACATGCTGAACTGTTGAAGTGAACAAAGAGAAGAAGAAGTAGTAACTTGCTTTCATAGATTAAAAAGTAACAATGGAGAAAGATAACATTGTCGCGGTCACAACGTGTTAGCAGTGCTGTGGGAAAGTGCATTAGGTTGATAACATTTACACGGCCAAAGTGTGCTGCTATACGTGACAGTTGCCATCATTCAAAGACAAGAATCCATCGATTCAAGTGGCAGAATTATAAGACAGTATCAATTCGAACCTTCAATCATCAACATATAAATAACAATCATATATTGTTATATAGCCAGCAACGTGTAATCTCAACTCAAAACTCTGTTGATTGAAGGACAATGAAAGTCATAAAAACGGTATAGTTTTATTTTTTTTAGGAATATCCCTTGCCAAACTATAGGTCCATCTTATATACAGGTGCGTCTTATATAATGGTACGTCTTATATGACAGACAAAACGATAACTCTTGTTTAATTTACGGCTACATGAGAATTGCAAAAGCAGCATCAATCTTCAAGAATCTTGAGAACATATGGAATTCAAAAGTTATAAGCACAAAAACCAAGTTAAGACTATTCAATTCAAATGTAATATTCACCCTCATTTATGCATGCGAAAGATGGAAAACAACTAAAGAAATAGACAAGAAATTAGACTCTTTTGAAAACAAATATCTAAGGAAAATACTCGGCATCAAGTGGAACGAATTCAAGAACAATGCAGAGATAAGACAGATGACTGAACAATAACCAGTCTCACGGGTGATCAGGAAAAGGAGATGGACATATGTTGGTCACGTGATGAGAAGAAATGATCAGCGAATCCCAAAACAAGCTATCAAGTGGAACACAACAGGCCAAAGAAAAAGAGACAGACCGCGTGAAACTCTGAAGAGGCCAAATTAGCAGGCATAAAATCCCTTGATGATGTTGAAAGATTCGCCGAAGACAGAAAAAATTGGCGAACTACTTTGCGAGCCCTATGTGACGTTTAACGGCACGGGAAGGATATAAGATATAAGATAAGACATGAGGAGATGTAGCCGAGTTAACTACAAATAAAACAGGTTGCGGCGTAGAAACATATTTAAAAAACAGAAAACTTCACCTTACAAAAAGCAGAATAGTTTTTCTAGTTTTAACCATAAGAATTCCCCCTCCCCCAAATTCATATTTAGTATTTTTATATAATGCTGAGTGTGGGGGTTAGAGACTGAATATAAAAATTTTCTCATTTACGTTTTATTTCAAACACTTTGTTTCTTTATTACTATCTGTATTAAACGGAATTTTTTTGCGATGAAGTGAAAAATGAACGATAAACGAAAGAATATTAGACGGCCATGCAAGCCCAGTTCTTCCCCTCGTTCGTTCCTCCGTTTCGGTGGGTAGTTCTTCCCTTCGTTCGTTCCTCCGTTTCGGTGGCTAGTTCTTCCCTTCGTTCGTTCCTCCGTTTCGATGGCTAGTTCTTCCCTTCGTTCGTTCCTCCGTTTCGATGGCTAGTTCTTCCCTTCGTTCGTTCCTCCGTTTCGGTGGGTAGTTCTTCCCTTCGTTCATTCCTCCGTTTCGATGGCTAGTTCTTCCCTTCGTTCGTTCCTCCGTTTCGATGGCTAGTTCTTCCCTTCGTTCGTTCCTCCGTTTCGGTGGCTAGTTCTTCCCTTCGTTCGTTCCTCCGTTTCGATGGCTAGTTCTTCTCTTCGTTCGTTCCTCCGTTTCGGTGGGTAGTTCTTCCCTTCGTTCGTTCCTCCTTTTCGGTGGCTAGTTCACGTGCTGTCCCAGTCTCTTAGCTTCACCTGAAGCTATATGTTGCCTCATATTAACCAGTCTTCACTAAATTATCAGCTGTGGCCTACATGTTGCCTCATATTAACCAGTCTTCACTAAATTATCAGCTATGGCCTACATGTTGCCTCATATTAACCAGCCTTCACTAAATTATCAGCCAGGGTCTACATGTTGCCTCATATTAACCAGTCTTCACTAAATTATCAGCTATGGCCTACATGTTGCCTCATATTAACCAGCCTTCACTAAATTATCGGCCAGGGTCTACATGTTGCCTCATATTAACCAGCCTTCACTAAACTATCAGCCAGGGTCTACATGTTGCCTCATATTAACCAGCCTTCATAAAATTATCAGCCAGGGTATCCATGGCAATCTTATATGCTGTGTTTTCTTCTTTTTCTGCCTTTTCTCTTGTTTTGCCGAGAAACGATCATTCAAATGTATCCATGTGTACAGATGTGGCTCATGATAACTTCAACGTTTTACTTTGACTTCCATTTGGAGGAGGCATCTTTCTGCAAAATTTTTTTTATATAATTAATTTCCGGATAACAAACGAACACGTTCACAATTTCGCCTAGAAACGTGTGCTATCTGCTTTCTTTGAGAAAATCCCAATAAAATGTGATTTTCTTCTTCTGTAGCAAATCCCTGGAGACCCTCGATATTGCAGTTTTGCTATAAATATTCTATCTTGTCGGTGTAAACGATTTCTAGCCAGTTTTTCTTTTTCTTTTGGTTCAAAACCTGAAATTGCCAGAAAACTTTTAATCTTCTTACGGCACAAGGTGGAAAAAAATTGTAATGGGCGTTAAATGTGATGAGAAGCTGGCAGATGCTCTAAGAAAACCATTGCAACTTGCAGGTTTATTTACTGGGTAAGCACAAACATTCGAACAGCTCAAATTCCCCGTTAAAGAAGCGAGCTTTGTGTACTCACGTGCCTGCGTTTTCTGGAGCACTACAGGTGAAAACAAAGTGGAAGGACTCCTTGCTCATAAGCAAACTCCGTAGATACCAGTAGAACCACTCCTTAGAGTTACTAAAACTGTTTACGCTGTTGATGAAGAGAAGTTCACAGGCATATTCTCCTGGGATGTGCTCATAATGGCTCTTTTTGATTGCTTTGGAAGAGATTCTCAGTCAGATGGATGCCAAATGTTATGTATCTAGGGGGCGCCAATTTGCTGAGCAATTTCTCCTGTGAGTGATTTTTTATAATATTTGATATGAGGTCTGTGCTGGTTGAGCTGAGCTACTTACACGGTCCACGGCGCTATGTACCCTCCACGGATTATCGGCTGTTGCTGTATTTCCAAGTGTGTGCTATAAGTGCAGGCTGCTAGTATGTTAGGTTAGCAGTTTCAGTCAGTCAGAGCTATAAGTGTAGGTATAACTGTTAGTATGTTAGGTTAGCAGTTTCAGTCAGTCAGAGCTAGCAAGTCAGCATGTTCATGCCCGTAAGTGATGAACTCTCAAGAAACGACAACACTAAGAGTTATATCTCCCGACCGAGAACAAGACATTGCTGGCTGAGACATCATCTATACTCTCTCTCTGAACCTTAAGTGCCCAGGGCACATGGGGCTTCCGCAAAGGTTTTCCACAAATGCCTGTCCTTCGCCTTTTTTTCTGCTCTTGCCCAGGTGAGCCCTCTATTGCTCAACATCCTTTCTGTTGTTCTTCTCCATGTCTCTTTTGGTCTACCCTTACTTCTGCTCCCCTGTGGTGTCCATCTTAGTGCTATTTATGGTAGTGAGTTGTCAGTCATTTTGAGCACATGTCCCAACCATCGCCAGCATCTTTCCTCAATAATTGTTGTCAGTGGTTTCATCTGCATTTCTGCTAATAAGATGTTATTTCTTATAGTGTTTGGCCAAAATATTTTTCTAATTCTATCATCTATACTACAAATTAAAAATTTGGCTGAGACATCATCTATACTACAAACTGAAAATTTGGCTGAGACATCATCTATACTACAAACTGAAAATTTGGCTGAGACATCATCTATACTACAAACTGAAAATTTGGCTGAGACATCATTTATACTACAAACTGAAAATTTGGCAGAGACATCATCTATACTACAAACTGAAAATTTGGCTAAGACATCATCTCTACTACAAACTGAAAATTTGGCAGAGACATCATCTATACTACAAACTGAAAATTTGGCTGAGACATCATCTATACTACAAACTGAAAATTTGGCTGAGACATCATCTATACTACAAACTGAAAATTTGGCTGAGACATCATTTATACTACAAACTGAAAATTTGGCAGAGACATCATCTCTACTACAAACTGAAAATTTGGCAGAGACATCATCTCTAATACAAACTGAAAATTTGGCAGAGACATCATCTATACTACAAACTGAAAATTTGGCTCAACAGACCTATGTGCGAGCGGCACGGTACAACATATCTTCCAGACATGCCTTCTACAGAGCACACTCACACAAAGGAGACCCAGCCCCCTTACAGAATACGCCCCTGAGCGAGGCAGAGAACGAGGGACGGGCTGACACAGCTGTTGATGTCCGAGAGAATGACGAGGAAGAAGAAGATACTACCTAAAGGGACAGAGCTCGCTGTGGTCCTCAACATCCTGAAATCTGCAGTGAAAGCTTTATTTTCTTGTCTGCCCCTAATTCGCTGCCTTTCGGGCAACATCAGCCAGCTATTCTGGTCACACTCTGAAAGCCTTTATTTGAACTTTTGCCTTCATCCAACTTTTCTCTGTGAACTTTCGTCTTCATCAGCTTCAACACATCCAGCTTTCTGTTATTATGTATACAACTTTCATTACAGCACAGTCTACACAGCCTCAGTAAAGTTTCATATATACTACCTCAGTAAAGTTGCATATATACAGCCTCAGTAAAGTTGCAAATATATACAGTTGCATATACACAACCTCAGTAAAGTTACATATACATAAACCTCAGTACAGATACATATACACAAACCTCAGTAAAGCTACATATACACAAACCTCAGTAAAGCTACATATACACAAACCTCAGTAAAGCTACATATACACAAACCTCAGTACAGATACATATACACAACCTCAGTAAAGCTACATATACACAAACCTCAGTACAGATACATATACACAAACCTCAGTAAAGCTACATATACACAAACCTCAGTAAAGCTACATATACACAAACCTCAGTAAAGCTACATATACACAAACCACAGTAAAGCTACATATACACAACCTCAGTAAAGCTACATATAAACAACCTCAGTAAAGCTGCATATACACAACCTCAGTACAGATACATATACACAACCTCAGTAAAGCTACATATACACAACCTCAGTACAGATACATATACACAACCTCAGTAAAGCTACATATACACAACCTCAGTAAAGCTACATATACACAACCTCAGTAAAGCTACATATACACAAACCACAGTAAAGCTACATATACACAACCTCAGTAAAGCTACATATAAACAACCTCAGTAAAGCTGCATATACACAAACCTCAGTAAAGCTGCATATACACAAACCTCAGTAAAGCTACATATACACAAACCTCAGTAAAGCTACATATACACAAACCTCAGTAAAGCTACATATACACAACCTCAGTAAAGCTACATATAAACAACCTCAGTAAAGCTACATATCTTCTATACGTCCAGACATAACCACTACTTTACGAGCTGACTTGCTCACACTTTTATCTCGCCGAAATCATATTTACAACAGCAAGGTAAGACTTCCAATAAATCGTGCACTTTGCTTTTCCTGGGGTGTGGGTAGCTGGGGTGGAGGGGAGGAGGGGGGTGCACTTGTCAGTTACGTGGAGATAATTTACAGTGAAAAGAAAACAAACCGCGTAGTGACCAGTATCATATGTTGTACAGAATTTTGGTTTTTAGTTTTTGTGCGTCAAGAACTCACCATCAAGCTTAGTCGCATGCTTATGTAACAGTCTCTACAACTCAAGCTTAGCCGCAATGCTTACGTAACAGTGTCTACAACTCAAGCTTAGTCGCATGCTTACCTAACAGCGTCTACAACTCAAGCTTAGTCGCATGCTTATGTAACAGTGTCTAGAAATCAAGCTTAGCCGCTTGCTTATGTATCAGTGTCTACAACTCAAGCTTAGCCGCATGCTTATGTATCGGTGTCTAGAACTCAAGCTTAGTCGCATGCTTACCTAACAGTGTCTACAACTCAAGCTTAGCCACATGCTTATGTAACAGTGTCTACAACTCAAGCCTAGTCGCATGCTTGCATAACAGTGTCTACAACTCAAGCTTAGTCGCATGCTTATGTAACAGTGTCTACAACTCAAGCTTAGCTGCAATGCTTATGTAACAGTGTATACAACTCAAGCTTAGCTGCAATGCTTATGTAACAGTGTGTACAACTCAAGCTTAGCTGCAAAGCTTATGTAACAGTGTCTACAACTCAAGCTTAGTCGCATGCTTATGTAACAGTGTCTACAACTCAAGCTTAGCCGCATGCTTATGTAACAGTGTCTACAACTCAAGCTTAGTCGCATGCTTGCATAACAGTGTCTAGAACTCAAGCTTAGTCGCATGCTTATGTAACAGTGTCTACAACTCAAGCTTAGCTGCAATGCTTATGTAACAGTGTCTACAACTCAAGCTTAGCTGCAATGCTTATGTAACAGTGTCTACAACTCAAGCTTAGCTGCAATGCTTATGTAACAGTGTGTACAACTCAAGCTTAGCTGCATGTTTATGTAACAGTGTCTACAACTCAAGCTTAGCTGCAATGCTTATGTAGCAGTGTCTAGAACTCAAGCTTAGCTGCAATGCTTATGTAACAATATCTAGAACTCAAGCTTAGCTGCAATGCTTATGTAACAGTGTCTACAACTCAAGCTTAGCCACATGCTTATGTAACAGTGTCTACAACTCAAGCTTAGCTGCAATGCTTATGTAACAGTGTCTACAACTCAAGCTTAGTCGCATGCTTATGTAACAGTGTCTACAACTCAAGCTTAGTCGCATGCTTGCATAACAGTGTCTAGAACTCAAGCTTAGTCGCATGCTTATGTAACAGTGTCTACAACTCAAGCTTAGCTGCAATGCTTATGTAACAGTGTCTACAACTCAAGCTTAGCTGCAATGCTTATGTAACAGTGTGTACAACTCAAGCTTAGCTGCATGTTTATGTAACAGTGTCTAGAACTCAAGCTTAGCTGCAATGCTTATGTAACAGTGTCTAGAACTCAAGCTTAGCTGCAATGCTTATGTAACAATATCTAGAACTCAAGCTTAGCTGCAATGCTTATGTAACAGTGTCTACAACTCAAGCTTAGTCGCATGCTTATGTAACAATGTCTAGAACTCAAGCTTAGTCGCATGCTTATGTAACAGTGTCTACAACTCAAGCTTAGTCGCATGCTTATGTATCAGTGTCTACAACTCAAGCTAAGCCGCATGCTTACGTAACAGTCTCTACAACTCAAGCTTAGTCGCATGCTTATGTAACAGTGTCTACAACTCAAGCTTAGCTGCAATGCTTATGTAACAATGTCTAGAACTCAAGCTTAGTCGCATGCTTATGTAACAGTGTCTAGAACTCAAGCTTAGTCGCATCCGTACATAAAACTGTTTAGAACTCAAGCTTAGTTGCATGCATACATAGAAGTGTTTAGTACTCACGTTTAGATGCTTGCGTGCACAGAAGTGTTTATTACTTACGTTTAGATGCTTGCGTACATAACAGTGAAAAGAACTCAAGCTTGCCCACTGTGTGTACATAACAGTATCAAGAACTCAAGCTTAGATGCGTATGTACACAACAGTGTCAAGAACTCATGGTTGGATGCGTGCGCACATAACAGTGGCAAGAACAGTGTCAAAAGCTCCAGCTTAATTCTATAACTAGGTGGCTATAGTTTGTGGAAATATCTGGTTTGCACAACATTTTTATCCTAATTAACTTCTCTTCCCCCCCCCCCCTTCTACCCTTCTTCCTCTCTTCTCCCCTCCCCCCCCCCTCTCTCTCTCTCTCTGATTTGCCCTCGGCCGAGCAAAAAGATCTTTCCCCCACTGTTGATCCTAGTTTTTGACATTGACTATTGCTTGAAAACCATTGTGTTCGAGATGAAGTGCTTCATGAGTGTTAGTATGTGAGACATTGCCTGGAGGAAGATGGAGTCCGTTATAAACCTTCACGTGGTCTCTTCCTTCTCAGAAAGCTCAGAAAAGAGCATGCGACTATTAAGAAAACCATGTACAAGAGAGAAAATACAACCTCAGCCAACTGGGGATTCGAACGGCGGCATCTGTGCCCAGTGCGTAGAAGCATTTGTAAACTGAACCACCCAGACACTCGCAGTACGTCATTACTGTCTGGATAGTATTTACTTCAGACAGCAAACAGGCACAAAAAGGAGATTTAATTGTCATAAAGTCTTTAAGACGTTCAGCTTAAGTTTCGTCCGTGTGCCCTGATGCCTGTATTATTTTATGTTGTTTTTTTTATGTCTTTTCATCCTGTGTCCACTTGAAAGCGCGTGCGAGGCTGGGGGAGAACACGATTCTCCACGTAACACGGTTCTTACGTGCGTCAGTTATAGGAAACGTGAAACCAGAGGTCACAAACTGGTTTGAAATAAAGAATGATAGATTACATCTTCTTCATCTGTAGCTAGAAGTTATAAATGCTGTAAATCATCTACATCGTTTCTAACACCCGATTCATATTAACATCACAATAAGCTGTTTTTTTCTTCACTTTGTTTGTTTGTTTATTTTCCTTCTCCTCCTCTTCTTCCTTTTTCTACTCTCCCTCTTATTATTATTATTATTATCTGAATTTGCTGACATCTATGTTCCATATATTAACTTCACAATGATCCTGAAACAAAAGTTCCATGATTGCTGGGGCGTCATTCCTACGGGTCTATTTTAACCCCACTTTGTGGATCCAAGAAGTGGGAATCTCTGCAGCCCTTTATGTGGACATAGTCGAACTTCACCCCTTTACTCAAGCAGAAGGAGCACACACTGACCTTGTGCCTAGGTGGAGGTATAATACTGAAGATTGTACATCATATATTTCTGACCAAATAAGATGCTCTTGATTAATACTGACTTTATCTTCTCACACATCCAGATTTCTGTTGTTTAGATTAGATTTCACAAACATTGTCACTTCACTAATCTGATCAGAGCAGGTCCGATGAAATGTTCTCTGCAGAATTCATTTAATTCTGTCAAATAAGATATTCGATTTAGAATTCAAAGCATCACTTGTACTAAGATGCGATATGACATAATCTTCGTTAGTTTCGTCGTTGAAGCACATCAATATCTAACTATTATATTCTACATACAGCAGTTCTCAATGTTCTCAACTTCAGAATATTCTACACTTGATTCGAAAACATTTCCTAACTCCGTATTATATCAGGTGTGCAACACGTGGTCAACTAGTTTCTAGTCTAAAATCACTGCACTCGAAGTTTCAAAAGTATCAGTTCTTCATAATCCCTTGAATCACTTAAAACACATCTTCAGTCTGTCCTAGAACTACTTCTGCAAGACCGCTTTTCCTGAGTATTTATTTCTCTAATTGCCCGTCTATTCCAGCTGTCGTTACCTACGTCTTCTTTCTCTCTCGTGTCTTCTCTGGTGTGCGTTCTCCTTCTCTTGTTCTTCTCTGATTGTCTGTCCTTCTCTTGTCTAGACCGGACTCAGTTCACTGACCGTCCTTGTTCCTCCGTCTTCGGGGCTTCGTCCTCTGCCTCCTCTCCTCTACTTATTCCTCCTTCCCCCTTCCTGTCTCTCCTTTTTATCTTCAAGTGCAGCTTGATAGATTAACCAATAAGTATTTAGGCTCCACCTTTCAGATGTCCACTGGTTACCATGAGCGTTCTGATTGTCCGTCATTCAAACTGCCCCGTGACTTATGTGTCATAAGTCAATTGTCCAACAGGACACGCCTCTAAATATTTAATTGGTCAACTGGCAGAGTTGGCCACTCCTTTATTTAAAAACCGTGTGCAGTCGCGTTCTAACGCGTGTCAGTCTGTGTCAGTTTCGTCTATACAACTGTTATTTACCTAAGACATTATCTTGCTCGTTCGTATCGAAGGTTTTAGTGTGTCCTCGCTTTTCACTGTGTCTGCCTTTTCTATTCGTCTTTTCTATTTTGTTTACACGTGTCAACGTCCAGTCACCGCTTTGTTATCACTGGACCATCCTACTTTCTGGCGGCCTTCCTTTGTATTACCTAAATCTTAGCGTCACTGAGCCTCGTCTTTTTCTATTCACTGTTTCCACTGTTTACTTTTGTCCTCGTCTTGTTCTAGTGTCATGGAAGTTCTATACTTTTCTCTTCCTTTCCTCTCCATTTTTCTCTGTCGCTATTCGACGTTACTATTTTCTTTACAGTATATTTTCATAATCATATTCATTAATAATAATAATAACATCAATATCTGTTACTTGCAAGGCCATGGTACAGAGAAGGGTCTTTGCCTACTCTCATTGGTCACTTCTATCAGTTCTTTAAGTCAGTTTCAGCCAGGTCCACTGGTCTTGTAATATGCCATTAAGGTGTCTTTACTGGTGTCAGAGAGTTTGTGGAATTATGTAAATTATCGCGTAAGTGGCGAAACGGTTGGTGCATCAGTCTGGCATGGAGAAGGTCGAATCTGGTCGGAGGAGCTCCAGTCACCCATTTGTACAGACAGTGGTGTACAAACTGATGATAATAAGTAGTATACAAACTGATAAGAAGTGTTGCATAAACGGATAGGAAGTAGTGTACAAACTGATGACACTGAGTGGTGTACAAACTGATGATAGTAAGTGATGTACAAATTGATCATACCAAGTGGTGTACAAATTGATGATACTAAATGGTGTATAAACTGATGATACTAAGTGGTGTACAAACTGATGATACCAAGTGGTGTACAAACTAATGATACTAAGTGGTGTTCATATTGATGATAGTAAGTGGTGTACAAATTGGTGATACTAAGTGGTGTAAGTACTGATGATACTAGGTGTTTGGAACAGTTCTCCAGTTCGAATAAATTCGTTTATACATACGATGGAAAGTTAGTTTTCAGTCCCAAGACGTAAGGGAATTACATAGAACACTGTAGAAGTGAAGAGCGTTGCAATAAGATTGCGAAGACCGCCCGGAGCCCTTTTTGTGATTATATCACAGTGGAGCGAAGAAAGACAATGCATCGATTCTGGATAAGGACTTACTTTTAATTTCAGACACTTTACATTCAGAAAGTTTTTTTTTTCTTAACTACTTGATACACAATAGTGAACTGTCTTAAAAGTTTACATCTGCTGAAAAATATACAAAGCCTCGAGAATGATTCAAACATTTGAATGATCTTTGCTTTCTGTAAATCACGTAAGTTTTTTTGGTCTACGTTATCTGCTACTACGCATTTTGCCAATGTCCCAAAACACATTTTAAAATAAAATAACTTAATATCATATTTAAATCACACGAATTCCAATTGTAAAGGTTCATCACAGTTTAGCGTTGTAACTCAGGTAGTTAGAACATTTTAAACAGTTCATGGGGGAATGGAAATTCCTCAGTCAGAGGTGTGACAACACAATAAACCTATACTGGTATCAGAGATGTGACAATACAGTAACGCAATACTGGTATCAGAAATATGGCAATACAGTAACTCTATACTGGTATCAGAAGTATGACAATACAGTAACTCTATACTGGTATCAGAAGTATGACAATACAGTAACTCTATACTGGTATCAGAAGTATGACAATACAGTAACTCTATACTGGTATCAGAAGTATGACAATACAGTAACTCTATACTGGTATCAGAAGTATGACAATACAGTAACTCTATACTGGTATCAGAGGTATGACAATACAGTAACTCTATACTGGTATCAGAGGTATGACAATACAGTAACTCTATACTGGTCGGTGTGAGGAAAGATATATTGTCTCCCGCATACGCTTTTAGTGTACCTAAATATCTTGTACCAAAAGATTATACGGATCTGCAAACAGACACACTTCATAGATAAACGAACACATACGTTATTCATAGAATAACAATCATAGAACCTGACTTCCCTTTTTATAATTTGAAACACGCATTCAAATAATAATAATAATATAATAATAATAATACAGATAAGTAAATACAAAAGATCTCACATAATAATGATGCACGTTTTAAAAAAAAATCCAATTCTTATATAAAAGACATCCAATACCTTCATTTAACTGTAGCCGTTTGTCTTCATGTTTCCTTTTAGAATACAATCCCGGGTGAATTCATTAATGAAGCACCGAAAACAAGAAATACAGAAACAATCTAACTATTGCTTGTTTATTTTTATTCAAATAAAGTGGCTTATTTATAATAACTGTATTAACAAATCCAAGAAAAATAATAGATGAAACAAAAATACACATGGGAATGTCTCAGTTTTCAAACTTCGTGAAATGCCACGAGACTACGCGAGAAGAGTCAAGTCCGAGCTGTGATTCAATTGCTTCAGCACGTTTTCTATCAGAGATCTCTCCCACTCTGACATCGAGTCCCTGCCGCGGGCGAAAACTCCGTCCTATTTGGGGGTAGAATGCGTGCTTCTCGCATACATTTGCCAGACAAAGATGAAGAAGATATTCACCAAGAACGTGCCTGCACGTGAAGTCACACAAGAACTAAATCTGTTCAAGGGATAACATGATAAATACATGAATATTTTTAAAATCATGAATGCTTAATATTTAATACTAATACACAGTCATACGCCGCCTAACGTAGGCCTGATTTATGTGCATTCGTTCTTACAACAAAAACAACAACAACAACTAATAAATAAATAAATAAAGTGTACTGTAAATATCAAATTTAAAAAAAAACATGTATGTCCGTTGTCCCAACTAAAGAATCTGTGGAGAGGAACGCACAGAACTACAAAAATAAGATTTTTAAAGGCACACATCTTTCCCATCGCAACATATGCCTGTTAGACCTGGAAACTTAACAAAACAGCCGAGAAACATAAATGGTTTTAAACGCTACAGAAGAGTCTATCAAATATCATGGACACCAAAAAGAACAAGCATATCCATACTACAAGAGTTTAATACTGAAGAAAGTTGGTTTGTAAGGAAGATTAAACAGAGAAAATGTAAATATTTTGGACATATTAAACGTCATGAGAATTCAGAGAAGACCGTTTTGGAAGGGTTGCGCAAATAAAAAAAGAAAGAAAGGAAGACCAAGGCGAAGAGATGGCTGTAAGACATCGCTGATTTGTGAATGGATGCATCAGCAGCAGGGCATCGGGCATCTTGTTCATATCCGAGATCTTGAAGAGAGTTGCAGTATGAGGGGAGCAAAATTCCGCAAGGGACATGCTCTTGAACGAATCCATCGTTCGCTTTCAGTTACTCCTTGTCGTGCACTATTGCGGAACTTTTAACTTGTGTGGTCATTTGCATTCTGTTAGTATGTTTAAGTTATGATAAACCTATCTATTCTTTTTGTAACATGTTATATTAGTGAATTGTACTTAGTGTCTGACCTCCCTTTATAAAAACATGCGACCAAATCAACTTACGGCCTGAAGGCCTGTTACAGATGCGGCCTTAAGTTGGCGCATGACTGTAACTGGATTGTGTTTATGAAAATGAAACAGCTTTTTAAACAGTTTACGGGGCATTTTTTTTCTCTCGCTCGCCGAGGTATAGGATCTAGTCCTTTCTTTTTTTCATCTAAGCTGGTCATGATGTGTCGTATTCCCTTTGTTCAACTGCAGCCATGTGCAGTACAATCCAGTATGCCTCACGCATTTTCAGCGATGCATTTACTATAGGAGAGTTGAATCAGCGTCACAAACCCGGTCACCTGCAGGATGGGAAACTATTGGGGCACTCTTTTATTTGCAAATAGGAACAAAAACAAGAAAAACCTCATCAACAACACAGCTAAAAACGCCTCATCAACAGCAACAACAAAAAAAAAAACCTCACCAATAACAGCAACATCAGTGTTGGATTATATTCAACAAAAAACAATAACAATACAGAAACTCATAAACTGATACAAACGCTAAATTGCTGTAAATCATGTTCAAACCTCTCTGCGCGCTTTTTTCTTAATTAAGAGGAAAGCCATTAATGGGAAATACGGTACCTGTGACGCTGTTTGTGATGATGAGTTTGCCGATAGCAAGGCAACTGAAATGTTCATCCTCGTTACAGTTTCATGTTGCTGGCAGTCTCTTTTTTAATGGCTTTGATGTTAGCGATTGCAATGTCAGTTCATGAGGTCTTTTCGTTTTTCTTTGTTTCATTCCGAACCTCAAGTGGATTTAACAAAAACAAAAAAGGAACAAAACAAAACAAACTCTCTTAAGAGATGAAGTTGGTCATTGTCATTCTTATTCATGTGAAGAGAAGTCAATGGTGGTATTTTTTTTTGTTTAGAACTGAAAATGTGGAATCTGAAAAAAATTTTTAATGAAAAAGCTGTAGTTTTGAAGTTCAGAATGAAAAATGTGTACTTTTGGAATCTTCAGTAGGAAAGGTTTCTTTATAAAATTGGAACTGGAAAAGTGGGATTTTGACGTCAAGGAAACAATTCAACTTTTCTACCTAATGTCCTTCTTTTAGTACAGAAATGGCAGTAAAGAGATGAATAATGCTAATGCGGAAAAAGAAAATCTTTCTTCCAGCCATCTTCTTGCAAGGGGTAACGTGCTAGGTGTAAACTGTAGACGAAGGTGTCTGTGTATGGAAAGGAAATAACATATTCACGCAAAAATCAGTTAAACAAAATGGGATCTCACTCTAATAAAAGAAATTAATAAAATTAAATAACATAACATAATATAACATAAATTTAAAACAAAATAAAATAAACAAACAACCCCCACAATCTTTGATTTGTAAACACGAGGACAGAGAATAAGATTCACAGAAAAAAAAAATCCGCTGAAGTAGATACCATGAAGATTGGAGAGATCTCATGATGGACTGGCAAATTGGGAAATAAAGTGGATGCAGATAAGCAAAAGCAAACACTGTAATTAAGCAATAGTTGTAGAATCTGATGATTAAACATAAAATAAAACAACAGCAACAAAAACATAGGAATTACAAACAATCAATGTTTAGACAGAAAAAAATGGAATAAGCAGCCATTATCGTCTGTGGGCGGTGGGAGGTAAGTTTCGATGAAATCATCGCAAGATGAAAATGTCGTAAGTAGAATGTAAATATGTGATAAATAAATAAGTAAATAAGTAATTACTGCCACAGAAAAAGTAAATAAATACTTACTAATCGCCAGCAGCTGAAAAGTAAATAAATGAATACACTTGTATCCTATCAGTGACGTCAGATTTGATATATTATTCGTTACACTTTTGATGGATGTCATAGACCAACATAATAGGCTGTGCTTGCATGGCTTATGCAATTTTCTTTACCTATGGCATTACCTGATTGGTCGTGATAGGAAACATGTTTGAAAAAAAGATTTATCATTAGCCCTAGAATAGATCATAATTCAGAGTTTGATGGTTACTTAATGTGGATCACTGTCCCACCATCGGAAAGTGGAAATATCGTAAATCGAATCATCGTAAGCCGAGAAGAATCTATATGATCTTTCATCAGTCCAGCATAGACGATGAAGATAGATCCGATATCGAATCATATGCGAGACAAACTCTGGCTTACCTTTCGCACCGAAAAGCACTTCCACGAACACATTATACACAACTCTTTCAGAAGAAAAACGGTCTATGTTTGGCCTTTTTACCTCTTTTAAGCTTTCCCATTTCGTATACATACACAAGTCTAGTCTCAGTATCTCATGCTTGGCTTGTCTCAGCTAGGCTCACCTGGTGCTATCTACCTGTCAAGACATCTGGAACTCTTAAGCTTTCTTCTAGATACATCTGTGTACGAAATTCCTAAAGATAAACATATTTTATAAAATTAGAAGCAGATAAATTCATTCTCTCTCTCTCTCTCTCTCTCTCTCTCTCTTCTTTATATGTATACGTGTATGCGGTGGCGTCATTTAGAATTCTTTCCCAACATAAAAGAAACTGGAGCCAAGTTTGATTCCATGCCTTCCCGTGGCATGAGATCAGAGGTCAAGGATAGGTCTCCTTTTACAGCACAGAGCTGTGGGCTGGATCAGACCCCTGTTGAGACTTCTACCTGCGCAAGCTACCCGCTGCCTCATACTGGAAACCCGCTGCTTTACAGCAGACGCTATACGAGTTTTGCTCTAGATGTTTGTTTATAAGACTGTCCACTATCGTCTGTACGTTTACTGTTGTTGACATTTTCACATAAATAATGATGATGATGATGATGATGATGGTAATCACTCCAGCCGATAACAGAGATAACTTAGCAACCCTGGATAATGAACCCAACTTTACAACCCCGGACAATGAACCCAACTTGGCATGCACGGACAATGAACCCAACTTGGCATGCACTGACAATGAACCCAACTTGGCATGCACGGACAATGAACCCAACTTGGCATCCCCGGACAATGAACCCAACTTGGCATGCACTGACAATGAACCCAACTTGGCATGCACTGACAATGAACCCAACTTGGCATCCCCGGACAATGAACCCAACTTGGCATCCCCGGACAATGAACCCAACTTGGCATGCACTGACAATGAACCCAACTTGGCATGCACTGACAATGAACCCAACTTGGCATCCCCGGACAATGAACCCAACTTGGCATGCACTGACAATGAACCCAACTTGGCATGCACTGACAATGAACCCAACTTGGCATCCCCGGACAATGGACCCAACATGGCATCCCCGGATAATGGACCCAACTAGGCATCCCCGGATAATGGACCCAACTTCTCATACCCCGGATAATGAACCCAACTTCTCATCCCCGGACAATGGACCCAACTTCTTATCCCCGGACAATGGACCCAACTTCGCATCCCCGGACAATGGACCCAACTTCTCATCCCCGGATAATGGACCCAACTTCTCATCCCCGGACAATGGACCCAACTTCTTATCCCTGGACAATGAACCCAACTTGGCATCCCCGGACAATGAAGCAAACTTTGTTTTGTTAACTTTTTTTGTAATAGAGAGCGAGCTGTGTGCCTTACACTTGAGGTACACAACAGTCACACATCAAATATAGCTACAGTAGACACAACATCATAGTGTACCACAGATTCCACATCTAATTCAGGTAATACAAACCAATATGTTCTTTAAAAAAAAGACTTGAATAACAGTAACCCTTAGAAACAACTTCCGAGACGCTGAGCCTGCGTTAAATCACATGATCATTTCTTACGAGTAACATAACAACGGCTTACGAATCACGTGACTGCCTCGTTATCGCGACATAGATTGATTTATGGACTAGCTAAGTGGCAAAAATGTGCTGTTGAATACTGATTAATGTCTCTTCCAGCTTGAAAATGTTAGTTATATAAAAAATTTTGTTGTGATTAATCCAAAAAATGTTCATTTCTAAAAGCAGTTATGTTCATTTTACACTTGCAGTATCAGAACATTTATCGTCTCCATCGAATTCTGTTACACAGACAGATAGAGGGGAGATAATATAGCAATCAGCATACAGATGGAGGTGAGAAAATATAGCAATCAGCATACAGATGGAGGGGAGAAAATATAGCAATCAGCATACAGATGGAGGGGAGAAAATATAGCAATCAGCATACAGATGTAGGAGAGAAAATATAGCAATCAGTATACAGATGGAGAGGAGAAAATATAACAGTCGGTAGATAGATGGAGGGGAGAAAATATAGCAATCAGCAGATAGATGGAGGGTAGAGAATGTAACAGTCATCAGACAGATGGAGAGAATATAACAGTCAGCAGATAAATGGAGAGGAGAGAATATAAGAATCAGCAGATAAATGGAGGGGAGAGAATATAACAATCAGCAAACAGATGGAGGGTAGAGAATATAACAATCAGCACATAGATTGAGGGAAGAGAATATAACAGTCAACAAACAGATGGAGGGTAGAGAATATAACAATCAGCACATAGATTGAAGGAAGAGAATATAACAGTCAGCAGATAGATGGAGGGGAGAGAATATAACAATCAGCACATAGATGGAGGGGAGAGAATATAACAATCAGGAAACTGGTGGAGGGGAGAGAATATAACAATCAGCACATAGATTGAGGGAAGAGAATATAACAGTCAACAAACAGATGGAGTGGAGAGAATATAACAATGAGCAGATAGATGGAGTGGAGAGAATATAAGAATCAGCAGATAGATGGAGGGGAGAGAATATAACAATCAGCAAACTGGTGGAGGGGAGAGAATATAACAATCAGCAGATACATTGAGGGAAGAGAATATAACAGTCAACAAACAGATGGAGTGGAGAGAATATAACAGTCAGTAGATAGATCGAGGGGAGATAAATGTAACAATCATATTTTTTAAACAAACGAGATGCCTGAGGCCTGCCCAGCACGTTGAATGCCGGGGGAGGGGTATGGTCCACATCTCGGTACGGGTGGACCCGGTTTGCAGTACCACCGGGTCACGGCCTGTTGTTTTCGTCGTCTTAAAAAAAAATTCAGATGTACCTATCATACGAATCACTATCATCTCATATTTTCTAAAAGCTCACCATTTCATTACACCATCTCACGGGCACCATCCTCAGGTCACGTCATTTTCACAGGATTTTGCAACTGTTACCTTGAATGCAAATAAACTTAATTTTTAAAAAAATGAGCTCGAGAATCCTACAAAATCTTCTCAGCGTTTTGGTTAAGATCAAAGTATCCCCCTGACAGGTAACCTGATCAATATGCTCTTTGGTTAAGACAAAAGCGTAGTTTTTTTTTTAAACTACGAGATGCCCGAGGCCTGCCCTGCACGTTCGTTACCGGGGTTATGGTCCATATCTTGTTACGGGTAGGCCCGGCTTGCAGGACCACCGGGTCCACGATCTGTTGTTTTCGTCGTCTTAACAAAGCCAGCCAAGACCTGTGGGTAGTGTCTGCGTGCTGACTTCAAGAACACTTTGTGAGACTTCTCGGGCCATTAGACACATGCATCTGAAGAGAGCTAACTGCTTTTTGAAGAATTAGAATGTCCACAAACAGTGTGTGTGTCAATTCTACTATTCAGTGGTGGTGTTGGAAGATTGGTCAGACTAGGCAGTGGAAGCCAGTCCAAACCAGATGGCCAAAGAAGAGTGCAGAGTTTCTGCTTCAGATTGTGAAGAATGCAGAGAGCAACACTGATCTGAAGGAATGTCCACCGAACATCTGGTTAGTGAGCATATCCAGGTCCGTGCTGCCCCTAAAACGAGAAGTAACACATACAGAGCACGTGGTCTGCAGCATTGCCACACTGAGGTTGTTCTGATGGAGAAGGAGACAGCAGTTCCCGCCCTCCAAGTCATCTGGCGGAGATGAGGAACCAGTAAGGATGAGAACGGGCGAAAGAACATAAGAACTGGGCGCGCAGGCCCGTTTAACATTCTCCCCCTTATCAAACAGTTTTCACTCAGTCACAGTCATTCAGCACTTATTAATGAGCATAATAGTCATGAAGGCACAACTAAATAGTTACATAAATAAACAATAAACTATCTCTTGTTCATACACTCAACATTCTGATTTATGTAACTACATAAAAAAGCAGTATAAAAAATATAACAGTCAAGCCATACTTTAAACTACTTTAGACTTTACACTGAGAATGTCAAAGAAGAAAGATCAGAAATAAGAGCTACAGCAGACAGACCAGAGTATGAACATGTCTGCACTTAAATCATAATTAAACGTGTTGTAGAACATGTGGTGACACCAGAAAGGAAGTTAGAATTAGAATTGCAAAAGCAGCATCGATCTTCATGAATCTTGAGAACATATGGAATTCAAAAGTTAAAAGCACAACAGCCAAGTTAAGATTATTCAATTCAAATGTAATATTCACCCTCATTTACGCATGCGAAAGCTGGAAAACAACTAAAGAAGTAGACAAGAAAATAGACTCTTTTGAAATAAATGCCTAAGGAAAATACTTGGCATCAAGTGGAACGAATTCAAGAACAATTTAGAGATAATACAGATGACTGAACAACAACCAGTATCATGGGTGATCAGGAAAAGGAGATGGACATATGTTGGTCACGTGATGAGAAGAAACGATCAGAGAATCCCAAAACAGGCTATCAAGTGGAACACAACAGGCCAAAGAAAAGAGGCAGACCGCGTGAAACTCTGAAGAGGACATTGTTAAGAGAGGCCAAATTAACAGGTATAAATTCCCTTGATGAGGTTGAAAGACTCGCCGAAGACAGGAAAAATTGGCGAACTACTTTGCGAGCCTATGTGACGTTTAACAGCACGGGAATGATATAAGATATAAGAAGAACACGTGACTCGGCATAACTTGCTTGTTATTATAAAAGTGATTGAATATTCGAAATTACGGTTTAACAACCGTATATAATCGAAGATCACCTTCCATATTTAACCTATTTCTAAATATAATCTCGTTTTCTTAAGCTGTATAGAACGAAAATATTTGCTCACAAAAAGAGACTTGAATAAACCATTTGGAAACTGGGATGTCTTAAGAGATATCTCTTCATCATCTTTTTTACCATTCCTGCATTTCATGTATAAACAGTAATGTTAACTCTCACAGCGTGATATGCTGAACTGTAGCTCTTTGCATATAGTTTAATCTGCCTTATCAGATCAAGACTTTGTCAACCTCTTTTTTTTTCTTTCTTTCATTTTTTCTTTCTTTCTTCTCAGTGTTACAGTCTCTTTTTTCTTTTTTCTTTCTTTCTTTCTTTTTTCTCAGTGTTTCAATGCTCTTTTCTTTCTTTCTTTCTTTCTTTCTTCTCGGTGTTACAGTCTCTTTTCTTTCTTTCTTTCTTTTTTTCTTTCTTTCTTTTTTCTCAATGTTAGTCTCTTTTTTTTTCTTTCTTTTTTCTCAGTGTTTCAAAGCTCTTTTCTTTCTTTCTTTCTTCTCGGTGTTACAGTCTCTTTTCTTTCTTCTTTTCTTTCTTCTTTTCCTTCTTCCTTTCTTTCTTTATTTACTTATTTCTTCTCAGTGTTATAGACTCTTTTCTTTCTTTCTTTATTTCTTCTCAGTGTTACAGTCTCTTTTTTTTTCGTTCTTTCTTTATTTCTTCTCAGTGTTACAGTCTCTTTTTTTTTCTTTCTTTCTTCTCAGTGTTACAGTCTCTTTTTTCTTTTTTCTATCTTTCTTTCTTTCTTTCTTCTCGGTGTTACAGTCTCCTTTCTTTCTTTCCTTCTTTCTTTCTATCTTTCTTTCTTTCTTCTCAGTGTTATAGTCTCTTTTTTTCTTTTTCTTTCTTTTTTGTCTCAGTGTTACAAGCTCTTTTTTTCTTTTTCTTTCTTTCTTTCTTTATTTCTCTATTTCTTTCAGGGTTACAAGCTCTTTTCTTTTTTTCGTTATTTCTTTCTTTCAGTGTTACAAACTCATTTCTTTCTTTCTTTCTTTCTTTCTCAGTGTTACAGGCTCTTTTCATTCATTCTTTCTTTCTTTTAGTGTTACAGGCTCTTTTTTTCTTTCTTTTTTTCTCAGTGTTACAAGCTCTTTCCTTTCTTTATTTCTTTCTTTCTTTCTTTATTTCCACGTTTTTAGTGTTTCCATGGACATTGTATATGAATACTGCCTAAAACAGTTCCAAGATGGGCATGTTCTATATTTGTGTTTTTTTCGAAATCTCTGTCTTTACTCGACATATCTTTGGAAATGTCTACTTACATCAAATACTTGATGAATCCTCGTGTTAAACTCACAGCTACAGCCCAGCAACTTCTCACACTTCTTGTTTCTTTATTTCCACGTCGATGGTTCCCATATTTTGTCTCCTAGGCCTCTCCTTAAATGTCCTCTAATACTGTCTTCGTCTGTTGAAACAGATGTTCCATTCTGCTCCCGCTTTTATTCTCGCACCCTTGATCTTTGCACTTCCCTCACTTTAATGGCATCTGTTACTTCAAATATGCGGCATGAACCTGGGAAAGAACTCGATTATCACGCTGACGTCTATCATCTCACCGGGGGGGGGGGGGGGGATCCTCACACTCACTAAGTTCCTGCGAGGTACGTCTAAGACTGTGAGATTTATCTACAAAATAACGCACACCTTCTCTGTCTAGCTGCATGTTTCTACCTTAAAGTTCCTTTACACTTTCCGGGAGGTCACTGCAGGTATGAATAAATGAATGAATCTTTATTTTTAAAGGGTAAAGAATTGGGCACACGGGCCCGTCTTACATTCTGCCCTTCATCACTCCATCTTTCATAACTCGAGTGTATGGGAAGAATGAAAGATGGAGTGATGAAGGGCAGAATGTAAGACGGGCCTGCGTGCCCAATTCTTTACCAATTAAAAATAAAGATTCATTCATTCACTCATTTATTCATACCTACAGTGACCTCCCTGAAAGTGTAAAGGAACTTTCCGAACACCCAGTATAACAAAATTGGAGCTGATTTTGATCTCACGATTAGGTTGGGGGGAGGGGGGGGGGGCACCACTCACTGTTCTAGATGATGCTTCTACTCTGTTCTTTAAGTTCTTCATGTTAGATTCCGTTTCATGTTTTCCTAAGAATTAGAATATTTTGGCCAAACACCAGAAGAAATAACATCCTGTTGACAGAAATGCAGATGAAGGCACTGACAACACCTATTGAGGAAAGACGCTGGCGATGGTTGGGACATGTGCTCAGGATGATTGACAACTCGCTACCAAAAATAGCACTAAGACGGACACCAGAGGGGACCAGAAGTAAGGGTAGACCAAAGGAGACATATAGAAGAACAACAGAGAGGATGTTGAGCAATAGAGAACTCACCTGGACAAGAGCGGGAAAAAAAGGCAAAGGACAGGCGTTTGTGGAAAACCCTCGCGGAAGCCCCGTGTGCCTTGGGCACTTAAGGTTCAGAGAAAAATCATTTTTGTGTAATCTTATAAGCGACATCATAGTCTCTAGGTCTACCAAGATTTAGATTGTCTGAAAGATATGCTGAATTTTAATATTTAGCGTTTATTGTATATTTTCCTTTGCTTACTTTGCCTTTCAAGACAACTGTTTAGTCGAAATATTGATTCTTTTAGTTTCCACTTTGTGATCCTTTGTCTTCTAGTCTTTTATCTTAGAATCATAAGTTTCTCTTCCTTTTTTTATGAATTTCATAAAACCTGGGGTGGGGGCTGATACTTCACAGTACGAGTTATTTGCTTTTATGTCACTGATATCATTGTTATTTCCATTATGTAATTGTTCTAATTGTCATTTCCAAGTAAGAAACTGCTGTTGCTTTATGGTTCACCTATTGTAGATATTTGTGGTTCACCTATTGTAGATATTTGTGGTTCACCTATTGTAGATATTTGTGGTTCACCTATTGTAGATATTTGTGGTTCACCTATTGTGTTTTATTTGCATTCACTTCTACGTAAATGACATGACGGGACATTACCATTTTTTTCACGGAGTGTTGACTGTTTCTGCCGAACATAAACCGCTGGTTGTACAAGTATAATTCATTAAGGTCACGTGATTTGATGATAATTGTGCAAGCATCCTGCAGTTATTTCAATCTGGCTCAAAACCCAGCGTGAAAAGAATAATCTAAAACTATTCAATCCTTGATGCACAGGCCGAAATTTATTGCCAGGATTTTTATGACGCCGAAAGTCGAAGAGAAAAATGAGAGTTTGCTGGTCATTTAGAATATTCACACCTCCAAAAGGGGCAGAATTAGATATCGAGGCGTGTGATCTGTAAATACAAATCAAATTATTTCGAGGAGTAAACAAGATCGTAAGGCAATTGAAAGTGAGTTACTCATTTAATGGCCATGTTTTTGTCTTAAAATACCGCCCTGAGCTGTGTGAGTGCTTGCTGTTATATAAACCCTAGCCAACATCGTTTTGTTGTGTTTTGTTGTGTTTCATGACATTTTATTTTAGCCACTGCAACAGCAAACGATGCTGGTGTCACACGATGTTGGTGTTGCAGCCCTTGCAAATATTTGCGCTTTTGTTCCCACACGACAAGATATATATATATATATATATATATATATATATATATATATTCTATAGCCTTTGTGATGATGTTTAAAACGCCGCCAAATGTTCGTATAATAATTATTTATTTCCATAGCTTTGCCTGGACTTTACTAATCTCTTTACTTTGTATCTAACAGAGTTCGATGAAAGAGTGGTCGGAAATGTTAGTATTGAAATGGGGAATATTTGTAAGGCAAAAATGAGAGACTCTATTTTCTTGGGCCTCAAGAAATAGCGAAACATGGCTCTATATGTACATCGGCACGCTCCTTGAAGAGATCAGGGCTGTACCAGAGCACAGAGGACGTACAGACAAAGATACTGGACTTTCTATGAAATAAAAAAATCTTATATTATTTCTATGCCTGATTCTACATGAGGAGTGTTTCTACAATCAATATTTAAAACAAAAAAGAAAGCTTCCCCGAGAACATGGAGCCCAGAAGATTCTGTGAAACCTGACATCCATCAGCTTTCGTTTCATTTCATCACTCCGGCCCAGCAACCATTTGAGCTGGTGCTCTTCGACAATTCTCTATCAAATTCTGCTAAGTTGACACTGGTGTTCCGCAAGGTTCTATTCTAGGCCCGTTGCTCTTTGCTATCTATATCAATGATCTTCCACTTCATCTTAAACACTCTTCTTGTGACCTTTTTGCCGATGATTGCACAGTCTACACCAGTGACTACGATTGTGTTAATCTAGAATCAACTCTTCAGGTCGAGTTATACAATTTAATTAGATGGAGCAAAAATAATGGCATGATTATAAACACCGATAAAACAAAATCAATGCTCATAACAACAAGACAGAAACTACAAAACGCAACAAAAACAACACTTCGGCTCTGTACAGAAACATCACAGATAGAAAACGTTAGCGAGCACACAACACTAGGTCTTATTATTGACCAACATCTGACCTGGAACTCTCATGTGCACTGTCTAACAAAACTCATCGCACAAAAAGTATACCAATTAGCTAAAATTAAGCACTTCATAGATCAAGACACTAGGAAGACATACTACATAGCTCATATACAAACACATTTAGACTATTGCTCAACAGTTTGGGATGGTTGCTCAGTGTCAAATACACAGAGGCTTTGCTCTCTCCAAAAGCGAGCAGTAAAGCTTATTAGTGACAAAGATCAAGCACAAACTAATCATCACAAACGTATCAAAATACTACCTCTTAAGAACAGGTTCCTCTTCACCAAAGCCAAGTTAGTACATCAAATTCTTTCACGGCATGCCCAGCCTTATCTATGGAACCTGTTTAAATTTAGCCCAAAGTGCAACATATGTCTTCCAAAACCTAGATTTGATCTTTACAAGAAAAGCTTTAGTTATTCTGCTGCTCATCTTTGGAATACCCTCCCGTCCTATATGAAAAATATAAATTATACTTCTTCCAACAACTACAAGCTTTCCCAATATCTATTTGATGTCGACTACATGCCTCCATGAATTATAAAACTTAAACGTTATCTTAAGCTGCTCTTACAGACACCGAATACAATTAATTGTTTTCTGAATAGTCCCGAAAATTTTGTTTAGTAGATAGTCATTTATAATGTGTAGTTACTTCTGTACTGAGTGAATGTTTAATAGCGAAACGTAAATGTTATATTTTATTTTATGTCTCTCAGCTTCAATGTTAGTTATGTTTGTTATATGAACAGCATATTTGTAGAATGTCTGGAATAGAGTGAAAGATGTGTGATAAAGGGCAGAATGTCAGACGGGCCTGCGTGCCCAATTCTTAACCCTTTTGAAGTAAAGATCAATCAATCAATCAATCCCAGTGCCCAGTCATTCAGCCATTTCTCCTTTTTGTTATTTCTTATTATTTGTTTTATTGTTTGTGAAGAGACTGGGTTATTGGGCTGCTTCCCTGTTGCTCCTTTTTTTTTTTTTAGCCAGTCTGTCTGCTCTCTTATTTCCTTGAATGTTGATATGTCCTGGTATCCACCGCAGTGTTATTTTAATATTGTGTGTTTCTTCTGTTAAAGTTCTGATCTTACATGCTACTGGTTGACATATCTTGTCTTTCCAGTTTGAGCGATCTAATTCTTCCAGTACTGATTTAGCCTCGGTGAAGATGGAAGCATTCTTGGCTTTTTTTGAGGACTTTCTATTAACAAAAAATAGTGTTCAGGTGTGTCTCTATAGCATTGGCCTCTACCTTATAGTTTATACTATAGTCACCACATGCCTCATGTAGTTCTTGACAATCTCCTTCTGGATGTTCTATTCGTATTCCATGTCCTGTGTTGTTTGTTCCTTCAAAGGCTGAACCACAAGCCTCATATCCATCGTACAAAACAAGTTTTATCTTTCGGCTCTTCCATAAAATATCTCTTCCAGAACAGTCTAAGCATAATTAAACTTTAATAGATGATAGATAAATGAAAAAGAACACAAAAGGTTCATGAAAACTCGTATATATATATATATATATATATATATATATATATATATATATATATATATATATATATATATAATTGTATATGTAAGTGTATGCACGTACATGTGTTAAAAGAAAGTAAAAAAAACAACAAAATAACTTCCCGTTCAACTGGATACCTTTATATCCGACACAAGCATCCGGGTATTTTCAGCCAAGAGCTTTTCATACATAGAAAGATCCTGTTACAATATAAACTCATTAGATTGTATACGTCGACCTGATGGCTTTTTTAAAACGCCGCCTGGGGATTACGCAGAGTGCATGTTCTGCATGTTAGGCTGGACCTAATTTATGAAATAGGCAATAAAACTGTTTTCTGGCTATTAAACTGGCTAAATTTATCAGCAATTACCGTTCTGCAGATAATATTTGATAACTATATATTGCGGAAATGTTTAAGAGCTGGTTTTTTTTACATTAATTATTGCATTCCCTTTCGTAAACCTCCTTAAAATATCCTAATGCTGTTAAGTTTACGGTTTTTGCTGTTTCTATTGGCTAGGCTATTATTAGAACCAAGCGCCATTTTGTTTCCCCTTCTGATGCGCTGTAGGAGCATTAAACTGCTCTTTGGATACATTAGAGTTATGCGCCGGAGTGTTGTAAAACTGGATTGTTTGTATATAAGGGGTTGTAGATATAAATGGAGAAGGGAGCAGAGGATTTTAAGGGTTAATATCTTCTTTAGAATAGCTGGGTTAATGGAACAATGTTGATTAAATTCTCTTACGTATATTCACGTCAAATTATAAAGCCTCGAGATCTGCAAATTTCTTCTGTTGTCAAAAGCATCGTTATTGTATTATCTGTACCCACTGGATCTACATTGCGACCCATCTGGATCACACGCCGTATCAAAACTGATCAACGAAGGGTTTCAAATAGCACCAGTTTTGTTATTAAAAAAACATCCAGGTCCTCTGCTGGACATAATTTCAGACCTTTAACCCTTTCTGCTCCACGTACGTCCTTGGACGCTCAGAATTTATGGTTGGAGTGAAATTCGATTCTCTGCTTACAAATACTGATTAAGCTTGTGAATGTACAAGTGAGCATGGATATAAGTTTTGAAGGTGCGTCAAGGCCTGAAATCTTTTGTAAGATAATGCTTTAGCTGGAATAAAAGTTCGGTTGGACACAGACCTCTGGGAGAAATCTATATGAAGGTATTGTATTATGTTTACATGAAAATCTACATGTCTGTTCTAATTTTGTTTGTCTGTTGGTAAAGCATACATTTTGATATCCAATTGTAAAAAAAAAAATCAATGACGGGTTTGGAAAGGGTGGGGTGGGATTGACAGAAAACGGGTTGGAGAGGGGGGGGGGTGTATAAGTGGACAGAGAACAAAAGCTTAGGCGATGGAGATCGGTCACATCGTTTAGAAGGCTATGGATGCAAAGACCCATGCCTGCACTTCCCAGGTTTAAATGGGTCAAGGTGGCGCTAGAGTTAACAGTTCCAGACAGCATTTAACACACCTTATCTTCTAACCTGTTCCATAAAATAGAAAATGTTAAACTTAGCTATCAGGTAGAAACGTGTTCGCTAATTCTGAACAAATCTCCAACTAAAACAAATGCCTGCATGGTTTCACACACGCAATTATTAATCCAACAGTTCGAAATGTTGACCTTTTCAAAGCTTATTGATCACAGATTTCAATTATTTAATTTGTTTCTATTCCCTTTAAATGCTCATCTACATTGTTATCAGAAAACTGGATCAGTTTTGTCCGACTGCACCATGCATGACGAATAAACTTGAATAAAAACATAGCCAGGAAAGCATGACCAGACTCCAGTGCTGTAATTGCTGGCGTGTTTGTTAGTATTTCACTGTTTATAAAAAATATAATGATGTTTTTTTTTTCAGTCCACGCTTGTATCACATTTATAGTTGTCTGTTTTGCATGATTGAACTAGGTGTAAGCCATCACAAATAACGGGAAAAGAAATGAAACTGTGATTTTAATTAAATACTGTACAAAATTTGTATACCACGTCGTCTCCCCTAGCAACAAAAATAGTGACTCCTGTCTGAAAGCGAACTTTCGTGCTCTCGATCGCTGTTCACACAATTTACCACATCAGCATTTGCTGTTCACACAATTTACCACATCAGCATTTGCTGTTCACACAATTTACCACATCAGCATTTGCTGTTCACACAATTTACCACATCAGCATTTGCTGTTCACACAATTTACCACATCAGCATTTGCTGTTCACACAATTTACCACATCAGCATTTGCTGTTCACACAATTTATCACATCAATAGGTGGTATTCAAAATGGGATTTCCAACACATTTGATACAATTAACATCACTGCTGTATCTAGACCAACAAGCAGCAGTAAGAATAAATGGTGAAACAACAACGTGGTTTGACATAAGACAAGGGGTCCATCAGAGGTGCATATTGTCGCCTTATTTATTTAACTTGTATACTGAAAATATAATGAGGAATGTTAGAGAAGATGTAGACAAAGAATATTACGATGCCATAACAATTGGAGGTTATGAAATACCAGAGATTAGATATGCTGATGAGACAGTATTACTATCCACAACACAAAAAGGAGTGGAAAAACTAATTATGTCAGTCCGTAAGAACAGCGAAAAGCAGAACCTCTATCTTAATGCAAAGAAAATTATATTGATGACAACTGACAAAACAAACAAGGCAGCTGAAATATATATCAATGAGAAAAAATTGGAAGAAGTGGAGAGTTTTGAATATCTTGGATCACTGCTAACTAATAATGGAGATACAATGAGGGAAATTAAAAGGAGGACATCTACTGGTCTTCAGAAAGTAAAACAAATAAAGAATCTGTGGAGAGGAACAGACAGAACTACAAAAATAAGATTTTTAAGGGCATGCATCTTTCCCATCGCAACATATGCCTGTGAGACCTGTACACTTAACAAAACAGCTGAGAAACACATAAATGCCTTTGAATGTAAATGCTACAGAAGAGTTCTCCAAATATCGTGGACACAAAAAATAACAAATATATCTATACTACAAGAGCTTAATTTTGAAGAAGGCTGGCTAGTAAAGAGGATTAAAGAGAGAAAACTTAAATATTTTGGACACATTAAACGTCATGATAATTTAGAGAAGACCGTATTGGAAGGATACATAATGGGAAAAAGAAAAAGAAGAAGACCAAAACGAAGATGGCTGCAAGAAATCGTTGACGATCTGCAAATGGACGCAGCAGCAGCAGGCCATCTTGCTCACAACCGAGAGGCCTACAGGATTGCTGTTTAGGAGGCAAAGTTCCGCAAGGGACATGCAAATGAATGAATGAGGTGGTATTCACATAATTTATCACATCAGTAGGTGGTATTCACACAATTTACCACATCAATAGATGCTATTCACACAATTAACTACATCAGTATGTGGTATTCACAGAATTTACTACAACAATAGGTGCTATTCACCAATTTACCACATCAATAAGTGCTATTTACATACAGTAATAAATCACACAATCTTTGTTCAGCAATTAAACTCGAATAAAGGACCGTATGAATAAATCCCCAAACACTGTTTCTTTCTATTCGTGTCCCTTGATTCAAGCAGACTTTCTTGGGACTGATCTGAATGTAATATTTTACTTTGTCCTTCATCTATTAACACTTACTGTTCATCTATTAACACTTACTGTTCATCTATTAACTCTTACTGTTCATCTATTAACTCTTATTGTTCATCTATTAACTCTTACTGTTCATCTATTAACTCTTACTGTTTATCTATTAACTCTTATTGTTCATCTATTATCTCTTATTGTTCATCTGTTAACTCTTACTGTTCATACCGACAGCTGCAGCGACATTTTTTTTAACCAACGCAAACAACAAGATTAGTTACGTTTCGTCAAAGTCACGTAAACGAATAAATTCTGGTTTTTTAATCAAATCCATGTTTTTTTTTAATGTGTAACATCTAATTCCTGTTCATATTTATAACAACTGACCAAGCAAATAAGGCAGCTGAAATATATATCAAAGAGGAAAAACTGGAAAGAGGTGGAGAGTTTTGAATATATTGGATCATTACTAACTAATAATGGGAAAACAGTGAGGGAAATTAAAAGGAGGACATCTATCGTTCTTCAGAAAGTAAGAAGCTTAATAGAGGATACGATTTTTAAGTGTATGCATCTTTCCCATAGCAACATATGCCTGTAAGACCTGGACACTTAACAAACAGCTGAGAAACACATAAATGCCTTTGAATGTAAATGCTACAGAAGAGTTCTTCAAATATAATGGACACAAAAAAGGAACAAATATATCCATACTACAAGAACTTAATATTGAAGAAGTCTGGATAGTAAAGAGGATTAAAGAGAGAAAACTAAATATTTTGGACACATGAAACGTCATGATAATCTAGAGAAGATCGTCTTGGAAGGATACATAATGGGAAAAAGAAAGAGAGGAAGACCTAGGCGAAGATGGCTGCAAGACATCGTTGATAATCTGCAAATGGATGCATCGGCAGCAGGCCATCTTGCTCACAACCTAGAGGCCTACGGGAGAGCTGTTAGAGAGGCAAAGTTCCACAAGAGATATGCAAATAACAGATTGACTTCCTGTTCACCAATTTTGACCAGCAAAACTTGATAAAATGTTAATTTTAATTTATAGCAAATATTGTGTGTGTTAATTTTAATTTATAGCAAATATTGTGTGTGTGTTAATTTTAATTGATAGCAAATGTTTGTGTGTGTGTGTACCTCTATGTTTTGCTTTACGTGAAATGCAAGTGTTATTCCCCCTGGTTCTAAACAAACTAGACGAGTGAATGCGTCCAGTAGAAAGTATTGTTGACAGAGAATGTGACATGTTTGATTCTAGTGACAGATCTGAGAATAACAATAAATTAGAAGAAAGTATATAATGAAGTTGACGAAAATGTGAGTCCTGTAATTTTTCAGTTATGTTCATTTGATTAAGCTGCTGTTTGGCTAAAGGTACTTGCACTCTGATCGCGAAAATGAATAAGATATACACTATGTTCTTCATATTCTGACTGGGACCTTTTTTTTATAAGAGAAATGCAGGAGAGTAAATCGCTTCTTACCCTGTCAGTCTTGTGGTCATGTCCCTGTGTCAGAGAATTCCGTGATCTGGTTTTTTATTCGAGGCGGACTCTCAAAGATAAGCAGAGTTTTCTTAGATTTGTGTGTGTTTATCCGTTGTTTTGTTCTCCGTGAAAAACAACAAAATACTGAAATACTGTTTTTTTATGCTTTCATTTCCATTGCCTTTTGCTCCTCTCATTGTCTTTATTGGCATTTCTTTCATTTTTCTGCCCCACCCATTTCTATACTTTCGTCTTGGAAAAATTCTACACTGAATTCACTTATCGTTATAGATAAATCAAGTATATAGGTAACCAATTTACGATTTGTTTTAATCGATCTGGTCAATTTCTTCTTTGCATGATCTAATCACGTATCCTACTAAATTTTTTTTGGTTACAATTACAGCCTCAACAGATGGCTGATGTTACAGCAGGCTTACCCCACCTCATGCCAGTTTATGCAGTTTAAAATAGCTAACACACAACAATATGCGTTTTTTTAAAAATAATTACTCTGAGATATCTCCCAAAGTGAATCTTGGGGAAGGAAAATTTAAATGAAACAACGTCCATGCAAGAACAAGGTTATATTTATCTTTCCTTGTCTTGTTTTCTAATCTTGTTCGGTCTCAAGTCTGATATCTCCACGGCTGTCGAGTAAGGCAAGGAGAAGCTACAGAGAGAGCAATATTTGTCTCTTCCCATGCAAGTTTGTCTCCACGGAAGCGAAGTTTGAGCTTTGTCGGATATACAAGGCGTTGGGGGCTCTAGCAAATAAATGAAAAAAAAACTGAGTTCAGCTGTTATAAACCAGGAGATTCTGCCATTAGGTTTTCAGAAAGTGAGCGAGTAAGTGGCGAAGTGGTTAGTCTACTAGTCTCGCATGGCGAAGGTCGGTGGTTCGAACCCACCCCCTTCCTCTCAACAACCTCTTCTTGAGCCGGAGAAGGTGACCAGGCGCGATGCTGACCTCATCACCCTCTAATGTGCTACCAGGTGAAGGAATATAAGTACACTAACACCTTTATCTCACAGGTGCTTCCATGACATAAAAGGCAATCTTTTGCCTCCTTTTACTTCACCTTTTTCAGAAATTAACGTTGTTCCATGCTTTTTTTCAGAAATTAACGTTGTTCCATGCTTTTTTTTTCAGAAATTAACGTTGTTCCATGCTTTTTTTTTCAGAAATTAACGTTGTTCTATGCTTTTTTTCAGAAATTAACATTGTTTCAATTTTGTTTTCTTCAGAAATTAACATTGTTCCATTTTTTTTTTCAGAAATTAACATTGTCTCATGTTCTAACTACAGTAAAGTCGACAAAAAGACAGGAAAAGAAATAGAGACAAATAAATTTGACATCTAAATTAGATAACTCTTGTGATGATAAATAGATAAAAATGTATGTTACCAATCCGCGTAATGCTAAACAGATAAACCCACACACAGCAGTAGAAGGCAACTCACACACAGCAGTAGAGGACAACCCACACACAGCAGTAGAGGGCAACCCACACAGTTCCATCTGTTATCAATCCGTGTGATTCTAAACAGATAAAAATATCTGTTACCAATCTTAATGATGTTAAACAGATAAAAATGTCTACTATCAGTCCTCTTGGACTGATCGCTAAGAGGATAACGAGAAGTCTCATAAAAAAAATAAAGATATTAATGGCAAAAAATAACAGTCGGTGTGCACTGTCGTGCATATCATTCATAATTCCAATCGTATCTTGATAAATTTCACAAAATGAGAGATTCAAATGTTATCAAAATAGGTACTACTATTGGGTAATATTACTGAGTACAGTTGTTAGGTACTACTGCTTGGTAATATTACTGGGTACAGTTGTTAGGTACTACTGCTTGGTAATATTACTGGGTACAGTTGTTAGGTACTACTGCTTGGTAATATTACTGGATACAGTTGTTGGGTACTACTGCTTGGTAATATTACTGGGTACAGTTGTTGGGTACTACTGCTTGGTAATATTACTGGGTACAGTTGTTAGGTACTACTGCTTGGTAATATTACTGGATACAGTTGTTGGGTACTACTGCTTGGTAATATTACTGGGTACAGTTGTTGGGTACTACTGCTTGGTAATATTACTGGGTACAGTTGTTAGGTACTACTGCTTGGTAATTACTGGGTACAGTTGTTGGGTACTACTGCTTGGTAATATTACTGGGTACAGTTGTTAGGTACTACTGCTTGGTAATATTACTGGGTACAGTTGTTGGGTACTACTGCTTGGTAATATTACTGGGTACAGTTGTTGGGTACTACTGCTTGGTAATATTACTGGGTACAGTTGCTGGGTAGTATTGCTGGGTAATACTGCTGGGTAGTATTGGTGGGTAATACTTCTGGGTATTATTTCTGGGTAATATTGCTGGGTGCTGTTGTTGAGTACTACCGCTGGGTATTATTGCTAAGTACTATTGTTGGATACTATTGCACACGCAAATATTTTTTTCAAGTCATAAGACTGGATTCGTATACTCGATGTGGAAACTTTTCTGTACGTGTTTCTATGATAATGATAACAGACTTGTGGTGGAATAGTGTAAGTGAGATACCACAGACAAGCAAGGGCGTAAAAAGATATGACCCAGTGAATTAACTTTAAAGAAAAACCAACTGATTCACCATCTTCTTTATGTCGTCTGGCGTGGCCAGGTCTGGGTTGCAATGCTGTTTACTCCAGAGTTAGGATAAAATAAAATAAAATAAAATATTTATCCACGCAAAATCGATAAAACACAAGTGTCATCTTAAACTCACACATGAAAACACAAGCAAGTTTTACTGAGCAGAAGTGAAAGAAGAAGTAAAAAATCAATTTACTCTTTCTCTAGGATTGAATTTGAAACCTTTCTTCCCGCTGACAACACACTTCACTATATTCGGAGCTGCTCCACGAGGGTAATGATTCGTGAAAGCAAGTATAAACCGAAACCCGAAAGTCGCTTTTAAAACGGAAAGTCACAGCATCTGAAAAATGTGAGTAGTAATTTTCTTGATTATTTCCCTTTAATTGTAGACAACTACTTCTTCCTCTTCTTCTTCTTCGTTCGCTTCTACCACCAAGATCGCCCAGTGATCCTACTGAATTTACTCCTATGGTTCTCGCGATAGTCTCGTTTAGGATAGAGGCTCAGACATCATGGGGCTTGGGCCTATATTCTTGGTGGGTTACAGAAGCGGTATTGCGTGACACTGTGGTTTTCGTTGCACCAGTTTAGTCTAGAGCTGGACTTTCTCACCGGAAAACCTCGACGTGGTTTGGATATGAATATATCCCCGCCGGGTGAGAGGTGGTTGCCCATCCAGTCTAGAGATGAACTTTCTCACCGGAAAACCTCAACGTGATTTGGAAATGAATATATCCCCGTCGGGTGAGAGGTAGTTGCCTATCTAGACTGCACTGATCTAGTGTCTGTCTCCGACTTCAGCATTTTGTGGTCGTGGCTGCTTTCCTTCCTGGTGGTGACCAGTGCGGAGCTTTTGTCGCCGAAAACGAATCCTCGCCACTAGTGAGAGTCACCCCTGCGTTAAGCCGGTTTAGGCGTATTATCCGAGTATGGGTGTTTAAAGAACGTGACCGGCCTCTAGAGCGGAGGTGACGTGATATGCGAAACCATCAAGTTTCACCCCTGGGTTAAGCCGATTTAGGCGTATTGCCTCAATATGGGTGTATATAGGACGTGACTGGCCTCTAGAACAGAGGTGCCATGTTATGAGTAGCCCTCACCGCGAGTCTACTGGCCATACCGATTAGACTTCACTTAATCCTTTCCATCATCTTTCACAGCGGCGCCGCCCGGCAACCCTAATCGCATTTTTCTTAGTTGGTCGGGATGAATTTAACCCCTCGCGCGGCAGCCGAAAATTCTAGCCATCAGAGTCTTAGTTTAAGTCCTGGGTTAAGCCGGTTTAGGCGTTTGAGCCAGTATGGGTGTATATAGAATGTGGCCAGCCTCTAGAGCAGAGGTGCCTTGATATGAGTAGCCCTGACCACCGCGAGACTACTGGCTACTTCACTTAATCCTTTCCATCACCTTTTCCACGGCGGCGCCGCAAGGCAACCCCAATCTAATTTTTTTTTCATTGACCGGAAGGAGCTTCGCCCCACGCAGGGCAGCTGAAGAATCTTTCCAGCAGCAAGCAGTAGCTTTCCTTCTCCTAGATGAGCTACCAACCAAGACTAACGAGTCTCATCTACCCGAAAGCATCTGGTTTTCAGGCGCCAGATATTCGCCTTTCGCCCCTTCTCCTGTCAGTTTAAACAGTTCCGCCAAGAGAAGGTCAGGAGCTGGACTTGGACTGTCAGAGGCTATTTGAGACGCACGCCTTGGAGACAATTAATTGGCGTGGAGAGCGTATTCCTCACTCCACCTCCGGCTATTACAGTCCTTAGAACCTAATTGTAGACAAAGTGAGCACATTACTGTGGTGTTAAGTTATTTTCCTTGGCTTTTGTTGTTGTTTGTTTTTACACTAATGATATCATTTCGTCATATACCTGTTATCCTTTATAATCATAACATATTCCTTTCTGCCATAATTTACATAACTGCCCTTTCTCATCTGGACAACTTATGCAGCTCTTTTCACCTGTACTTCATACGCGAGCTCATATATACACCTGTACAATTTGTGTACCTCCCCTCCTTCATACCGTTGACTCCCCTCCACCAGGTTGTGCTCTAAGAGAACATAGTTCAATAGGTAGTAGACTGTTTAGAAATATTATATTGATAATGAGTGTAATAAGAATATAATGTGACAAGGGGATTTGTAAAATTTTAGTTACCTCCCTTGAGCTGGTTATCTTATATTTTTAAATGCAATAATCTCAGTTTACACTCTAATGTATGGTAATAATGGAAGATGTCTGGTGAAGGGCAGAATGCAAGACGGGCCTGCGTGCCCAGTTCTTCACCCTTCGAAAATAAACGTTCGTTCGTTCTTTCGATCACCTGCACAACTCATTAACCGTCATCTTCTGTCGTTGTGAGTTAAGGTAACCTTTCTCCTCTGACTTGTGTACCCCGGGTATCTGCCCTGTATGCACCTGCGCTATGTGTGCAACTTCGTTCATCCTTTTAGTTTGTAGACGTGGGGATTGCATCGTGGGTTATTTTAGTTCCATCAGCTCATTTAAAGGAGTCAGCGCAGCAGAAATCGAGATCTAAAAAAAGGTCTTAAATAGCCTAATTTTGTGTTCTAATTTGACAAGAGCAAAAGGTTCGTCGAGACGGGTCTTGAAAAATGGCGAAGCACCGTGAGCGTGCCGAGACCGCACGTGCACTTTCTCCCATAAATGTTTACCAATCGATTTTTGGTGTCGATTTGGTTCCTATGTTTCTTGTTATTAAAGGAGATTTGGCTTGTTATAAGAGATAAAAGCGAATAGAGCAGTAAACACATCTTCTAGAATATGACAGTGCTTCCCCAGCTTAATCTACTTAAAAACACACACACACAAGGAATGAAAACTGCGTTCTTCAGAATCTTCTTTGTTTCCTCAGTTTAAGCTGCGTGTAATCAACTCATCCAAAACGTCAACAATTTTGAAGTAATTTAACTTCACTTAGTCTAGTTCAGGCAGGCAATTTACCTGGAATACCAGACTACACGGTAATATGGAACAATTATACACGATAACTTCATGTCGTTTGTCAGTTTGGCTGGAATCATTTAGCCCAAGTACTCACTCATATCATTCTATTATGAGCACTTTTCAGGCAGTGATCTTTTTCATACGTTGGAAAAATCACATTTCAGGAACTTGTACAAACATTCTAAGCCTAGTTTTAATTGCCGTAACTCTCTTCAAAGTTCTCGTAAGGCAAAAGCAGGAAGGAAACAATCTTAATATAGAAAAACATGAGAGAATTTGAGATAAACACGTTTCACATGCAACCATTAGACAAAACCGGTGCTGAGCGTCAGATCAACCGCGACTAATTAGAATTATTGCTTCTGTAAGTCTCATGGTGGAGAAATGGGAGAGGGCTACCCTCTCACCTAATAGAGGGCAACCCTCACACCCTAGTAGATGACAACCCTCACACCCTAGTAGAAGGCAATTCACGCACTCTAGTAGATGGCAACCCTCATACCTAGTAGAAGACAAGTCATACACTTTAGCAGAGGGCAACCCTCACACACTTTAGTAGAGGGCAACCCTCACACCTTAGTAGATGGCAACCCTCATACCCTAGTAGAAGACAAGTCACACACTTTAGTAGAGGGCAACCCTCACACCCTAGTAGATGGCAACCCTCATACCCTATTAGAAGACAAGTCACACACTTTAGTACAGGGCAACCCTCACATCCTAGTAGATAACAACTCTCATACCCTAGTAGATGGCAACCCTCATACCCTAGTAGAAGACAAGTCACACACTTTAGTACAGGGCAACCCTCACATCCTGGTAGAGGGAAACCCTCAAACCCTAATAGAAGGCATCTGTCTTCCTGAAACATGAAATTAACGGCATTAAATTTTAAAATTATGCAAAAAAGATCGCCTCGCTTGGAAATAAACTAAAAATGCGGTTTAAACACACACATATAAAGTGACAGTATGACTAAAAGGGCAGACATACAAGAACTATCTCTCTTTTCTTATCTCCTTCCTCATATAACTTTCATTGTTAAGGAGATAAATAGACGTCTTGATAGGGCTCGACTATTTGCTTCATATAATGGGATATTTCATGATTCTGTAATTTCCTCTCTCCATCTCCTGCGTGGGCGGCCTCTCCCTCTGTTACCTACAATTATTAGTGTGAATGTTGTCTGTGGTATACTGTCTGGTGGTATTCGTGTAGCGTGGCAAAACAATTTGACTTCTTGTTTCTGGGTGTATTATAGTACAGGCGCTACTCCAACCTTTGCCCTGGTGGTGCCATATCTGATTTTGCGTCTCCTTGTTCTGTTTAGTATTCTCCTTAAACATCTTATTTCTAAACCTTTTGTTTTTAACTGTCAGGGTACAAGTCTGACATCGACGTCACAGCTTCATTTATAATGTATTTGTATTTCTGTTTCCGGAAAAGGTGTCATTTGCCCAATGACCTGATTTGTTTTACTGCTTTTGTTCTCAATTTCTGTGTCGATTTTTCCCAGAGAATGATATTTTACTGCTTGGGTATTTGAAATGCTTCACCTTTTTTTTTCAAAGGTTGATTGTCCATAAAGATCTTCGGTTGGGGTTTCTTCTGTAGCAATGGTCGTGACTCGCCTTTTTTCAGCACTGGTTATCCTGTTCTGGGTTTTGACACGTCCTTGCTAAGTTAGTCATATTAGAACAAACTAAAAGTCTGCTTTCTGAGACACTTTTCTGCTGTTTTAAAAATAAGAGCTCTCATTCACTAGATAGACAGAAAAAAAAAGGGGGGGGGGGCAGTTTTTTTTTAAAATAATGAAAGGACATAGCGAAGGAAGTGATTATCTTGAATAACTGGCACATGATTGGTCTGAATGGATGAAGTTTGTGTTGTATTCTACCTAAGTGAGAAGGAGAAGAGAACTGAAAAAAAGCAGACCAAGATGTGGTGGTATCTTTTGCTATAGTTCCTTATGTTTGCGTAATACTCTCATAGCTGACATGGTATGGTTTGGTCGTCTCCCTTTGGCTGTGGACTTTAACTGAATTATGCTTCTCATGGTTTTCTGGAACTTCAGGAAAAACAACTCCTTGTTCGTCTTTATACTTCAGATTCAAGGTCATCAGGGCAGCCGCTGCAAAATTCACACTTCAAAAAGAAATGAAAGATGTACGAAGCAGGAAGATAATGTATGCATTCCGGACTGTTGTTTGTACTTTTCGTGAGTCCTCATAAAGCTGTCTTATGTGCGTTGTTTAAATCATCATAAATTCATCTTGAATATTGTGTCAAAAAGATGGTCTGTGTACTTCTGTGTACTGTGTCATAAAGATGTTCTGTGTAGTTCTGTCTACTGTGTCATAAAGATGTTCTGTGTCATAAAGACGTTCTGCCTCATAAAGATGTTCTGTTATAAAAATGTTCGTGTCATATAAATGTTATATGTCACATAGATGCTCTGTGTCATAAAGATTTTCTGTCTCATAAAGATGTTCTGTCTCATAAAGATGTTCTGTGTCATATACATTTTCTATGTGCTGTGCCATATAGATATTCTGTGCCGTACAGATGTTCTGTGTCATATAGATTTTCTACGTACTGTGCCATATAGATGTTCTGTGTAGTATGTTGAAGTCCTCGGAAAGTTATCTTGTGAACTTTATCCGTGTTTTCAGAAAGTTCTTCCCTGTACTTGTCCTATGTCCTCTTCAGTGTAAGACTTTTTTACTGGCGGCGTTTTGTCGCCTACGTTTTGACGAGAGGACATTCTGATGCCAGGACTTTCTGATGCTAGGACATTTATTCACATAGTTATTGTTACGTGGTAAGTTATGTACACGCTCAGTGAGACGAGGACTGAATTCCTTCCCAACTTCGTATGAACAAGCAAGTAGAGCCTTCGTTTAGGAAATATTTCCACAAGAACAGATTCAAGGCCGTAGGGTTTTTTTTTCCTCTTAATAAAAAAAAAACCTGACGGAAGACCTAAAGTACTAAGTTTATTGAGAACTTAACTAACCCTGAATTTACCATAGCAACCGAAATTGTTGTAGCCTTGGCTTTTGTATCTATATAGTACTTAGGTGCTTCTGTCGAACGGAGCAAGAAATATAGTCCCACAAGAACGTGCTCTTTTTTTAAAACTGGTTTGCGATGCTTATTTTGGAAAATAAATTAGAAATGGCAGTAGAATAAGAGCGACTTTCGCCTCTTGAGAAGTAGAATCGATATGAGCAAGTCGCGAACTTCTAGAACTGAATCAGCGAATTTCGCCGAAGCAGCTTTTGGAAAACTATACGAGGAGATTTATGTGGATCATTCTTCCATATGGAAGTTCAGAAAACTGTTCAGAAGAACCGAGACTACGAATTTCTACCAAGCAAAGCCCCGTGACACAGGGAAAATAACAGTATCTTGACGGATTGAAAAAAAAAAATCAAGAAAATTGATTCCAAATTTGATCATAAGACTTCATCAATCCTAAAAGACCACACACAACTTATTAACAGTACATTTCTGAGAACAGGAATATGTATAGCGATTTTTTTTCTTTAAATGTATCATTGCATTGATTTGAACTTCATTATATGTTGCACGAGAAAAACAATTATCCCCATAGACTTGTCGCATCAATTCAGCTGTCTCAGTGGCAATTTCCGATTTTTAAACAGAATTTAATGTTAGCTTTTTGCTCCATGTTGATTGCATAGCAATGGACCTCTGACTAGGTCAACAAAATGGCGGCTTATTTCTCGTCTGCTTATTGAGCGGCGATGAAAAGTTGCCAGATCATAGATGAAGGTTGCCACTTTGGATTCCATGCTATGCTTCATATGTGGCATTTTTGTCTTGGCCATAATAAAATCAATCTCATTACTTAATTGCCAGACCGCGTGCGTGTGTGTATATATATATATATATATATATATATATATATATATATCCTGTTAAAAAAATAAACGCAACAAATAGGACGTTGCGATTTAAACTAAACTTTGCTGATCAGACAAGGGTAAAGTTCCTGAAACGTTCACTTGGACATCAACTTCACGTGCTGACCTAATTGTACTTAGCAGATGATTCATGAGTACAGACAAGCGACACTAGTCAAAACAGCATTTTTGACAATAACTCATGACAGGTTCACGAGAATCCCGTGAAACTTACTTAACACAAAACTCACTGACCATGTTATTTAATGCCTATAAAAGACTGACGCTCCTCGAACCAATTCATTTGACAATTCAATGTACAGGTATGGGTCATCTCACTACAGAACAATGACTCATCATCATTGAACGTTTACAGACTGGACAGTCACAAAGTGTAGTGGCCAGACAATTTAATGTGGTTAGAACCACCATTAGTCGCCTTTGGAGAAGATTTTAAGAAACTGGCTCAGTTGCAGACCGGCCACGCAGTGGAAGACCCATAGTCACAACTCCTGCCGAAGACCGCTTCATACGCGTAAATTTTGCTTATCTCGTGTGTGGTCAGAACGCAGTAGCTGCCTACATTTTTGTACCATAACTCACGTTGCGTTTATGAAAAAGTCGTGATTTTTGTGGTGAGCACAACTCACTTCCTACGCAAATGAAACCCTATAAAAGGATGAGGTTACACAAACAAATTCAGTTAAATTTCAAGCACACAATTATGGCGCGTCTGCCGCAAAATTTACAAAACATTGCTGCTGGTCGTCTGCAAGCGAAAGTCGAAGTCAGGTTGCCAGGCATTTAAACGTGCAGCAGAGTAACATCAGTCGACCTTGGCACCGTTTCCAAGCCACTAGCTCAGCTGAAGACCGGCACCGCAGTGGACGACCCAGGGCAACAACAACAGCTGACTATCGCTATATTCTGGTTCATCATCTCAGAAACAGGTTTACAACAGCTTCCTCAAGTCCCCAGTCATTGTTTGCAGTACGTCGTGTGTCTGACCAAACTGTCCGGAATAGACTGCATGAAGCTGGACTGGTGGCACAACGACCTCACCGAGGTTCTGTCTTAACGAGACGCCATCGGCAAAACCGACTTGTTTGGGCCAACCAGCATCGGCCCTGGACAACTGACAATCAATGGAGACGTGTCTGGTTTAGTGACGAATCTTCATTTTTGTTGCACCGCCATGATATGCGGAGAAGGGTCTACCGTAGCCCAAATGAACGTTTTGCCCAAAGTTGCGTTGATGAAGCTCCGCCGCACGGTGGTGGAGGTGTAATGGTATGGGGAATAATCAAATTCAACGGAAGGAGTCCATTGGTGCAGACTGAAGGAGGCTTGAATGCGCAACGATACGTCAATGAAACTCTTCGACCCCATGTCATTCCATTTTTGGCTGAGCAAAGGTCTGTGTTTCAACAGGACAACACCAGACCCCATTCTGCACGATTCACCACACAGTTCCTGACTAACAACAACATCCTCACCCTTACCTGACCATCTCTGTCTCCAGACATGAATCGATCGAGCACGTATGGGATGAGCTGCAAAGACGTGTTTATGGCCGAAACGTTTCTCCAGCCAATCGTCGTGATCTGTGGCAGGTACTTCATGAAGAGTAGGCAGCCATCCCACAGGCGCACATCAGATATCTGATTGCATCTATGCCCAGGAGATGCCAGTCTCTGATCGTTGCAGCGGAGGCCACACATCATACTAACTTGAGAATCCCTGGCGCTAACAAATTCTAGTCACACAGATGCAAGAAACTGTCAAGTTAGTGTTTAAATCCTCAGGTATTGTGTGCAGTTTTAAAATTTTAGTAATTCAATTTAAAAAGCTACAGAATATCAAAGTTATGGCTAAAATTGGGTCATCAGTACTTATGCATTTTTGACGGTATATATAATATATATATATATATAAGTTTGAGGGCATCAAAATGTCTTGGTGTTACAATATCCCAGCATCACAATGTCCTGGTGTCAGAATGTCCCAGCATCACAATGTCCTGGTGTGAGAATATCCCAGCACCACAATGTCTTGCTGTCAGAATATCCCAGCATCACAATGTCTTGCTGTCAGAATATCCCAGCATCACAATGTCTTGCTGTCAGAATATCCCAGCATCACAATGTCCTGGTGTCAGAATATCCCAGCATCACAATGTTCTGATGTCAGAATATACCAGCATCACAATGTCTTGCTGTCAGAATATCCCAGCATCACAGTGCCTTGCTGTCAGAATATCCCAGCATCACAATGTCCTGGTGTCAGAATATCCCAGCAACACAATATCCTGGTGTCAGAATATCCCAGCATCACAATGTCTTGCTGTCAGAATATCCCAGCATCACAATGTCCTGGTGTCAGAATATCCCAGCATCACAATGTCTTGATGTCAGAATATACCACCATCACAATGTCTTGATGTCAGAATATCCCAGCATCACAGTGTTCGGGTTTCAGAATATCCCAGTATCACAATCTCTTGCTATCAGAATGTCCCATCATTACCATGCCCTGATGTCAGAATGTCTGCACAGTGTTGGGCATGAAACCGTCAGGTACCGAAAGCTTATAAGATGCTAGCAAAGACGTTGTGCACGTAAAAAACGTTTCTGCCTTCTAACATGTCTTATCGACATGTTGCTCGGCAAACATTGAAGCTTTCCAGCCAGTTCTGGTTTGTTTTTTTTTGCAATGGTAGTGCAACACCTAAAGAAAGTGCGCATGACAGATTTATGAGAATCGGCAAATGATATTTTCACGCTGACGTTTTGGTGAGCATCAATGTCCTTTCCTAACATTTGGCTTCAGATTATAGTGGTTGTCTCTCTTGTTTTGTGCCCTTTCTGATACTAAAACCAAGCTATTCGTCTTGCGACGTAACACTTCCTCACCTTTTTTGGCTATTTCCTCTTTCATTTGAAATCCAGTCCTGGCTTAATATAAAATCTGTCCTTAGTTAATTGTTTTGTCATAATTTTTGGAGGGCATACTGGTCCAGATTAAAGGGCAGGACAAGATCAGGAACGAGGAGGTCTGGGAAAGGACAGGACAAGAACCTATGAACTTACAAATCATGTCTAGGAAATGGAGGTGGATTGGCCACACTCTGAGGAAACCCGACACCAACATAGAAAGACAGGCACTGACATGGAATCCTCAAGGAAACAGAAAATGAGGAAGGCCAAGACTTACTTGGAGGAGAGAAATTGCGACAGTGCTCAGAGACAAGGGATACACATGGAAGGAAGCAGAGAATAATTCCAAGAACAGGGATGACTGGAGAACCTTTATCCGTGGCCTATGTTCTCAGGGAAGTGAAAGGCGATGGCGGTGGTGGTGGTGGTGGTGGTGATGATGATGATGATGATGATCCAGCCCAATTTGCTGAATGTTGGCTGCCGGATGAACGATGAAAGTGTAGTTTACACATATAAACTCAAGCGTGCTACAGTTCTGAGTTCTTTTTTTCCATATACTACCATCAAACTCCATTTGTTGGCCTGCTTGTTCTTGGAGTTGTTCTTTACGTCGTGCAGAGATAAAATGTGTAATTTATTTCTTAATCTGGCGTGGACTTGGACGAACTTTCTTATTCGTGTGACTGAACCTGATCGATATCCCTTTACCTCCCATTATTTACTGACAGGCGCTTGTGCAGTGCAGTCCAGCGTGTTACAGTCTTCAAGCAGTAATGTTCAGTTCTCGGGTGCTGTTATTTTGTTCTCTCTCGAATAATTCTGCGCCAGGTACACAGTTTTACAGCAGCTCTGTTCGGAGGCTGCTCAGTGTTATATTCTCCACTGTTCGGAGGCTGCTCAGTGTTATATTCTCCACTGTTCGGAGGCTGCTCAGTGTTATATTCTCCACTGTTCGGAGGCTGCTCAGTGTTATAGTCTCCACTGTTCGGAGGCTGCTCAGTTAGTCTCCACTGTTCGGAGGCTGCTCAGTTAGTCTCCACTGTTCGGAGGCTGCTCAGTGTTATATTCTCCACTGTTCGGAGGCTGCTCAGTGTTATAGTCTCCACTGTTCGGAGGCTGCTTAGTGTTATAGTCTCCACTGTTCGGAGGCTGCTCAGCGTTATATTCTCCACTGTTCGGAGGCTGCTTAGTGTTATATTCTCCACTGTTCGGAGGCTGCTCAGTTAGTCTCCACTGTTCGGAGGCTGCTCAGTGTTATAGTCTCCACTGTTCGGAGGCTGCTTAGTGTTATAGTCTCCACTGTTCGGAGGCTGCTCAGTGTTATAGTCTCCACTGTTCGGAGGCTGCTTAGTGTTATAGTCTCCACTGTTCGGAGGCTGCTCAGTGTTATATTCTCCACTGTTCGGAGGCTGCTTAGTGTTATAGTCTCCACTGTTCGGAGGCTGCTTAGTGTTATAGTCTCCACTGTTCGGAGGCTGCTTAGTGTTATAGTCTCCACTGTTCGGAGGCTGCTTAGTGTTATAGTCTCCACTGTTCGGAGGCTGCTTAGTGTTATAGTCTCCACTGTTCGGAGGCTGCTTAGTGTTATAGTCTCCACTGTTCGGAGGCTGCTCAATGTGTTATAGTCTCCACTGTTCGGAGGCTGCTCAATGTGTTATAGTCTCCACTGTTCGGAGGCTGCTCAATGTGTTATAGTCTCCACTTCTTCTTCTTCGTCTTCTTCTTCTTCTTCGTTCGCATTGTCTGTCTATATCTGCAGTCCTGTCTCTTGGATAAATTTCACTGTTTTTTGTAATTCATGTATGGAACCGTAGAGCTTATCTTCTTTAGTGGTTTCACTGGGCCAGTAATTATTTCTCAGTGTCTCATAGTTGGTGCAGTTCTGGAGGATATGTTCCACAGTTTGGGGCACCTGGGCACATGTACATAGATTAGTAGTGCCAACCTTAAACTTTGTATACATATGATTTCGGAGTCGGCTGTGTCCTGTTCGGAGACGGAAGATGGTGACTTGTTCCTTTCTATTTAGCATGTGATAGTCATCATGTGGTGGTGTTTATGGCTTCCTGTAGGTTTTTATCACGCTTTTCTTCTGATTATAGGTGATTGGTATGTCTGGTTGTTCCATTTCAGTGCCCTCTTTGGCCAGACAGTCAGCTTTCTCATTGCCTGGTATCCCACAGTGGGAGGGAATCCATTGCAAAGTGACTCTGTGTTGTAAGCCAATTTTTGACAAGGCATCCTTAAGGTCTGGTAGTTTGTTGCACTGAAGAGCTTCCAGTACTGATCTTGCATCTGTGAGAATTACTACGGGACATGTATCAATTCTGGAGTCTGATAGGTTTTGAACTGCAGCAATAATTGCCCTAACTTCTACATCATAGTTGTTGCAGTACTTTCCAGTGGGTATGGAAATCTTGTCAGTGGTGTTGTTTGGATATTCAATATGTGCTCCTGCCCCTCCATTCTTTATGGCATTATGTGCAGATCCGTCTGTATACACACGTATCCAGGTGTCACATGGATATTTGTCATCTAGCAAACTAAGTGTGGCTGTTGATCTTACAAGACTGCTCTGCATCTCACCATTCTGCACACCTTTCACTTCAGTCTGAATAGTTATTTGTGTATAATCTAGTTCCTTCCATGGTGCATGCTCTGGTACAGATGATAATGGAGCGACTACAGTTGGAAGGTCAGGTATCAGCTTACGCATACGCTTGGCCTGATGAATGAAGCTGCTTCTTTTAAGCCGTCTTAGTGCCAAGTTATTGAATCTCTCCTTCAGGGGATGGCTTACAGAGCTAAGGAATTTCTCTCCCATGGTCATGACCTTCGTGTCTCTACGTTCCTTTAGCGCTTGAACACCAACTATTCTCTGCATTTCTACTATTGGTGTGGACCTCATGGCACCTGTGATAATCCGTAGTGACTGATTTTGAACCTTGTCTAGATTATGCAGCGTAGTGTTTGTTGGTGTGGACCTCATGGCACCTGTGATAATCCGTAGTGACTGATTTTGAACCTTGTCTAGATTATGCAGCGTAGTGTTTGATGCTGTGCACCAAGATGTTGAGTCATATTCTAAATGTGGTAGAATACTTTGCTGATATACATTCTTGAGGATTCTTTCGCTAGCTCCCCATGTGGTTCCACTCAATTTTCTTAATATGGCTAGTTTTCTTCTGGCTTTTGCTTCTGCACTGTTGATGTGTTGCTTCCAAGTCAGTTTTGAGTCAAGAGTCACTCCTAAGTAAGTGGGATGGTTGTCCATCCTTAAGGATATTTCATTTACAAAGATCTTACCTGCTTTCTGTTTAGATGAGAGAGTGAACAGAGTCGTACTTGATTTCTCTGTGTTTATACTTACACACCATTTGTTTGTCCATGATGTCAAGATGTCTGCTGCTCTTTGGAGTCGCTGTGTAGCAACTGTCGCATATTCATCTGCACACCACATGACCAGATCATCTGCATACAGTGCCACTTTGATTCCATAGGGAAGTTACTTGATCAGGTCATTAATGAATACAAGGAATAGTGTAGGCGAAAGGACTCCTCCTTGTGGTACACCGTGTCGCAGAAGTACTTTCTGGCTTTTGTGTCAATCCATTACTACTCTAGTTCTTCTATTGTGTAAATAAGACTTTATCCAGTTGTACAGTCTTCCATTCACATTGCAGTTTCTTAGTTTCCACAGCAGACCTTTTTTCCATATTTTATCAAAGGCTTTCTTCAGGTCTATCCACGCTGCTAGTACAAGGTTTTTCTCTTGGAATGCATCCTCAATCTCTTGAGAGAGATAGGTCACTTGATCTTCCGTACTGTAGTACTACCTAAAACCTGCTTGTTGTGGAACGAGGTTTTCACTTTCTAGGTATCATTTTAGCCTCAGGTCAATGATGCGTTCCATCGTTTTGTATAGGCAGCTAGTGAGACTGATTGGCCTGTAGCTGGAGGCAGTATCTCTATTTTTCCCTAGCTTTAGCAGTGATACCATGCTTGCTTCCTTTAAGATTTGAGGTAACTTACCTGTGCTCCAGCACATATTGAAAATATCCAACAGCTTTCCCATTTCTGCCATTCCCAGGTTCTTGATCATTTCATTGGACACTCCATCTGGTCCTGGTGATTTCCTTGGTTTCAGTTTACTAACTGCTAGGTCTAACTCAGTGCGTGTGATTGGTGCATCCATGACCTCCACTTTTCTGACTTGTTCCTCTTCTTTCTGTGGCTCGATGCGCACTACACGCTCTTTCTCTGGATGGATATCAATGTTGCAGTCCTGTGCAAACATGCGAGCAAAGTGATCTGCTACCTGCTTACCTGTAAGAGTTTTCCCATCCTCTATTAGTGTAATCTTTGTACTTCTTCCAGTACTCTCATCATTTAACTGTTTGATTAGTTTCCACAGTTTCCTTCCACCCTTTTCAAAGTTTAGGGACTCTGTTTTCTCTCTCCAACTTTCCCGTCTGGCTTGCAGCTTTGCTCTCTGAAATTTGGCCTTAGCATGTTGGTAATTATTGTGGTGTTCTTGGCATGGTCTATTTTATGCTTGCTTTCGAGCTGCTTCCACGTCATCATGGAGTTTTCCCAGCTCACTAGACCAGTATGGTTTATAGTCCCTGCGAGCTCCTCTGGGAATGGTTTCACGAGCGGCCTGAAGGATACAAGCATTGAATTCCTTCACTATGCTGTTAATATCCTTACCTTCTATGGACAGCTGTCCCACCAGGAAACCTGTACGATGTCTGTACATTGTCCAGTTTGCTTTTTTATAGTTGTGTGACATATTAATTGTTAGTGAAATTGGGAATGTGTGGCATATTTAATTGTTAGTGAAATTTGGAGTGTGTGACTTATTAATTGTTAGTGAAATTTGGAGTGTGTGACATATTTAATTGTTAGTGAAAGTGGGAGTGTGTGACTTATTAATTGTTAGTGAAATTTAGGGTGTGTGACTTATTAATTGTTAGTGAAATGTGGAGTGTGTGACTTATTAATTGTTAGTGAAATTTGGAGTGTGTGACTTATTAATTGTTAGTGAAATTTGGAGTGTGTGACATATTTAATTGTTAGTGAAAGTGGGAGTGTATTTATGAGTGTGATTTATGAATTGTTAATGAAATTATCCATTTAACAGTTCCCATTCTACAGTCGTACTGCACCCCTGGATAATAATTTGGAAAGATTTATGTGCTCTTACTTTTTTATCTCCCCTAGAACCGAACAGCCTATGCCAGAATCCTGTATCCTTCACTCTTGGCACTTTTTATTCCCTCCCCCCATCCTCTTATCCTTCCGACCTTTTCATCTCATGTCATGTTTAATTTCTTTCTTCTATAAATCAGTAGTGATCAGTACTGTTATAATGAATGAATGAATGAATGATCTTTATTTTAAAAAAATACACATTCTGCCATTTATACTCCATTTTTCATTATTCCCACACACTCGATTTAATAAGGTATACAAAATTACATGAATATATGTATAGACACACACGCATATATATATATATATATATATATATATATATATATATTATTATATATATATATATATATATATATATATATATATATATATATTATATACCCTCATTTATGCATGCGAAAGATGGAAAACAACTAAAGAAATAGAAAAGAAATTAGATTCTTTTGAAAACAAATGACTAAGGAAAATACTCGGCATCAAGTGGAACGAATTCAACAACAATGCAGAGATAAGACACATGACTGAACAACAACCAGTCTCATGGGTGATCAGGAAAAGGAGATGGACATATGTTGGTCACTTGATGAGAAGAAACGATCAGAGAATCCCGAAACAAGCTATCAAGTGGAACACAACAGGCCGAAGAAAAAGACGCAGACCGCGTGAAACTCTAAAGAGGACAGTGTTAAGAGAGGCCAAATTAACAGGCATAAAATCCCTTGATGAGGTTGAAAGACTCGCCGAAGACAGGAAAAATTGGCGAACTACTTTGCGAGCCCTATGTGACGTTTAACAGCACGGGAATGATATAAAATATAAGTTAAGATATATATAAGAAAGCAACATGAAACTATACGAAATATAAGTATACAGATTGCATGGAAAAAATCTAAGAGTGCAAGATGAAAATATTAAATTCACAAATATAAGATAATGAACAACATAAGAGGTAACTCATCTAACAAGATAAGGCACGCGCACATATACCTGCACACACAACACATTTTCAATGGAGATCTTCTGACACTCCACTCTCGCATATTTACGAAGATAATTTCTAACAAGATACAAGATCTAACAAAGTATGTTTAGAACTATGTTCTTTTAGAACAGAACTCGGTGGCCGTCAAGTTGTGGTATGAGAAGCTATTAGATATTCTACGGAAGCATATAGTTACAAGCATAAGAAATCTTGAACAGTACAGGACATCTAGAACAGTACAGGACATCAAGAACAGTACAGGACATCTAGAACAAACATCTATCTCGATGAAAGAACAAGTCATTATCCGGTACTCAAAGATTCACCCAGAAATTAGTCAGTTATAACGACATTTAAAGGAATATGTTATTGACAGCTTCGTGACAAGACAGCATTTAGCCCATTTTTAAAAAAATCTACAAGTATTAAATAAAAGCTGATGAAATACTATAGAATCTAATTCTCGTCAAAAGCACTTGATTCTCTAGTTTCTTAACCCTCAGTTTCTCAGTCCCCACCCACCTGCCCCATCCCCCTTTTATATAGGTTTATTTAATACACACACACAAGTGTGGACGATCTGGGCTTAGGTCGAGGGGTGTACGACATTGGCCGGACCGTAATCGTCCACGTGATTGGGTAGACGTTTCATGGGTAGTGTATATTTGAACATTGTCTTGCATTATGTATATTAGGCATGGCCAGGCGATGTCATGTTTTCGTTGCGCTTATGGATGGGCTGTAAATTCCTGTATATTATTGTGATTGTTTAGTTATATTCTGCCCTTGCCCACCTCATGAAGTGTAGATTGTATAGTAAGAGTTAAGTTGTAATGTAGGGTTCGTGATATTATATGTAGAGATGAAAATTATGTGTCTGATTTCGCTGCGATTATTCTGCAAAATGGATTGGTAACCTGCATGATTTTTACATGCTCTTCTTGTATATTGCCCGTGTGTTTGCATCATACAGATTATATTGATGTATGTCATGGCAGCTATGGCTGCGGAGATTAAAGTGAAGATGCACATATACCCGTAGTGGGAGCCACATGGCGGGCTCAGAGAGCTCGGGACTTTAGGTCCATCGTTTTCATAATATTAATAATGTAGTTTCATTATCATATGTTATTATGCTTCGCTTATTTTGCATTGTCGTTGATTGTTCGTATATTGATTTTCCATTATTGATGAATATGTCTTGATGTCATGTTGATTTGTCAGTGACAGTTTGTATGTGGTTATTGTGGTTAAATTTGTGAGATTAAATTTGGTGTATTATTGATTTATGACTTAGTGATTTGTATTGATTGTATTGGTTGAGCTGATTTATACACAGTTAGCATACGATAGGCCAAGAAAGGGGGGAACTTGGGTTGGTGAGGGAGTATGACTGTCCTCTAGTACTGTACTACATGCCAAGGGGATTGTTGGTTTGTAAACCATTTTCATAAAAATTTCCTCCCAATATTGGTAACATGTAAACATGCATCAACAAGTTTTACACACGGACACACACACACACATGTATGTATTGTGCCTTAAGTGCCCAAGATACATGGCACTGATAGTCGGTCCTTCGATATATTTTCATGGTTGTCTCCCATGTCAGTCCTGTTTACCGGAGAATGCGGGTGTGCCTGTACACGTCTTCATGTCTCTTTGCATCTTCTCGCGCTTCTTTAACCCTTTAGAGCCCACATCAAAACTGTTCCTGGTAAAGATTCGCCTATCATTCTCATAGAGTGGCAAATTCATTCCAACCTTCTCTCTTAATCACTGCTGACAGTGGTGTCATGTGTGCTCTTTTGACAAGAGGTCATTACTTAAGTTTTTTTTTAAAATCAGAACACTGCTTGTATCTCACGCAAACAGTTGGTTTGGAAGGTGTCAATTGCACGTGCTGTTGTCTGCGTTTTTCCAGAGTTCGCTGGCGTTTAGTAAAACATTTAAAACACTCATAAAATATTCTACATTTGGTACTATGGCTTATCTTTTTTTGGATCTCCAAACATGGCTGACTTTTTATAACTGTTGAACATGATGTCATATCGTTGATTTCACTGTTGCTAAGAGACCCTATCCTATTTTTGTATACATAAGATCAAATCAAGAAAATGTGCTATTAAAGCCACCAGGGAATGGATCAAATCTGACAACACGATTCAAAACTGCATCTTCTCAATACAGGTTCAGTAACTCTGTATTGAAGCTTTAGTTGCAAAACGTAATAACCTTACATGTTGCTAGGCACGCCACTTATAGACAAGCTACATTCACTATCGTTCTCGTTGAAACGAAAGAGAGCAAAACACAGGGCTATGAGATGAATACTAGATCAATGCACATACTGCACTTTATATGAATATAAGATCAATGCACATACTGTCCTTGAGATGAATATTAGATCAATGCACATACTGCACTTTGTTCCAGTGCAAATATTACAGACACTACATACTATTGGACACTATACACAGTTCTTGGATGGCTGAGGCGGAGGATACAATAAAGTCAGTTTGCATCCTAGATGAGGTGCCTAAAGGCGATGACTGGGTTACGGGTACAGGACCGACCTCAGCTAACAAAGGTTATTATACAGAAGGGCCGTGAATGTCGAGACTGGGGGGCTGGAGCAGTTGAACTTTTGGTTCAAGAGCTCATCCAACATCGCTGTAGGTCTTCCTACGGGGTAATATACACAGATGGCTCAGTGGCTTGGAACAGCAGAAGTGGTTGGGGTTTTGTTGTCTACCGAAATGGAATGGTCGTGGCACAGGGTTCGGGAGCCTCTGAAATCACTACATCAAGCATGAGAATGGAAACTGAGGCGGTGTCGGAAGCAAAGGAACGGTTAGTTTCTCATGATGTGGTTAACTGTGACGGATTCACAGAGTATGCTCCGTAATATTGAGAATTTTCTTCGCAAAGAATGGCTTCAGCTGTTAAGCTGTGACAAGCCTAAAGTGGCTTTACTGTCCAGGGCATGCAGGAGTACATATCAATGATGTGGCAGATAGACTTGCTAGACAGGCTAAAATAAACGGCAGACTGACAATGGACAAAGGGGACATTGCTAGGGCTGTACTTGGACAGACTGCGAGAAAATGAAGAGCAGGAATGGAAGAACAATGTAGCTGTGAAGAGATTGCTGGAGCTAGGACAAATGAGAGACGCTGGCAGGAAATCCGAACTCTGTGGCAGAAAACGCATCGTAAACAACCAACAATTGACAGGAACTATTAGACATACATACTCTTGGATGGATGCTGGAGCATGCGGTGAAGCATATGTTAGGGTGTCCCGAATGTAGTGAAGCCGGAGTCTGAATTTTGAATTTTGAACTTTATACACGACTGACTGCCTGTTAGCGTAACATAAGATAAATCAAAAAGAGAACTAATAATAGAAAATATGAAATATAATAATGCACCAACTTGTAACTCACTTCACCGAAGATTAAGTTTCCTAAAAAGTTCTAAGCTTTAGTCTCTATGTTGACACTGCAAAGCACAAAGATAAAGTTAAGTATTTGTTTTCTTAACAATTTGGCGAGATGGAAAACCCCCTGCGGTCACCCACGCAGGTCCGTAGAGAGCCAGGACTGGCCCCAAGGGTCAGTTATTATCGGGTCCCCTGTCCAAGCTGTAGGCTGACAGGTCTTGGGTTCTGTTTCCAATAATAGAGAAGAGAAAAAAAAATAGTCGGGTCTTCTCCACTGTCTACACCCCAGGATGGTACAACCCTGCCCCACCCCTCCCTCTCAGTTGGGCCTGCGTTTACGTGCTAATATAATTGAAAAGTGCAACTAAAAAAAAAAGGGAGAGATAGAGTTAAAGAACTTTCGGCAGAAATTATGTTTGTCTGCTTGTTTGTTCTGTCTGGCTGTTTGTTCTCTTTGGTTGTTTGTTCCATCTAACTCATTGTTTGTTCTGTCTGGCTGTTTGATCTCTGTCGTTGTTTGTTTCATCTAACTCATTGTTTGTTCTGTACGCGCTGCTTGTTTTCCCTGACTGTTTGTTATATCTGCCTGTTTGTTCCGAATGGTTGTTTGTTTTCTGTCTGTTCCGTGTTTTGTACATGTGCCATTCTGTCTACGCATTTTGTTCTGTTTGGTTATGTGTGTTGTCTGGCTGTTTGTTTCGTCTGATTGTCTGTCCTGTCTGTGCTGCTTGTTTTGCCTGGCTGTTTGTTCTGTCCGGCTGTATTTTCCTGGGGGGGGGGGGGGGGGGGGGTTGTCTGTCTGTCTGTCTGTATGTCTGCGCTATTTTATGTTACTAAATTAAGGAATAATAATTTAGAAAGCTGATTTTAATGTTTCAGTTTTCAAGATAATTAATCATCACCATGTGCCCCATTCACTGAGTATGTTGACTGTGTAAGCCCCCAGCAAATTCTTTCTCTGGGATTACCGGTACCCTTAGCTGTCTCATATTTTGATGTTTCATAACTTTCTCTACACTTGATGTTATTCTATAAGAAACTACATCACATCTTAATGGTTTCTTTCCATTCTGTAAATTTCTTTCTCTTTCTCTTTGTCCTAGATAAAATAGTCTCCTGTAAGTTACCAAATCTATTAATATGTCCAAAATACTTTAAAGTTCTGTCATATTCATTTATTCATTTCACGAAATATCCAGCGAATAATGACTGTCTCGTTATCATTTTTAAAATTAGTTTTCAATGTCTTACAATTTCTTTGGGGGATTTCTTCACTTATTATTTCGTTGCATTATTATCGCTTTTAAGTTTCAGTTGTTCCAACAATTCTTCGGTTGTCTCCCTTTGGGTCATGGTAATTTTTCTACTGCACACACTTTTTTTTTAAACTGTGAAATAAGTTGATTGTGCCTAGCACAAGACATCTCTCATCTTCAATTAGCGTGCTGTTTGGCTGAGAGAAATTATTTGAATTATATTTCAACATTGATTTGTGCTATTTAAGGGAAAAAAAATTATTTGTACTTTTCCCAGAGCTGCCTGCATAATCCGATTTTGGTGAAATGTTTTCGTTTCTTGTTGTTTATTTTCGTGCCCGTTAGCTGATGTGTGTTATCACGTGGTGAGAATGTGTGTGTGTTATCACGTGGTGAGAATGTGTGTGTGTTATCACGTGGTGAGAATGTGTGTGTGTTATCACGTGGTGAGAATGTGTGTTATCACGAGGTGAGAATGTGTGTGTGTTATCACGTGGTGAGAATGTGTGTGTTATCACAAGGTGAGAATGTGTGTGTGTTATCACGTGGTGAGAATGTGTGTGTTATCACGTGGTGAGAATATGTGTGTGTTATCACGTGGTGAGAATGTGTATGTTATCACGTGGTGAGAATGTGTGTGTTATCACGTGGTGAGAATGTGTGTGTGTTATCACGTGGTGAGAATGTGTGTGTGTTATCACGTGGTGAGAATGTGTGTGCTATCACGAGGTGAGAATGTGTATGTGTTATCACGAGGTGAGAATGTGTGTGTGTTATCACGTGGTGAGAATGTGTGTGTTATCACGAGGTGAGAATGTGTATGTTATCACGTGGTGAGAATGTGTGTGTGTTATCACGTGGTGAGAATGTGTGTTATCACGTGGTGAGAAAGTGTATGTGTTATCACGTGGTGAGAATGTGTGTGTTATCACGTGGTGATAATGTGTATGTGTTATCACGTGGTGAGAATGTGTGTGTTATCACGTGGTGATAATGTGTGTGTTATCACGTGGTGAGAATGTGTGTGTGTTATCACGTGGTGAGAATGTGTGTTATCACGTGGTGAGAATGTGTATGTGTTATCACGTGGTGATAATGTGTGTGTTATCACGTGGTGATAATGTGTATGTGTTATCACGTGGTGAGAATGTGTGTGTTATCACGTGGTGATAATGTGTGTGTTATCACGTGGTGAGAATGTGTGTGTTATCACGTGGTGAGAATGTGTGTTATCACGTGGTGAGAATGGTATGTGTTATCACGTGGTGAGAATGTGTGTGTTATCACGTGGTGATAATGTGTGTGTTATCACGTGGTGAGAATGTGTGTGTGTTATCACGTGGTGAGAATGTGTACACTGATGTTCCGCAAGAATAAACAAAAGGGGTGGGGACTAGAAAATAAAGAAACGAACGCTCAATGTGCTGAATGTGTTGTTCTCGCTGGCCAAGTATTAACCCTTCTAGTTCTAAACAAACAAGACGAATGAGCGTATCTAGTGCATTAATGTGTTCACTAGGATTATCTTTAAGATATAGAGCATTGTTTTCCTAAAAAAAACAAAACAATAAACAGACCATTACAGGACCAATGGAGATGTAGTTCCATACAAGAATGTTAAGTACACCACGGACAAATAAGATAACAAACAGGGAGTGTCTAAGAAAAGCAAATGTAGAAAGGAACCTTAATAGATCCATAAGAAAACGACAGTCATCACTCATTGGACATATAATGACAAGGGGCGGGGCTCCAAAACGTCATAACATCAGGAACTGATTTCATGTCATAAATGGGAAGAGAGGCAGGGGACTACAAAAAGCAAAAAGGGGAAAAAATCCTGAATAGTCTAACGCGACTGCACAATAAAAAGCCACAAAGTGAGCGGATGGAAAATATCAAGAATCCAGATCTGTTGGAAACAAATTCCCCCATCGCAGTTGATGATGATAAAGCTTCCAAGAGATTTTATAACGGATGATCGAAGGGCGATAACAATGAGAAATCTATGCGGGCGGATAATTGCAGATTTTAAAAAAAAAAGGCCCCGTACTTCAGAGATAAAAGGATTCAGAATCATTGTAGACGTAGGTAGGTAACCTGATAGTCAGTCACCATTCGTAGAAAACTGATCATTAAAGTGTGGCAGATTGGAATGTTTCATAAACTGGATACTATAATTATACATTTCTTAACTTTTTCGTGAAGGTGTATCCTAGCAGCAACTAGAAAACAAAGGCGTGATAGCAGACACGGACTGGTAGCACCGCTTTTATCTTGAGATAGCAGACACGGACTGGTAGCACTGCTTTTATCTTGAGATAGTAGACACGGACTGGTAGCACTGCTTATTGTCTTCAGTTAGCAGACACCGATTGGTAGCACTGCTTTTATCTTGAGATAGCAGACACGGACTGGTAGCACTGCTTTTATCTTGAGATAGCAGACACGGACTGGTAGCACTGCTTATTGTCTTCAGTTAGCAGACACGGACTGGTAGCACTGCTTTTATCTTGAGATAGCAGACACGGACTGGTAGCACTGCTTTTATCTTGAGATAGCAGACACGGACTGGTAGCACTGCTTTTATCTTGAGATAGCAGACACGGACTGGTAGCACTGCTTTTATCTTGAGATAGCAGACACGGACTGGTAGCACTGCTTTTATCTTGAGATAGCAGACACGGACTGGTAGCACTGCTTTTATCTTGAGATAGCAGACACGGACTGGTAGCACTGCTTATTGTCTTCAGTTAGCAGACACCGATTGGTAGCACCGTTTATTGTCTTGAGATAGCAGACACGGACTGGTAGCACTGCTTTTATCTCGAGATAGCAGACACGGACTGGTAGCACTGCTTATTGTCTTCAGTTAGCAGACACCGATTGGTAGCACCGTTTATTGTCTTGAGATAGCAGACATGGACTGGTAGCACTGCTTTTATCTTGAGATAACAGACAAGGACTCGTAGCAATGCTTATTGTCTTGAGATAGCAGACACAGACTAGTAGCAACGCTTATTGTCTTGAGATAGCAGACACAGACTCGTAACAACGCCTATTGTCTTGAGATAGCAGACACAGACTAGTAGCAACGTTTATTGTCTTGAGATAGCAGACACAGACTCGTAACAACGCCTATTGTCTTGAGATAGCAGACACAGACTAGTAGCAACGCTTATTGTCTTGAGATAGCAGACACAGACTAGTAGCAACGCTTATTGTCTTGAGATAGCAGACACGAACTCATAGCACTGCTTATTGTCTTGAGATAGCAGACACAGACTTGTAGCAACGTTTATTGTCTTGAGATAACAGACAAAGACTAGTAGCAACGCTTATTGTCTTGAGATAGCAGACACAGACTAGTAGCAACGCTTATTGTATGGAGATAGCAGACACGAACTCATAGCACTGCTTATTGTCTTGAGTTAACAGATATGGACTAGTAGAAATGCTAATTATCTCGATACAGCAGACACGGAGTAATAGCGATGCTTATCGTCTTGAGATAGCAGACATGGACTAGTAGCAACGCTTTTATCTTCAGGTAGAAGACACGGAATCATAGCACTGCTTATTGTCTTGAGATAGCGGACACGGATTGCGCTTATTGTCTTGAGGTAGCAGACATGGACTGGTAGCACCGCTTACTGCCATGAGGTAGCAGACATGGACTGGTAGCACCGATTATTGTCTTGAGATAGTAGACATGGACTGGTAGTACCGTATTACTGCCATGAGGTAGCAGACATGGATTGGTAGCACCGATTATTGTATTGAGATAGTAGACACGGACTGGTAGCACCGCACAATGTCTTGAGGTAGCAGACATGGACTGGTAGCATCGCTTATTGTCTTGAGGTAAATGACACGGAATTGTAGCACCACTTATTGTCTTGAGATAGCAGACACGGACTGCGCTTATTGTCTTGAGGTAGCAGACATGGACTGGTAGCACCGCTTACTGCCATGAGGTAGCAGACAGACTGGTAGCACCGCTTACTGCCATGAGGTAGCAGACAGCACCACTTACTGCCATGAGGTAGCAAACATGGACTGGTAGCACCACTTACTGCCATGAGGTAGCAAACATGGACTGGTAGCACCACTTACTGCCATGAGGTAGCAAACATGGACTGGTAGCACCACTTACTGCCATGAGGTAGCAGACAGACTGGTAGCACCACTTACTATCATGAGGTAGCAGACAGACTGGTAGCACCACTTACTGCCATGAGGTAGCAGACAGACTGGTAGCACTACTTACTATCATGAGGTAGCAGACAGACTGGTAGCACCACTTACTGCCATGAGGTAGCAGACAGACTGGTAGCACCACTTACTATCATGAGGTAGCAGACAGACTGGTAGTTCCACTTACTGCCATGAGGTAGCAAACATGGACTGGTAGCACCACTTACTGCCATGAGCTAGCAGACAGCACCGCTTACTGCCATGAGGTAGCAGAGAGACTGATAGCACCGCTTATTGTCTTGAGATAGCAGACACGGACTGGTAGCACCACTTATTGTCTTGATGTAGCAGATCCGGACTGGTAGTACTGCTTGCTGCCATGAGGTAGCAGACAGACTGGTAGCACCACTTACTGTCTTGAGGTAGCAGACACGAATGGTAACACCGCTTACTGTCACAAGATAGCAGACACAGAATGGCACCACATATTGTCTTGAGATAGCAGACACAGAATGGCACCACATATTGTCTTGAAATAGCAGACACAGAATGGCACCACATATTGTCTTGAGATAGCAGACACAGAATGGCACCACTTATTGTCTTGAAATAGCAGACACAGAATGGCACCACATATTGTCTTGAGATAGCAGACACAGAATGGCACCACATATTGTCTTGAAATAGCAGACACAGAATGGCACCACATATTGTCTTGAGATAGCAGACACAGAATGGCACCACTTATTGTCTTGAAAAAGCAGACACAGAATGGCACCACATATTGTCTTGAGATAGCAGACACAGAATGGCACCACATATTGTCTTGAGACAGCAGATGAACCTAAGCAGACAATGAGTGTGTATGTGTAAGTAAGGAAATTTGGAAATGTTGCAAAAGTTTTATTATTCAAGTGTTCCAACAGAACAGTTCTTTCTGTATAAAACATCTGACTCTTAAGTGAACTACATGAGTTAGAACAATTTTATTCATAACAACACCAAATTCAAAACAGAACATATATATCAAAACAGAATATTTAATTCATAAAAGAACACCTACAAAAGAGATTATCATACATAAAATATGATAGCATTTGTATTTGTTCTATAGGGCATGCCATGTTTCCTTTCATTTCTGTGCCTACTTTTGTCTATAACCATATGATTAATTCTGCATGTTGGCAAACATAATTAAACATATTTACAATAACATACATATCATAATCACCTGAGCTATCTCTTGGAGCCTCTCAACTGAATTGTGATTGGGCATGAAGCTGTTAATTACCAGCCATTTCTCATTTTTGTTATAAATGATAGCGCAAACAAACATATAAAACATTATGAGACTTAATAAAAACATACAATAATCAGGTCAATACATCATTTAGGTTTATTACCTCCTCAATATGTGGTCTTTGTATACATTTTCCTGTGTTAGTCCTCAATGAAGACTGGCCAAAATGAATTTCCAGTGTTTCAGTCTTGCTTTTATAGAACACCATGGAAAAATGTTGTCTCGTATATCTCTTTATAACGTCCTCGGTCCATATCACTTCCTTCTTACCTTTTCCCTTCAAAAGAATGGCTCTTTGTATGTCAGAAAACAGTTCAGAAACAGGTATATGTTATATGTTTATGGATATTAGTCAGCATCATTTTGCTAGGTAGCAAATTACCTCCAAAACTGTTTTAAGTTTACTTAAAGTTTACTTTAAGTTTACTTAACCATTTGCTGTGTTCTGATACAGTGGGCAAAATATTTCTCTTCTCTATTATCTGTGTCTTTCATTTCATTTGACTGAGAAAAAAGAAAGAAAATCTTGAATGTAAAAAGTTCAATGTAAATTTACTTAAATCTTATAAAGCACTCTTAATCCCTTAGTCCTGAAAGCTAAGTCTCTACAACAATCACTTCTGACATAATTTATGTGTGGAGAAAAGCTTTATATACATATACATGAATGTCCACTTTGTTGGCAGATAATCTACCTTTCAGTTGTACAAAATTTTACTCCTCAGCTCAGCTACAATTTTGAAAATTTGTAAAAGTTTGTTTTTAACAATGCAAATGAATGAGATCAAGTTATGAAACACTGCAAATTTCTCCACGAAAATAAAGCTGAAATGTAATATTCTCCAAAATTACAGTTGTAAATTTTTACAAACTTATTGCTGATACACTGCAATTTTCTCCAAATATAAGAGTGAAATGCTGTAAATTTCTCCAAATTTGTGAGTAAAACACTGTAACATTCTCCAAATCTGTGAGTAAAACACTGTAACATTCTCCAAATCTGTGAGTGAAACACTGTAACATTCTCCAAATCTGTGAGTGAAACACTGTAACATTCTCCAAATCTGTGAGTAAAACACTGTAACATTTTCCAAATCTGTGAGTAAAACACTGTAACATTCTCCAAATCTGTGAGTAAAACACTGTAACATTCTCCAAACCTGTGAGTAAAACACTGTGACTTTCTCCAAACCTTTGAGTAAAACACTGTAACATTCTCCAAATCTGTGAGTGAAACACTGTAACATTCTCCAAATCTGTGAGTGAAACACTGTAACATTCTTCAAATTTGTGAGTGAAACACTGTAACATTCTCCATATCTGTGAGTAAAACACTAACATTCTCCAAATCTGTGAGTGAAACACTGTAACTTTCTCCAAATCTGTGAGTAAAACACTAACATTCTCCAAATCTGTGAGTGAAACACTGTAACTTTCTCCAAATCTGTGAGTAAAACACTGTAACATTCTCCAAATCTGTAAGTGAAACACTGTAACATTCTCCAAATCTGTGAGTAAAATAATGTAACATTCTCCAAATCTGTGAGTAAAACACTAACTTTCTCCAAATCTGTGTGTAAAATACTGTGACCTTCTCAAAATCTGTGAGCAAAACACTGTAAATTTCTCCAAATCTGTGAGTAAAACACTGTAAATTTCTCCAAATCTGTGAGTAAAACACTGTAACTTTCTCCAAATCTGTGAGTAAAGCACTGTGACCTTCTCAAAATCTATGACTAAAACACTAACTTTATCCAAATCTGTGAGTGAAACACTGTAACATTCTCCAAATCTGTGAGTAAAACACTAATTTTGTCCAAATCTGTGAGTAAAACACTAACATTCTCCAAATATGTGAGTAAAACACTGTAACTTTCTCCAAATCTGTGAGTAAAACACTGTAACATTCTCCAAATCTATGATTGAAACACTGTAACATTTTTCAAATCTGCAAGTAAAACACTGCAACTTTCTCCAAATCTAGAAGGGAAAATGTAACTTTCTCCAAATCTAGAAGGGAAAATGTAACTTTCTCCAAAACTAGAAGGGAAACTGTAACTTTCTCCAAATCTAGAAGGGAAACTGTAACTTTCTCCAAATCTAGAAGGGAAACTGCAACTTTCTCCAAACCTATGAGCAAAATCCTCACAGATAAATGAACCAAAGAATGCACCCTTGCCACATAAAGCTATTTAAGAAAGACTGTGAGGGTGTTATACATTTTTCCAGAACTCTTACAGGTGAGTTTGAAGGTGTTATACATCATTTTTTCCAGAACTCTTGCAGGTGAGTTTGAAGGTGTTACAGACCAGTTCTCCTCAAGCAGTCTTGTAATAAAATTAACCCTTTTGCTACGACAACTGTGCAAATAATGACCTCATGGAACACTGCAAATAGGTCTGTGGTGTTTCTTACACATTCTACAGCAGACTATTAACGTGTGAACATCTTAACTCTTAACTAACCATAGGATGTGTAAAAGTTTTTCAAATATTTAAAAAATAAAATAACTGTAGCCACACGGTTTTGTTTCATAGATGGGAGTTCAGAATTTTAAAGAAAAATGTTCACACATGTCATGTATGTCTTTCTGTAGGGTTCGAGCTAAGCATACACTTCGTATCACCAAACATGATATATGAACACTTTAAAAGCACTGACACAGAGAACAGTGGTACGACATTTGTTGCAGCAGAAGGGTTAATTATAATGTGAAAAAAAAATTATAATAAGAAAAAAAAAATGTGTTCTGTTGACAGAAAACTGAAGTGAACCAGAAGCAAAGCTTTCTCTGACCCTACAGAGCTGAGGAAAGTTAATGAGCATGGTTGTTTTTTATAAAGAAGACAGAAATAAGAAGGAAAAATGGTGCAGTATTCTGCTGGAGTAAATAATCAGATGAAGCAGAGAAAATAAACAGTAACAACATTCTCATTCAACAAACTTCTTGTTCATCACCAACATCTTTCTCTTGTCTCACACAGACTGGTTCTCTGGTCTTACACATACTGATTCTCTCATCTCACATGAACTGATTCTCTCATCTCACATGAACTGATTCTCTCATCTCACATGTATTGATTCTCTCATCTCACACGCACAGATTCTCTCAACTCACACGCACTGATTCTCTCATCTCACATGTACTGATTTTATCATCTCACACACACTGATCCTCTCATCTCACACACACTGATTCTCTCATCTCTCACATGCACAGATTCCCTCATCCGACAAGAAACTGATTCCATCATCTCACATATTCTGATTTCTTTTCATACTTTACCCAGACATCATTCTTTCTCAGAATCTCAATTCCAAAAGAATTAAAATGCACTCATACATCTGTCATGCACTCTGCTCACTGCACCAGAGCACTGACCCAACACAGAAGGTGTATGTGTAATTCCCACTGTGTGAACCTAGACAGAGTGACAACTGCCCAATAAAAAATGGACACATCACCAGAGACACCCAACCTGCTTTTTCCCACTATACTCTGAGTAGACTGAAACACAAAAAGAAAACTTCCTGCAAATTTTGACATATGAAACTTAAATCACAAATGCTAAACAGAAAGACTGTAAACATATATATGTGTACAGATGCGTGTGTGTTTTCTATAAACTGGAAATGGTTAACATCTCTCACACACCTTACAATGTGGCTAAAGTAAGCACTATATGTTCCACAGATCAGCCAAAGTGAACATATATGTTCCATATGCTAGCCAAAGTAAACATTTATTTTCCACAAACTGTTTGAAGTAAGCACATACAGGTCCCACATACCAACAAAAGTAGACACGTGTTTCACAGACTGCCCAAATTAACACATATACTGCTCCACAACTGACCAAAGTAACACAAATATGTTCAACAAACTGATTAAAGTAACACAAACATGTTCAACAAACTGATCAAAGTAACACAAACATGTTCAACAAACTGATCAAAGAAACACAAACATGTTCAACAAACTGATCAAAGAAACACAAATATTGTTGCACAAACTGTCCAAAGTAAACACATATATTTTCCTAATATTTATACTATTTCTGTAATTCCTCTTTCTAAATTTGCATCACTGACTTGCCCCAGACAGAAACAATGACAAAACATTGATGATCCGAGAGCACCTTATACATTTATCTTGTACAAAATATGAGTGCATGTTGACAACAATTTTTTTAAAACACGTACATCTGAAAGAATATAATCCCCTCTAAAATGAAGCTGAAGCACTGTTTCATGCCTTGAAGGCCATAGTGTTAGCCCCAACATGTTCCTTGACCTATCACACACCAGAGGTGACGTTTTTAGCATCGCACCTGGTCATCTTTCCTCCCATTATCCAAGTGAAAACCAGGTACCCATTTTTTTAAACTAAGCTACCTGGACCACATCTGACTAGAATCAAACCATCAGAATCATAACCAAGGACACTAAATGCTTAGCTACTTGGACACAGATGATCAGGTGTGAAATTAAAAATAGCACAGCCACTGACCCAACCGGAAGAACTGGGTACCAAAGTTCTCCTGAGAGGAAAGGATACAGACTCCCTACCTTACAACGCTGTGGCCTAGAAATGTAAAAGCACTAATACTTGACACCCCCTCTGCATGAAAATGCTATGGCACTTTCAAAGATTTCACAGACAGTCAATGACTGGCAGAAAGAATGTTCCAGAAGAAGTGATAATCAAGTGAATGTTTCTGGTTAATGTTTAACTTCAGCTACTCAATTTTACAAACTAATACTACAACAGTTTTTACTTTTTCCTCTTTTATTTGTGCATAAACACACAACAGGGAGAACAAGTACAGAAACAAGATGGCTGCTTGCATATGCAAATCAAATCTATTTAAAATGAGAAGTAAATTTTAATGAATCAAACAAGTCATTACTAATGAATGTATTCAGTGAAAGTTTTGATATTTTTTTTTCTTCTTAAAATGATACCTTCAACTTGATCTATTTTTAAGCTTACAAAAATACACCACTTTCAGAAAGCAGCCATTCCAAAGAGGTCTTTAATCATAAGAAAACATAAAACTTATGAATGCAAAGGAAACCTTCTGCTGCATCAAGGATCACTAACTCAGAGTAAATTCACAGACTCAACATAATCCACTACCTGAAAATGTAATCAGTCAAGAATCAAATCATTCCACAGTTTGCAGCAGGTATGAAAATTACCATATGAGATACAAGTTCTGCACAAAAAGCTGAATCCTGATGAGACATTACAAAGAATAGTAAAACAAAAACAGTTTTAAGGATACCCACAAGAGCAAGGCAATACAAAAGTTGTTTGGATGTAAGTTATAAAAAAACCTGTCCAGAAAGTCAGACATATTAAGCAGGACTTTGAGGAAAAAAAAAGAAACAAATTAATCAGCAGCAGTAAAAACTTTAGCAAAGAGAAAAATGTTACAGCAAACTGGACCACATTATTTATTCAGCAATCTTTATTAGCCACAGAAAGAAACCAAAATCAAAATCCATCTAGAATTACATTAGACCAACCTGGCAATAATACCTATAACAATGTAGGTAAATTCCAAACCAAATAGAAGAAAACTGAATATGGCATTATTAATATTGCCAAGGGGAAAAAAACACACAAACCTTCATAACCAAACATACACAGTTACGTGACTATGAAAGTAAACACTAGTTTTTGTTTTAATTTCTGAGGCTCTGCATTTGTCAAAACCCCTCACAAGCCCATCTTCTTTCTCAATAAATTGGAAAAAAAAAAAAGAAGAAAAAAAAACTCGGAAAATTCCATCTTTCAGTAAAAACACACAATCTATAAAATTTGATCTACATGTTGTTCTATAAAAATCTATTCTTTAGCAGTAAAATAATGTCATGACAAAAGCACATATACATGGTTTAAAAGGCAAGAGGAAGTTAAACGCCTGAGGATTGTTGAAATAAAGTTATTTAAATTATGAGACACATTCTGCCAGAATAAATATGATTATATCAAACAATGACAGAATAATGAAAAAAAAATGTTGATATTAGTAAGAAAACATCATGAGTCTTTTTTTTTCCGTGTCAAGAACCCGTTCAAACTCCTCTGTAACATATATCTTCAGCCAGTAAAGGTGATCTCCGAGTCCTCCGAAAAACTACAAATGAAACAAGAAATGAAACAAAACATAAATCTAGGTTTAATACTCTTCCGCCCAAGGGTTCTCCTCCAGGTATGCATCAATGACCTCCTTCAATGTAAAGTTTGGAATCAACTGCTCTTGGGTCAGATCTGTACGGGTTACTGGGTCAAAATGTCCTACTCTCTGAAATGCAGAACAAATGATAAATGAAATATGAGGACAAAACATTGGGTAAAAAAAAAAAAAGGGCAGACCTGTCTGTAGAACTGTCAAGCACTGACATGTAAATTAAATGAGTGATGACAAATATTCAATCGAAAACTCTTTTCATGCCATCAGCCACTTAAGAGATTCAGACAAGATGTAAGTGTGCTAGTGGAAGAAATGTCCCACAGATAGCTAACATCTGCTTCGGGGGTGGGGGGTGAAGATGCCCAATGAGGCAATAAGCGACCCATAGCTGACCAAGACCCTGTCCCACCTCTCCGTGGTAACCCCAGTAAACAGGCCTAGACTGGAAAATGGGGCAGGGAGATCACCATAGTCCCCATGGTGGCGGAGTCTGCTAAAGAAGCATTGCACATCCCCTGCTTTTTAGCTGTACTCCGGGACTGAAAAAGTAGCCGCCATAACCTGCTCCCACGCCGATACGATGCTGTGCCTCAACATCTCTACAGCATTGGGTGCAAAGAACAACAGCTCGCAGTTACAGGGAGTTCATACAAGTATAAGTACAAATATGCTTCAAAACTGTCCACTAAGATGACCAGTGTTGCTATCTAATAGAACTGCATCATAAAGATATTACGACAGGTAAATTCTCACCTGTAGGACCAAGTCACTAATAAATGAGACAGAAATTCTAACCTTAATTCCAAATCACTAGTAAATAAAGATAAAAATTCTTACCTTCAAGTCCAAACCACTAGCATATGTGACAGATATTCTAATCTGTAAGTTCAAATCAGTATACAGAACATGCAAGGAAGGGAGATGGACTGAAGGTACGGCTGTCTGGAACAGTGAACCACAGCTGGCCTCAACTGTCCCACCTCTCCACAGACACTTCCAGTAACAGGCTCAGTTTGGTCAACAGGACAAGTACCATTATGGCAGTGGAGTCTGTTAAGAAGTACTGCACCTTCTCCTGCTATTTTAGCCTCACCCTAGTTCCACAAGCTAGCTACTCTAAACCTCTCCTCACTCAAAACCATGGTTGTAATTGAACAATCTCACAACACTGGCTGCAAAGAACATTCTCTTTGTAGTTCCAGCAAGACAGAACAAGAACAAATAGAACAAGAACAAACAGAAGGAACATGAGCAAGAAGATAGAACATATGGTATACAGAACACTACCTTGAAAGATGCCATCTTGCTAGCTCTATATATATGAAATACAAAAGAATGTTTAGAAAGAGTTACAATACCAAGTACCAGAAGGCAATACTGATTGGTTACAATAAGACAAAGATAGTCTCATAGCAAATGCTGTAGGGGATGAAGTGTTAGAGACCTCATTATGCTGGGCCATCAGTGTATGAGGTAGGGTGGCCAGTTCCTTTCCTTCCAAGATTTTCTACGAGACTGGGTCGACCTCGGAAAAAAAAAAAAAAAAAATCTTGCTCAGCTGGGGATTCAAACCCTTGACCATACGGTTGCTAGACAAGGGCTCTAACCACTACACTAGGTGGTCTCTTACTTACAATACCTAACTTCTTATTCTAACATAAAGAAAATGAGCAAACAAGAGCACTATTTTCAGGACAGAAAGTGCATTTGGAAGCTGTCTAAAAGAATTAATGATAAAAGCCATCATCATCATCATCATCAAGTGCCACATCAGTAGGCAGACAGTCATATGAAAGAGGAGGTTGAGCTTGAAGTCTGATGTTATGAGTCTGAATGAAACAGTTCTTCTACCTAGGCTCAACAGTCAACATCATAAACTACGAACAGCACTGAGGTTAAAGGCTGAGAACATATGGGAGTGTCCTGGGTGCAAGGAGAGCCATCTCTAGGACAGCAGCTGAGCATGGCCAATGAATCTCATGCCTAATGAGACTCATGAGGCAGTGATATAACAGTTGTTTCTGAGGCTTTTTTTTTTTTTTTTGAAGACTTGGGGCCTGGAAGAGACTAAAGGACTCTCACTAGCCCAGATTTACTACAGGTGTCAGGTACCTCAGCAGGCTCCACCTCAATCGGAGACTAAAAGAACCATTTGGCCGCCTGTTTCAGAGCCAGTATTTCACGACACTCAATGGTGAAAAAAGAAAAAGCCATCATGAACATGAAAAGCACATTTCACCTGTAAATGTTCAATGATGTCCTTTCTATCATATGTTATACCACTGGGTGTGATTACAGGGTCTCTCATAATCTCAAAGCTGATCTTCCCACACAAGTAGTCTGGTACATCTCTTTTCTGTGACACAACAAAATTTTTAAAAAAAAATCTAACAGTTTAATTACAAAACTATTTCATGAATAATATGTGAAACCATCATCTCAAAAAATTTCAAGGGAATTTATCCACAATGTATGGAACACTCACTGAATTGCTTCCCTTGGTAATGAGTCTCCACCAGAGACTAGAATCTTGAACTCCTGTTACAAATATTACTTGTTCTCAAGCAGTTTCCTTTGGGTGTTTCCCTACACTAGCTCTGCTTCTCTCTATGCAAAAATGTTATAAACTTCCATCTTCTGTAGGGTGCCTCAGTGGTGAAGTGGGTAATGAATTTATCATGATAAAGGTCAGCAGATCAAATCTACCCAGTGGCATACCAGCCACCCAGCCATAGAAATGGGTATCTGGTGGTATCCCAGCCACCCAGCTGTAGAAATAGGTATCTCATTCCTGAGCTGAGAAAAGAAAAGTGGCTAGGCATGATCATCTTAAAAATAGTACTGACAGGTCAAGGAAAATATAGGCACAAAACACCACATCCCTTAGATGCCTCTATGGCATAAAAGGGCTACCTTTACTTCACCATCTTCTTTGTATCTGCACCTTAACTCTTCCCGGGCCCAGAAAACAAACGCGGACGATCCCGTCAGTGCCACACAAAAAGCGCGGGTCTTGATATGTATAGGGGGTATAGTTGTAAAAGTAAATTTACAAAGTATTTCCACTTTAAAAGTATACATATTATGCATGAAAATAGTTGTAAGAAGATTTCATAGATGAAGACTTTTTTAGGAAAAAAGAAGTAGTGTGATGATTTTAGCTGATAATTGTGTGGTGCTTACCATCAGCGATGCCTAGATGTACAATGTTTACTATCGGCGATTTCCAGATCTACTTAAATTTTCATCCGATCACGTCGTATGGTGGCATTCTCACTAAAATAATGTCCGAAATAACCTTCTAACTACTTCTCCAGTCCATTTAATAGGTCTAGATGTACTTGGGGTACATTCAGGAACAGTGGTCGGATCATAGGACATGTCCTTATGCTTCCGAAATCACAATAAATACTGGAATTTCTCTGTTAACACATCGTTTTCGCTCTGTTGTTAGCCACAGTTTGATTTGAACTATGAAAGGTTACCAGACATGCGCAGATAAATTGTGTACAATAAAAAGCTTACGTTGCAGCGAAACAAAATCGCTATAACAACCATGGCAGTCACTAGACTAACAGGAAGTTATCACGATATCGACTATGGCAGTCGAAGAGTTAAGCTTCATGCATGAAAAATCTGCTCACCTTTCTGCTCAGATGAGAAGATTTTAGAATTTTCTACTGGATATATGTAGATATATGTAAACTAACTTTTTACAAACATATATTCACATAAAGACTTGGTTCAAAATGGTGGTGTCAACTGACTAATATCTCCCAGATTTATTAGAGCATTAAATGCATCAATAGTTTTTACTTACTCTGTCTGAGAGATTTTCTTAGTTCACTACTTGCCTACATTCAGACTACTTTCCTGACTGCACCATAAATCTTACACTGTACTTCAATCATATTTACCTACACTGTTGCATCATAAATCTTACACTGTATTTGGTTCAGTATATGCCTATACTTTTGCACCATAAATCTCAATCAAAATATGCACAAATTACCAAAAACTCACTTTTCGTCTCTCATCCAGCTGTGCAAACAAATTGTTGACCTCCACAACCCTCTTTTCCTGTGCAAGAGAAATAAGAAAAATTCTTATTAAAAAAATATTACGTAAAAAAATTGTGTAATATCTTATCAGGAGCTCAATTATCCCAATATGTATAAACTAGGAAAAAAGTAGGAGAAGCTTTATTACTGAACGATTACAAAGTTGTGACGTTTCGGCGTGAGCCTTAATCACACAAAAACATACAGGATGAAGAAAGAGAGAGAGGAGATAAAGTACAGATTCACCTGGATGCTATTTTTTAAAAAATTAATTAATAATGAATAGAGCACTTAGCTGTAACTGTAAGAAGATGTGGCTTGTCCGACTCTGTGTGTCAGAAATGAGCATGGTAGGGTGTAGAGACTGTTTAAATGAAGACCTGTGATGTGTGGTCGGTGGGTTGTAACTGGGGGTGGTGGGTGGGGAAACCGTAGAGGGGAGAGAGAGTGGTACTATGTTAACCTAGCTGGGAGAAGGTGAAACAGATGATTACAGTTAAGGTAGAGGGGTTGTAATGTGATGCTGTGAGGAGGTTCTGAACTATGTGTAACAAGTGAGAAGGGAGTGGAGCTTAGTGGAGAGGGATTATAATTGTTGAAGAGGAGAATGTTAGGTGTAGCTGAATAGCGAGTTTAACTCATGTGGTTCCAGCGTCCCATAATCTTGAATTATCCCAATAACCCTTGGGCACTGACCGATGAAGCAATCACCTTTCAGCATGATTTTGGCATCTTACACAAGGCAGCAACAAATTCTTACCTCTTCACATGGCCAACCTTTTTTCTATATGGCCCTCCCACTTGTCCTTGATCCTTTGGATCCTAAAAAAATGTATCTTCGAAATCCTGCACTATTACAAAATATACATCCAATTCCAGTTTTTTTCTTAGCCTATCAAACACCCATGACACACAAATATTGTTTGTTATAAATTAATCACTGCCACCATGTTTCATAAGGAAATGACATGACATGACTTGCAACCCTCGGCTATGTAACTAAGATTTTTAATGGAAAGCTAAGAGTTAACTATACACGATGTCCATTAAAGACTTTTTGTGTACCCAATAGTTTCCTATCCATGCTCTTTTCTCAGGATCTGTTTGGGCTTATAATAGTTACAATACTTTATAGAAGAATGTGATATGGCAAGGTGAACAACCATGAACAACATATACTGCTTGCTGTGAAACCTTTGAGGAATACAGAAATTCCCTCTATCACAATGCTACCATTTAGTATAGGTTTCTTTGCTTATTCTGACTACTATGCTGAATACATTGTAAGGTAGATTCATTCATTTGCATGTCCTTTGTGGAACTTTGCCTCCCTAACAGCACTCCTGTAGGCCTCTTGGTTGTGAGCAAGATGGCCTGCTGCTGATGCATCCATTTGCAGATCATCAATGATGTCCTGCAGCCTTCTTCGCCTTGGTTGTCCTCTCTTTCTTTTTCCCATTATGTACCCTTCCAAGACAGTTTTCTCTAGATTATCATGACGTTTAATGTGTCCAAAATATTTAAGTTTTCTCTGTTTAATCCTCTTTACTAGCCAGCCTTCTTCAATATTAAGTTCTTGTAGTATGGATATATTTGTTCTTTTTTGTGTCCATGATATTTGAAGAACTCTTCTGTAGCATTTACATTCAAAAGCATTTATGTGTTTCTCAGCTTTTTGTTAAGTGTCCAGGTCTCACAGGCATATGCTGCGATGGGAAAAATGCATGCCCTTAAAAATTATGTACTGAAATGCTGCAGTTTCATACAATCTGCATTGAAAAAATGCAAATGTCCAACTTAAGTACAATCCATAGTTATGAATGACCCCCGTAAAACCTATTATATTAAAAATTTGAGTTACAAAATAGCTAATGGACACTACTCTGCAGTGCAAATCAAAACATTCCATGTCTATAGTGGTTTGTTGGTTTTTTTTAATGTTTTATATGTGCAAAAAGTTACGCTATATAATTGATGTTAGATATGAACCATCTCTAACTGTTCTGACAAATTACAACTTACAAACAGACGTAGAATGGAACTCATTTGTAACTCAAGGACTGTTTGTACTGCAATACAATATTCTAATTACACTCTCTACAAACTGCATTATAAAATTATTTCATGAAACACCATACTTCAACTACTCTATGCAGTCCTAAATGTAAAATGATATACTGAAACAGATTTCAATCTTTGATCATCAAAACTTATTGAGTGTTCACCCTGACATACTATGATTCTCTGTGTTCCTCTGAATCATTTCCCATTTATCCTTCCTCTTTTCTCAGCTCGTGTCCAGTGAATGATTGTGTTTCTCTTATAGTCTTAAACAAATTCATTCCTTCATCGATTTCTGTTAGATATTTTTCAGTTATCAAAATTACAGGCATCAAAAGTATTACTTAAACACACTAAGCATTACTATAAAGATTTCAGATATTTTTTACTTACGGCATTCTCATATTTAGTCCGTTAAATGCTCATTCATTATTCTTTTCACTAGAAATCCTGTCTTGATCACCTCTGTACTATTGCAGCCTTCTCTGAAGACTTTTAAAACTGAAATACTGGAAGGCCATCCTTCTATGTGCTGTAAGACTTCCTACTTTTTTTTTAATTCCTGTCTTACAGTAGCCCTTCTATGGCTTATTCTTCCTTGATCTAAAATTATGCTGGATTGATATAAAGCTCTACTCACCGACTTATCAATTATACTCTCTACATCTTCACAGCTCGCCATGCCTGAGTCATTCTTAAGTGCTTCTACTTGCCTGAAAGTGAACAAAAAATGAGAAATGATTAAATAGGAAAATTTTACCAAAGACATACACTTTGATGACAAGTTCATTCTGAATTTATCTCTTCCCATTTTTATCAACTCCTGATTGGCTTGGACACTTAAGTAGTGTAGTAGTTGGTAAACTTGCTCCTTGTAGTAGAGATCAGCAATGTGATCATGACCAAGGTACTTCAAGACAACTGGTGACCAAGTGTCATGCTGATCATGCCATTATTTACTGTGCCAAAAGGTCTACAAAAATACAGGAACTAAAACTATATCCCTTATATGGTTCCACGGTGGAACAGAGGACTACCTTCTCATGCTGTATCATCAACATAAAAAGCTAACCAACTTTATGAACATAAAAATACAAATTAACTTTGTGAGAAAGGATAAAAACATAAACTGAAGCAGAAGTTTTTGCTGCCAGGACAATTATTAAAATAATTTTGTTTTTATCTCTGTTTAATATTATTTATTCAGTTTTTTATATATAAATGCGGATTACACAAAGTGCTCTGTTATATTTCTGTTCTGAGAAACATACTGACACTTCAATGAAAAGTTGTGGCCAGCCACTTTTAGATATTTATGGATAATCCTTTGATTAAAACTGAAATTGATATTTATTACCCCTTCATTCGGCACAACAATAAGATTAAGATTAATCATTAGGGATGCTGCCGCATACTCTGATTTAAAAAACACTACAAAGAAGAGCTTCGGAACAGACCTGAGACTTTGATAAGGAACATCTTCCTAGTTTTGTGGATTACCCAAGTCATGAGGATATATATTCCTATATTGAAAAATCTGGAAAATAGTGGGAAAATGTGGAAACATGGGAAAATATGAAAATACATGGGAATATGATGGATACAGATGAGACATCATCATTATGGATGGCTAAATACAGCCGTCCAAAAACTTATCCTGCCTACATGGAGTCCTTGGACATGCAGAAGAATAACATATACACCTTGGCAGAGGGACCAGTTAAGAAGTCCAAAGTCTGTTTCAGAACTAAAGAAACCAGTGTAACATACTTCCAGCTCAGAATGATGCTTCATGCTACATAATCTTACTACAGCATCAGCGATTAAGAATTCTTTCACTTCTGATTTGAGTTTCATATGCTCAATCGTGATGACAAAGAGGCAGCTCACTTCCATGAATCCCAATGTCAACAGGAGTACTTCATGTGTACTCCATAGTTTCCATCCATGCTCTTTTCTCAGGATCAAGTTTGGGCTTATAATAGTTATAATAGCTTATAGAAGAATGTGATATGGAAAGGTGAACAACCATGAAATAACTGTGCTTAAGTTAAAGCCCCTGTTGTTTGTCACAGTTAATTCTTTTTCACTGTACTTGTCCCTGAGTTAAGCCAGGAGTGCTAAAGATGTTGCACATGGAAATTATGAAAGTTCTGCGTGCGCAAGTGAGCATTTAAAAAAAAAAATCTTGCCTGGACACTTGAGTGGGTTTTTTCAAAAGAGAGCTTGAAAGAGAATGTTAATTTGAGTTGGTTTGTTGCTGTGGATTATCTTTGTAGTTGTTCTATGTCATATGTTAGAGTTAGGTAATTGTGAAAGTTCTTTCCATTCCTATGGTGGTAGTAACAGCTCTTAGTTTAGCCCTCCAGAATCTTATTCACCTTGTATTGCTGTATCGTTTGAGATATCACTTGCCATATTTCACCCATGTCAACTGCTTCCATCATCATCCTGTGACATGTAATAAATGGGTGTGTTACGGTGAGCTGATTCAGTGATGACCTACATGTCCTATAGTTGTGTTCCTGTTCCAGGATTGTCTGTCTTGTCTTGTCTTGTGCTATCTCCCTGTAACTGCGAGCTGGTGTTCTCTGCAGCCAATGCTGTGGAGGTGTCGAGATACAGCATCATATTGGCGTGGGAGCAGGTTATGGCAACTACTTTTTCAGTCCCGAAGTATAGCTAAAAAGTAGACTCCACCACCACTGGGACTATGGCGATCCCTGGCCCCATTAGCCATGCTAGGCCTGTTACTAGGGGTACCAACAGAAAGGTGGGACAGGGCCTTGGTCAGCTATGGTTCGCTAACCCTGACGCTGGCATATCAGCTATGGGTCACTGATTGCCTAATCAGACTGCATCTTCACCCCCAGAGGGGTGCCTGAAAAGCATATACTTTTTTTTTCAGAAATTGTATTGGCTTCATAGCTAGCAACTAACACTCTGTGTAGATAGCCTCTATGGCTAGCAACTAACACTCTGTGTAGATAGCCTCTACGGCTAGCAACTAACGCTCTGTGTAGATAGCCTCTACGGCTAGCAACTAACGCTCTGTGTAGATAGCCTCTACGGCTAGCAACTAACACTCTGTGTAGATAGCCTCTACGGCTAGCAACTAACACTCTGTGTAGATAGCCTCTACGGCTAGCAACTAACACTCTGTGTAGATAGCCTCTACGGCTAGCAACTAACACTCTGTGTAGATAGCCTCTACGGCTAGCAACTAACACTCTGTGTAGATAGCCTCTATAGCTAGCAACTAACACTGTGTAGATAGCCTTTATAGCTAGCAACTAACACTGTGCAGATAGCCTTTATAACTAGCAACTAACACTGTGTAGATAGCCTTTATAACTAGCAAACTAACACTATGTAGACAGCCTTTATAGCTAGCAACTAACACTGTGTAAATAGCCTTTATAGCTAGCAACTAACACTGTGTAAATAGCCTTTATAGATAGCAACTAACACTGTGTAGATAGCCTTTATAGATAGCAACTAACACTGTGTAGATAGCCTTTGCTGTTCATAAAGTGGTAGCACAGCCATCTTTGACCTCCCATAGCACGTCTGTAGAGAGTGCAGGTTTGCAGGATGTATCCAATCTAAAGCCTGTTTTGGCATGTGTAGAGTGGGGTTTGTGCAGCCTACAACTTATGTAAATGGGCTTGTAGGCTGAAATGGTGTGTTCAGAGTCTTAAAATTGTGGCTTGCTGCATTCTTTTCAGCTTTGTTATAGGATCTTTGAGGCATCTGCTGTAAGTTCTCTGTTTCCATGTGTTACTCGTCTATCCTGGCAAAAGAACTGCAGTTTACAGTAAACAAAAGACACAGCAAAACAAAAGACGCAGCAAAACAAAACTGTGGACTAACCTTTCTCTGTCCTCTTTAATCAGTCTGTTGATATAAGTCTGTAGGTCAATCTCTTGCTGAATCCTCTTCTCCTCAATCAGGTTCCACCTTCTCTTCTTGGCAACCCTCAAAGCACTGGTTATATCATCTCCGAAATTCAGCTTCTGTTCTTTGGCTAATTCATGTGCTGAAATTACATGAAGCACAGACATTTTTTTTTTATCTTTCTGTTATCTAAACAGTGCTGCTAGAATACAACTATCATGGTACCAGCTCTCCTATGAAACTGATCATTCCAGAATCTTCTATTACCAAAATGCACTTTAACAATCTGTTTTTTTTTTAGTTTTTCAATAAATAAGAATATCAGTAACCTTTTACTCCAAAACAAATTTTCATGGCATATCACCTGCCACTCTCCTGAATCAAGAACTCTAAACTCTACTTTATCCATGAATGAAGGGGTGTCTAATGTGGCAGTCAACTTATGCCAGGACTAGCGAACTACAGCCGACCAAGATTATGCCCCACTTCTCCGCTGGTGCCTTGATTAAAAAATTAGCTTCAGCCTACCTAATTGGGCAGGAACTGCTGTAGTCCCCACAGGTATAGAATTTGCCAAAGAAGTATCGCATCACCCTACTTTTCTGCTCTACCCTGGAACTTAAAAAATAGCAGCCACAATCTGCTCCTCATTTGAACAATACAGTGCCCCCACACTTTCCCATCAGCCATGAAGAACATGATGCCTGCAGTTCCAGAAATTTAGAAAACAATGTTTCACTTTACTGCAGTGGTTTTGTGTGTATTTATATATTTAGTTTCATATATTTATATACAATAACTGTTCCTTACGAAAAAAGCTGAATACAGCTGTTATCACACTCCTGGACAAACAAAGCTGAATACAGCTGTTATCACGCTCCTGGACAAAGAAAGCTGAATACAGCTGTTATCACGCTCCTGGACAAAGAAAGCTGAATACAGCTGTTACTCTGCTCCTGTGTGAAGAAAGCTGAATACACCTGTTATAACACTCCTGGACAAAGAAAGCTGAATACACCTGTTATAACACAGCTGGACAAAGAAACCTGAATATAGCTGTTATCACACTTCTGGACAAAGAAACCTGGATATAGCTGTTATCACACTCCTGGACAAAGAAAGCTGAATACAGCTGTTATCACACTCCTGGACAAAGAAACCTGAATATAGCTGTTATCACACGCCTGGACAAAGAAACCTGAATACAGCTGTTATCACACTCCTGGACAAAGAAACCTGAATATAGCTGTTATCACACTCCTGGACAAAGAAACCTGAATATAGCTGTTATCACACTTCTGGACAAAGAAACCTGAATATAGCTGTTATCACACTCCTGGACAAAGAAACCTGAATATAGCTGTTATCACACGCCTGGACAAAGAAACCTGAATATAGCTGTTATCACACTCCTGGACAAAGAAACCTGAATATAGCTGTTATCACACTCCTGGACAAAGAAAGCTGAATACAGCTGTTATCACTCCTGGACAAAAGCTGAATACAGCTGTTATCACGCTCCTGGACAAACAAAGCTGAATACAGCTGTTACCACACTCCTGGACAAAGAAAGCTGAATATAGCTGTCATTACACTCCCGGACAAAGAAAGCTGAATATAGCTGTTATCACATTCTTGGACAAAGAAAGCTGAATACAGCTGTTATCACACTCCTGGACAAACAAAGCTGAATACAAGCTGTTACCACGCTCCTGGACAAACAAAGCTGAATACAAGCTGTTACCACACTCCTGGACAAACAAAGCTGAATACAGCTGTTATCACACTCCTGGACAAAGAAAGCTGAATACAGCTGCTACCACGCTCCTGTTTGAAGAAAGCTGAATATAGTTTTATCAGCTTCTGTATCAGGAAAATTAAGGACAGAGTTTTTTGTTTCCTCTTTTCCAAATTTACTTGCTTTCAACACAAGTACAGTTTCATCTGTATGGAACTGTTACTTTACATGAAGATCTTCCATGCACTTACTTCCATGTGTACAGTGTACTTCTACAGTACCTCATCTTGTACGCAAACATCCTTCCATTTCAAAGATGCTTAACACATGCGTCCCAAAGACACCAAAGAAAATAACAGAAAAGACTGCCAAAATGGCATAGGAATGAATAGCAACTAATCTAATTAGAAATGCCTAGGATCATACAACATGGAGGAGCACGATCACTACTCCCCATAAGCCTAAAAATGAACGTAAATGAAAAAAAAGTCAATAAAATGGTAACAAAAGAAAAGCAACGTATTTAAAAATTTACTCAAAACTGCTAGGAAAGTATATAACTTGAATCTGCACTGAAAAATATGCTTCATCATTTCTAAAACTTGAAAAATAAACTATAAAATATAATAAACAGTGGGTACAACTTTTAACACAATGGGAAAAAAAAGGTTTTGTTCTTTTATTTTGTTACCTAAAACATAACTGTTCCCACTATTTCCTCTTTCTCACATAACCCCGCAGCCCCTGACAATGACACTGTATTATGCCAGTCACTGAATAAAACCTAAAGATAATAACCTGTCATGGTTTCACACTGACCTCGCTTTAGTGCTGCGATGGCTTCATCATACAGACCCTGCTCAAAAAATGACTGACCCATAAAGAAATGACCTTTCACCCACGACCTGTCAATCTCAAGAGCTCTCTGGCAGTCCTGCACAGCTTTGTCCCACTGTCTCAGTTTGAGGTAGCACAGTGCCCGATTTGTGAAAAACAGAGCCGTGTTTGGGTTCTTGATCTGAAACAGAAACACATTCGAAGCTGAAGAAGTTTGACATAATCTATACATTACCATCTGTTACACACAACTGACATCATCACCGCCATAAGAGAAGATGTGTGGACACAAGAACTTCAATGACCAACTGTGACTCGGATTTCTCATCAAGAATGAAGGAGCTGGGGGTGGAACTTGATGTGGCAAAACGTGAATGACTAATTAAAAGTACCAGAAGGACGGCCAATCAACACAGGGCTGGTGTAATCAATTACTGAATGCTGAAGGAGATGCTGAAGAGGAGATCTATGAATGTGTCCAGAAAGCACAGATGACAGTCCTTTATAAGTAACATAACAAAGTAATCAACAGACCTCAACAGTGTTGAGTTTTGTGTATAACGAAATTCAGAAGGAAATGACGATCCAAAAAATTCTACGGCCATGTCATGAGAAAACAGGGGTTAAAGAACATGATAACCACTGGAAAACTCAGAATGAGACTAAGAAAAATATATCAATGGGCTAACCAAATGGAACATAAACAGGATAGTCAAACCCCATACCCCTACAGAACCAAAAAAAACCCCCAGTTATGAGAGGAACATGAATAAAAATAACTCTGCCATGAAAAGTTACAATACCAAGTGTCTTGTCCAGCTTTTTTTAATCCCTTGAAGCTGAGAGTGGTAATGAGGCCACATAGAAGGAAGAAATATTGTCAACAATTCCAGATAAAAAAACAATCTTAAAAATTAAAGATAACCCTGTTGCATACCGCTGAGGGACATGCACGATATAACGTTAGTGTCCACATTTTTCTTAAACATATTCAGTCATTATTACCGAACAACATGAGTTCAAAGGGCTATATCAACAACTTCTGTGAATTTACGATGATATTAAGAATACCAGTATCCTAAGAAGAAGGGCTAAATCAACAACTTCTGTGAATTTAGGATGATATTAAGAATATCAGTATCCTAAGAAGAAGGGCTACATCAACAACTTCTGTGAATCTCAGATGATATTAAGAATATCAGTATCCTAAGAAGAAGGGCTACATCAACAACTTCTGTGAATCTCAGATGATATTAAGAATACCAGTATCCTAAGAAGAAGGGCTACATCAACAACTTCTGTGAATCTCAGATGATATTAAGAATATCAGTATCCTAAGAAGAAGGGCTACATCAACAACTTCTGTGAATCTCAGATGATATTAAGAATACCAGTATCCTAAGAAGAAGGGCTACATCAACAACTTCTGTGAATCTCAGATGATATGAAGAATACCAGTGTCCTAAGAAGAAGGGCTACATCAACAACTTCTGTGAATCTGGGATGATATTAAGAATACCAGTATCCTAAGAAGAATCTCTGGGCCCATCAAGGATACCAACAGTGGGGAATGGAAAGGTAAAAGAACACTGAACTGAACAGCTTATTTCAATAACAGCAGACTATAAACATCTTGAAACTGAACAGCTTATTTCAATAACAGCAGACTATAAACATCTTGAAACTGAACAGTTTATTTCAATAACAGCAGACTATAAACATCTTGAAACCGAACAGCTTATTTCAATAACAGTGGATTATAAACATCTTGAAACTGAACAGCTTATTTCAATAACAGCAGACTATAAACATCTTGAAACTGAACAGCTTATTTCAATAACAGTGGATTATAAACATCTTGAAACTGAACAGCTTATTTCAATAACAGTGGATTATAAACATCTTGAAACTGAACAGCTTATTTCAATAACAGCAGACTATAAACATCTTGAAACTGAACAGCTTATTTCAATAACAGCAGACTATAAACATCTTGAAACTGAACAGCATATTTCAATAACAGCAGATTACAAACATCTTGAAACTGAACAGCTTATTTCAATAACAGCAGACTATAAACATCTTGAAACTGAACAGCTTATTTCAATAACAGCAGACTATAAACATCTTGAAATTGAACAGCATATTTCAATAACAGTGGATTATAAACATCTTGAAACTGAACAGCTTATTTCAATAACAGCAGACTATAAACATCTTGAAACTGAACAGCTTATTTCAATAACAGTGGATTATAAACATCTTGAAACTGAACAGCTTATTTCAATATCAGCGGATTATGAACATTTTGAAACTGAACAGATTATGCTTGATGGGTCATGTAGAATGAATGGAAGAGAAAAGACAAACTGAAATGATGTATGTACAAGAGATGAAGGAAACAAGACCAAGAGGCAGATGGTGAGACAATACAGAAGACAATATACAGGGAAAAGGCATCACCAACTGGAGAGAGAAGATTAAGAATAGAGAGGAATGGAGGCAAACTTTATCTGCAGTAATGAACCTTAATGAACTGGAAAGGTGATGAAGAAGAAGAAGAATTAAGAATACCAGTACAGTATTTCTTCTTCTCTAGCTACAGAAGGAGCCAGGAATCCACTTCTTACAGCTGAACTGATTTGGTCATCCATGATCCTAATCAACCACTAAATTAACTATGAGAAATGAGTGCACCAACCACTAAATTAACTATGAGAAATGAGTGCACCAACCACTAAATTAACTATGAGAAATGAGTGCACCAACCACTTTGCAATACTACCATGTCTACCTGCAACTGTCTAGAGCATACACTGACAGCAACAATATTGAAACCAACATCAACACTGGCAGATTCAGAAAAAAAAATTATGCAACATGAACACGCCATCTCACATTTAAAAACAAGTAAACAAACAAGATACTTGTCGTTGGTTGATATTTACTGGGGATATTCTGAAGACGTGATCTGACCACCTAGAGACTTATCAGGACTGCTTAAAACTAACTAAATATACACTTTTTCGCCAAAAGAACACACGGAAATGCAAAACAGAACTTTGCGATTTGAACAAAAAATTAATTGAATCTTCGTTACAGTCACTGTGGCAGGGGCATGAGCTATAACCTAGAAAATTCTGACACAAAACAACTGCAAACAAACGCCTCAGAGAAGAACAAACACAAAAAAAAGCGCAACCTAAAGTCTCTGAACTCTTTCTGGAACTATCACTTACAATAGCCTTTGTGTAGCAAGCAATAGCATCATCGTATTTCCGAGCAGCAAACAGTTTATTCCCTTGATTTCTTAGTTCCAACGCGCTCATTTTTGGCCTCTATTTTCAAAACAAAGACCTAAATGTAAAACAGATAAATATGGAGCGCTTGACAAAGTTAACAATTTAGAACTTAAATGATTCCAACGTCATTGTTGCAGAGAATGGACGTCACGTCTTGTTTACTTCCCAGAATTCCTTGAATTGATCCGGGCGATCGGTTAAAAACTTTGAATTAATCCGGGCGATCAGTTGAAAACTATCTGCTATTTCTTGACATTAAATGTAACTCTACAAAGAAACGGAAGAAACACATACAAAGTAAATGAAAATCTATGTCGTCTAAAATTTTATTATATTGTAAAATTACAACAATGAGCTAATTTTAATATTTCAAGCTTTTTATAGTAATTATCTCCCTTCCTTTTACCTTGTGGTGTGAGTAAATATTGCTAGTCAACTGCACGCTCTTGATGGACGCTGTCTGTTTTGATATTTAGCGACCCACAGCTGACATAACTGACTAAGAAGACTGCTCCATCTTTCCGTCAGTACCCCAGTATCAGGCCTCGCCTGGCTAAAAGGGGCATAGTCCCCATGGTGGTGGAGTCTGCAAAAGAAGTATTGAGCACCCAGTGCTTTTAAGGTATACTCAGGGACTGAAAAAATAGTTGCCATGACCAGCTCCCAAGCCAGTACGATGCTGTACCTCAACAACTTCACAGCATCAGCTGCAACAGATACCAGCTCGCAGTTCCAAGAAGAAGAAAAAGAAGAAGAACCCCTTTTGTACTCCTGGCATTACAACGCCGAATTTTGTTTTAGAAAAAAATTATACGGACATACTGAAAACCGTGTACGAAAAAAAGGCAGGGATTACACAATACAGAAGTGTGGACAACATCATGACATGGACAGCAGCAAGACTGACCAAGTGCATCTTCAAAGTAAAAAACAGCTGGCAGGAAACCAAATACTGTCCGAATTATTATTATTATTATTATACTAGACCTATAGCAGCCGAGGCATAGTGAGTGTATATCTGGAGCTTGGAGCTAGCCAGACAAAATTATTTTCTCAGTTATCGTCGGATAAAACATACAAATGTATGGTAGATGAGTACGTAACTAAACACAAAAATGAGTAAACAGATTGCTTTCTTAAATTGGATTTTTTTAACCACAGAGGGACAAAAATATACTATATTTGTTTATTTCTAGAAACTGAGTTATCACACTTTCAATCAAGTAGACTGCTCAGTTTTCTGAATTAAATACATTATTTTTCTTGTGCTTTTTTTCCCTATACTAAGAACCACCAGAATCCCAGATCGTCCCTAACGTTTGTGTATTTGTTTGTTTGTTTGTTTGTTTTGTGTTTTGAAACATGTGTTCATGAAAGACTATTGAAGTCAAAATCTTACAAATAATTTGCAGTACTAAGCGTTAGCTACGGAATACACCATATATGAAAATTATTCCAAGGTAGCTGATAGCACAAAGTCATTTCTTGATTTCAGTAATATTCTACCATCATATATCTTTATGAACATCAACGTACTTTCATTACATGTGCCATATAAGTCCAGTGTTCAGAATTGAATACAAACTTTAACTTTCTTTTAGTGTACTGAAATTCCTGACATTTATTTCACGTAGTCTGTCAATGATGCATAATAATACATGCCAAAATATTCACATTCTCATATTTTACATTAAATGCAATGCCAGTTCACTAGATATAACTGCCTTATTCAATCTTGGAGTCTGATACTTACATTTTTTTTATATGGCTTTTTAAAACTGCTTATTTGCAAACCATTTCGAGAGTGGTCTATGTTTAAATTTTCCTTCAAGAGGCTCTAAATAGCATGCAACATTTTGACGTTTATTAGTGGATCTTGTAAACATTATTATGTTCGTTGAATTTTAGCGAAGATTTGCTGTCATCTTTTGCCGAATCTTTCGATCCGTTTGGATGTCGTGCGGATGGACAAATGTAAAGTCAAGGCATGACGACATATTTTCTTATACGACTGGAAATTATCGGCCTTTGCTATTTCGACAGACGTACACATTTACTTACAAATGATCTCCATCGTGAATAAGATTTATTTGCTGCTATTTGCAAGCAAGTAACAATGCTAAACATGTGGGCGTCCCATTAATTCGAAATAGGTCCTTACCATGTCTCTGGATAAAAAAAACCCCAGTCTTCACTGACTAGCAAAATAGGACTTGAAATTAACAAGAAAAAAAAATAATGAAACTTCCCATTAATCAAGAAGGAAAAATATACGTAGAAGGGACAGCTGTTGAAGAAGTCAATCAATTTGCATACCTTGCCAGCTACATAGACCAGGATGGTGACACCAGAATGGAAGTTAGAATTAGAATTGCAAAAGCAGCATCGACCTTCAAGAATCTTGAGAGCATATGGCACTCAAAAGTTATAAGCACACAAAAAAGTTAAGCCTATTTAATTCAAATGTATTATCCGCCCTCATTTATGCATGCGAGAGCTGAAAAACAACTAAAGAAATAGACAAGAAACTAGGCTCTTTTGAAAACAAATGCCAAAGGAAAATACTCAGCATACAGTGGAACGAATTCAAGAACAAAGTAGAGATAAGGCAGATGGCTGAACAACAACCAGTCTCATGGGTGATCAGGAAAAGGAGATGGACATATGTCAGTCATGTGATGAGAAGAAATAATCAGAGAATTCCAAAACAAGCTATCAAGTTGAACACACCAGGCCGAGGAAAAAGAGGTCGAGCACGTGAAACTTCAAAGAGGACATTGTTAAGAGACGCCATTTTAGTAGGCATAAAATCGCTTGATGAGGTTGAAAAGCTCGCCGAAAACAGGAAAACTTGGCGAACTACCTTGCGTGCCATATGTGATGTTTAACGGCACGGGAAGGATATAAGATATAAGATGTCTCTGTATAGGGAACAAACAGAATGATGCTTTGAAGTATGTTCACGTAATTTATTTTATAAACTATGTCGAGTAAATATGTTACACGAAGTTTTATTAGCAAATAAAGTGTCACAGTAAAATCATGGCAGAAGCAGATCAATTCAAGGCAGCAGATGTTACTGTGGAACACCACATTCGATTTCAGTTGCCAGTTTGACAAAAGCAGTGCAAAATGAATCAGCCAGTCAGTCATTTGCATGTCCCTTGCGGAACTTTGCCTCCCTAACAGCTTTCATGTAGACTTCTCGGTTGCAAAACGAATAGTTAAGTGATTTTTTTTTCGAGTATCTTGCTTTATTAGAAGAATGTTGCGAATTCCCTGGACAGCAAAAATAACTAATGAAGAATGTATGAGAAGAGCTGGAGAGACAAAAAACCTTGTCAAAAAGATAAGAGAGAGACAATGTACTTTCATAGGACATGCAATGAGAAGAGGGGGTATTGACAATATTATAACAACAGGAAAAATAGAAGGAAGAAGATCAAGAGGAAGACTAAGAGAAATGATACTGGACAGTCTGACGGGATGGTGTGAGAGGAGATCACCAACTGAGCTGATGGACTGCACGAAGGATCGTGTACTCTGGAGAAGCATAATAGCCAACGCCAGTCGGCACGGCACCTGATGATGATGATGATGATCTTGCTTTGTTTTGCGCTATCTCCCTGCTGTTCTTTGCAACCGATGCTATGGAGATGTTGAGGCACATCACCGTTTCGGCATGGGAACGGGTTATGACGGAGTACAACTAAAAAAGCAAGGGGTGTGCAGTGCTTCTTTAGCAGACCCTACCACAATCCTTTGTGATCGTTTCTATATGTTTTGGCTAAAAATAACTATGGAATAACTTTTTTATTTAAATCTGCTTTTGAAAACAAATATACAAGTTTTCGCGGTTACATAAAGATGTAAATGCTATGCGAGTATTTATCATCATGAAACTTCATTTTTTTCTTTGTGCAGCTAAATGAAACTCAATCAGTGCATTTTTTTAAAGGTGAACCTGGAGGTCAAATGTCAGAGGTCGAATGTATCGCCGGTCATGTTATAGTTTGATAAAATAGACCACGGAAGACAGAAGAAATCAGGCAAACAAGTGTTAGATACTTTAAACTTAAAACAGAGTAGTCACATTTAGAAAACGAAGAGTCAGTGCACTTGTATGAGAATCTGCTGATCAGGTAGGTAGATGTTGTCAGTTATCATCATCTTTTGTTCTTCCTGTACATTGCATGAATGACACGGTTGGGTTGTTTGTTGTTTTACTCTGAAGCTTATCTCCAAGATGCTGGTGGAAAGCTGGCTGTGTCTAACAATCTAACAGAGATCGGTACTGTTAATGAGGAAGCGAAGAGACGGATCTGCCATAAACAATATCTTCATGAGAGATAGGGCATCTGATGACTTTAGCATGGGATACAGCCAAGCTCAAATGGGGGCGGAGGCACGCCCAGCCAGTGCATCACTCCAGGGCCCGTATCCCACTTTTATGGAAGGGGTGGGTGGGGGGGGGGGGGAGTGTCCATGGTGGATGAAAACAGAATGGCTGTTCAACAGATAGGAGCCTGCACCAACTTACAAAATTCGTCTCAGAGACCATAGATGCAAGATCGTGCTTTAACGTTTGTCCAGAATCCCAATTTTAGAAAATTAAGCGAGCTACCCACTCCTCATTCATGATATATGTAGTTCAGGATCATCATATTTTTTTCTTCATTATTTTTTATATGTTCAGATACTTTTTGGGCCTGGTTTCCTCTGTTAATGAAATACAACGTCATGCTTTGATATGCTTACATTTCTGGAACAGATATTATCTCCTCCGTATTCTGGGTGATTGCACCTGTGGTCGTGTCACTAAGTGATGTTAAGTATACTTTACATATTTAAGTGCTGTGGTGTAGGTTTATGGGTAAAGATTTGTCTCAAGCTATTTTAGACCATGCATTATATTGCACGTATCATTTCTTATTTATTTCTGTGAAGAAAATGCTCTGTCTGTTCAAGAAACAAAGTGTTAAAGGCTTATTGCTGTAGATACAATCTGTCTACATTCATCTCCATTCCTAGCTTTCTTTCTGTAAATTATTTTAGATCTTCTCTTTGGTTTCTTTATCTTTGCCTTGCCATGATTTGCTCCTGGTCTTTTCCTTTCCATCTCCTATACACACAGTGGTTAAGCATGCTTTTCTCTCTGGATTGTTGGTGTTTTCATTTTGACTGAAGGTTCCCTTGTCAGTTTGGTTGTAAAAATAGATAAATGATTTCTGTTGGAGGCAGGGATGGAAAAGTGGCTATACATTATATTTAACTGCTTAGTAAGCTCCACCACAGGAACAGTAATGAGTCTCTCTCTGTTAGCCAGGCTGAAACAGTGCAACAGCCTGTTACTACAGGTAGCCTCATCATGCCATAGAGACACCTAGAGGATATGGTGTTATCATTCACATTGTCCTTGAGGCACATCACCGTTTCGGCATGGGAACGGGTTATGACGGAGTACAACTAAAAAAGCAAGGGGTGTGCAATGCTTCTTTAGCAGACCCTACCACAATCCTTTGTGATCGTTTATATATATTTTGGCTAAAAATAACTATGGAATAACTTTTTTCTTTAAATCTGCTTTTGAAAACAAATATACAAGTTTTCGCGGTTACATAAAGATGTAAATGCTATGCGAGTATTTATCATCATGAAACTTCATTTTTTCTTTGTGCAGCTAAATGAAACTCAATCAGTTCATTTTTTTAACGGTGAACCTGGAGGTCAAATGTCAGAGGTCGAATGTATCGCCGGTCATGTTATAGTTTGATAAAATAGACCACGGAAGACAGAAGAAATCAGGCAAACAAGTGTTAGATACTTTAAACATAAAACAGAGTAGTCACATTTAGAAAACGAAGAGTCAGTGCACTTGTATGAGAATCTGCTGATCAGGTAGGTAGATGTTGTCAGTTATCATCATCTTTTGTTCTTCCTGTACATTGCATGAATGACACGGTTGGGTTGTTTGTTGTTTTACTCTGAAGCTTATCTCCAAGATGCTGGTGGAAAGCTGGCTGTGTCTAACAATCTAACAGAGATCGGTACTGTTAATGAGGAAGCGAAGAGACGGATCTGCCATAAACAATATCTTCATGAGAGATAGGGCATCTGATGACTTTAGCATGGGATACAGCCAAGCTCAAATGGGGGCGGAGGCACGCCCAGCCAGTGCATCACTCCAGGGCCCGTATCCCACTTTTATGGAAGGGGTGGGTGGGGTGGGGGGGGGAGTGTCCATGGTGGATGAAAACAGAATGGCTGTTCAACAGATAGGAGCCTGCACCAACTTACAAAATTCGTCTCAGAGACCATAGATGCAAGATCGTGCTTTAACGTTTGTCCAGAATCCCAATTTTAGAAAATTAAGCGAGCTACCCACTCCTCATTCATGATATATGTAGTTCAGGATCATCATATTTTTTTCTTCATTATTTTTTATATGTTCAGATACTTTTTGGGCCTGGTTTCCTCTGTTAATGAAATACAACGTCATGCTTTGATATGCTTACATTTCTGGAACAGATATTATCTCCTCCGTATTCTGGGTGATTGCACCTGTGGTCGTGTCACTAAGTGATGTTAAGTATACTTTACATATTTAAGTGCTGTGGTGTAGGTTTATGGGTAAAGATTTGTCTCAAGCTATTTTAGACCATGCATTATATTGCACGTATCATTTCTTATTTATTTCTGTGAAGAAAATGCTCTGTCTGTTCAAGAAACAAAGTGTTAAAGGCTTATTGCTGTAGATACAATCTGTCTACATCATCTCCATTCCTAGCTTTCTTTCTGTAAATTATTTTAGATCTTCTCTTTGGTTTCTTTATCTTTGCCTTGCCATGATTTGCTCCTGGTCTTTTCCTTTCCATCTCCTATACACACAGTGGTTAAGCATGCTTTTCTCTCTGGATTGTTGGTGTTTTCATTTTGACTGAAGGTTCCCTTGTCAGTTTGGTTGTAAAAATAGATAAATGATTTCTGTTGGAGGCAGGGATGGAAAAGTGGCTATACATTATATTTAACTGCTTAGTAAGCTCCACCACAGTAGACACAAATGTATTTATAGATTCATTTGGATATATTTTTCATTTATTTGTGTATTGATTGTTTACCAAAATTTATAGAAGTTAATATATGAACTGATAAATAACCTAAATATTATTTTTGCTGTATATAAATTGTTTTCATCAGAGCTTTTTGGTACAGATTTTAGATACCAGTGATTTTGCCCAAAAGCCTTTAGGACCTGCATATGAATAAACATTTTTTCAGACATTCTGAAAGCTGGTGGAAATGCAGCAGATGCTGCTGTTGCAGTTGCTGCTGTCCTAAATGTCACAGAACCAACATCTACTGGAATAGGTGGTGACGCTTTCTGCATGTTTTATGATAGTTCCACCAAAACTGTGAAAGGGTTGAATGGCAGGTGAGTGATAGAATTGAAATGTAAAATGAATGCAAAATTTAATTAGAGAATCATCATAAATCCAGACCGTGGCTAGAAGATTGTCAGATAGAGACAAATTGGAAACTTAATCTCACTAATCACTGTTCATCTCTTAATGTTATCCACTCTTTATTAAGACCATATAAGAAGGGGGAGGGGTCCAGCTGGTGCACCATTCCTTGGCCTGGAAGGTTTTCCCTGTCCTAATCCCTTTAGTATTCTCCCTGAGTTAACTTTTGCCAGTTTGTCACCCTTATAGTATTCTCCCTGAGTTAACTTTTGCCAGTTTGTCACCCTTATAGTATTCTCCCTGAGTTAACTTTTGCCAGTTTGTCACCCTTATAGTATTCTCCCTGAGTTAACTTTTGCCAGTTTATCACCCTTATAGTATTCTCCCTGAGTTAACTTTTGCCAGTTTATCACCCTTATAGTATTCTCCCTGAGTTAACTTTTGCCAGTTTGTCACCCTTATAGTATTCTCCCTGAGTTAAATTTTGCCAGTTTGTCACCCTTATAGTATTCTCCCTGAGTTAAATTTTGCCAGTTTGTCACCCTTATAGTATTCTCCCTGAGTTAACTTTTGCCAGTTTGTCACCCTTATAGTATTCTCCCTGAGTTAACTTTTGCCAGTTTGTCACCCTTATAGTATTCTCCCTGAGTTAACTTTTGCCAGTTTATCACCCTTATAGCAGTCTCCCTGAGTTAACTTTTGCCAGTTTATCACCCTTATAGTATTCTCCCTGAGTTAACTTTTGCCAGTTTATCACCCTTATAGTATTCTCCCTGAGTTAACTTTTGCCAGTTTATCACCCTTATAGTATTCTCCCTGAGTTAACTTTTGCCAGTTTATCACCCTTATAGTATTCTCCCTGAGTTAACTTTTGCCAGTTTATCACCCTTATAGTATTCTCCCTGAGTTAACTTTTGCCAGTTTATCACCCTTATAGTATTCTCCCTGAGTTAACTTTTGCCAGTTTATCACCCTTATAGTATTCTCCCTGAGTTAAATTGCTGATACACAGACATACCTTGTATCCTCGAGTTTTCTTGCTCTTTCATAAACAGTGGCTGACTTAGTTATAAGATAACATGGGAGGCTGAAGGAACAGCAAATTCAATAAGTAGGTCAAGCTAAATATAGCTGTTGTTGTGTTACGCTACACACTTTGAGAATAATGGCCGGTTGCAGTAAATGCATTTGTTTTGGAGACTATGAGGACTTGTTGCATGATGGTACGAATATTTCTATTTTTATGGACAGCAGAAAATTTAGATTCTTTGAATAGTAATAATGTTTATGATAATGACAACAATGCTGAAATTGCTGAAACTGCACTTGAATTTGTGTGACCTAAGTCAACTGTGGCATTCCAGGCTGACATTCAGATTAGCATAGAAACTGAATATTTCAACAAGAAGCAGAAAGTGACATTGCTTCACAGTTAATAAAGGAAAACTATACACATGGGCATCAGAATCATCATGCCATCATCATTGCTACCAACTTTATCATCATCATGAGCCTATTCAAAATTTATAATCGTCATTACCACAATCATCCTCATTATCCTATACCTATACTCTCATCATTATATCACCATAGCCATCATCATCATCATTGCCACCAGTTTCACCATCATGATCAGTCTGTGTCAAGAAGTTATTTTAATTTTGGCATAATAAATATTTACTTTGTCTTTTTAACTGTTGCGCGTTCTATTCGGTTCTTATTTTATTATATTTTTTAAAATGAAAATAATTCACCATTTTTTAAAAAGTAGTGCTGAAGGGGTTAAGAGTGAACTCAGAGGGTTGCAACAAATGTTTTCTGAGAGGCCCTGTAGGTAAAACTTTGTTACATAGCTTTTTTCCCGTCTTCTCTGGTCACTGTTGTTTAGTCCGCATGTCTCCAAGCCCACCCTCTGTTAATTTCAATTTCTGTTTTCATTCATCAGTTAAGATGTCTCCATATTACGTGAATTTTTTTTTTTTACTATTTCCAATTTTCATCTATTTACTTTTATATTTGCAATTTCCAGTTTCATTCCTTCTTTTCATAATTGTCATTTTTTGTTTTGTGGCTTCTAATGTTTACTTCCAGACTCGTAACATGACATATCAGAATATCATGTTTTTCAGTGGCAGATCTGCAGCAGCCGCATCTCTGGAGAGACTGAACAAAGATGGATATGACATAACACATCATTACTCCCCCTTACATGGTCATTCAGTCACAGTGCCTGGGACAGCTAGTGCTTGGGTTGATACTATAGCACTTTATGGGAGTCAGAAGGTAGAGAAGGATATGAATTTAGGCTCTTAGTGATGTTAATTTTTGACTCATTATGAATGTGTTGTAAGTGATCTGATATATATATCAGGTGTCATTTCTGAGACCTGACACCCTGGAAATATATCAAACCCCAGACCTTGACCTCTATACATCATACTTCATACCCTGACTGTATATGTTAAACCTTACACCCATACCTGTATATGTCACACCTCACAGCTATCACTGTTTGACCCAGCATGCATATATGCTCTGCAGCTCTCACTCCTTGAAATCCTGAAACCAGCTATTGAGATGGCAGAAGTTGGATTTCCTGTCTCAGAACTTACAGCTGCCTACTGGGCAAGAGGTATGTACAGTGCTATAAAAATTACTTAAGAGATGAAAGGGAAAGAGTAATTAAATATAATAACTGTGTAAGAAAACTTAAATATTTTGGACACATTAAATGTCATGATAATCTAGAGAAGACTGTCTTGGAAGGGTACATAATGGGAAAAAGAAAGAGAGGAAGACCAAGGCGAAGATGGCTGCAAGACATCGTTGATGATCTGCAAATGGATACATCAGCAGCAGGCCATCTTGCTCACAAGCAAGAGGCCTACAGGAGTGCTGTTAGGGAGGCAAAGTTCCGCAAGGGACATGCAAATGAATGAATGAATGAGCTGTGATCAAGAAGTAAGTAAAGCCATGGTTTGCTGTAGCTAGTGGATGGCTTTATTAAAATATCTTCTGATGGTCACACAAGCACTTATGTCTTCACTTAGTCAGTTAGTATTTGTGTGAATAAAAAAGCTATTGCACTTGTCTCAATGCAAAAGTCAGTGGTTTGAATCTGGCTTGAGGCATTCCAGTCATACAGCTGTAGAAAAAAAGTATCTTTTCCAGATATGGAAGGAAAGACTTCTCAGTATGATCCAGATCACATCAGCTCCATGTGTATTGACAGGTCAGATATGAGCACTAATACTATATCCCCTCATGGCATTAAAGGGCTGTCTTTATCTCTACTTTATCATGATTAAACGACTCTTTGCAAGCAGATATGACCATGCTAGTGTGCTACTTTATCATGATTAAACTTGACTCTTTGCAAGCAGATATGACCATGCTAGTGTGCTACTTTATCATGATTAAACTTGACTCTTTGCAAGCAGATATGACCATGCTAGTGTGCTACTTTATCATGATTAAACTTGACTCTTTGCAAGCAGATATGACCATGCTAGTGTGCTACTGGGGCTGACCAATCAAAGTTCAAGACGTGGTGGTGGTGATGAGTGGGTAGGTGGGTTTGTGTGAAAGGGAAAAACATGTTAGCATGAGAGCGCCATTTGTATGTAAGATATAATCATAACCAGTTATAGTTTGCTTGCCAGGTAACGGTTAAATCTCTTTAACATGCTAAATCCATATTCCCAATCATGTGTCAGTGTTGATTTCTTTTTTCCCTTTTGTTCTGTCCTCACATGTGAGTTCCTACATGTATTCAATCCTTCACTTTCACAGTCAATGATGAATTTATTTATCAATTTCTTGCAGGAGCTCATGTGCTTCAAAGGAGCGAAAACATTCATGGCTGTGATTTGCTGCTGAATGGTTGTGCTCCCAAAGCAGGTGATATCATGAGAAACCCTCATTTAGCCAACACATTCAAGGTGTGGAGATGTTGAGGCACTGTTGGATAAACTGTGTTAAAAAAACATTTGATGAGTTCCAGTTTTATTTTTCAGGAAGTCATAGTGAGGGAGGTACATAATGGAGAATGGAAAATTCTGTCTGACCTAGTTGTGATTTATAGTTTCTGTTTTCATCTTGTCTAGAACTATTTAAGGTAGATAGAGGTGTATGGTGCAGTTTTACAAAGTGAGGGAGGAAGTGAGCAAGGTGAGAAAAAAACAAATAGAAAGTATGAGAATGTATAAATGAGAAACATACAACATCCGATATTTGGCGTGAGCCTTATTCGAGGATACATACACAATGAAATACAAACACATATAACTTATCTGAAGCGTCTTGCTCCGAGTGAGAAGCAGAAATGTGTGTGGAAGAAGGAGGAGGAAAAAAAAAACCACGCTGCCTACAGACAAAAGATTCCCGATAGAGCCAATCATAACGAAGAAGCGGAGAGAGAGGAGGAGAACAAGTGGGAGAAAAGGGTGGGGGGAAGGCAATAGAAACATGATAGCCGCTAGAGGTGTCGGGGGAGAAGGGAGAGAGGGGAGGGAAAAGGGGACGCGGAGAGATAATGAACTTAAACACCTACAGGGAGAAAATGTGAAACTGGTGAATAGGACAAGACCAATATGTTGGCAGAGAAGGAAATAGGATGGTGGTAGGGAGGGGTAGCATAGAGAAAGAAAGTAGAGTATAAAAAAGGCCAGCGGAAAAATAAAGAAGTTACAGAAAGCTGAAGACATTGTTAATTCCAGCTGGGTGGAGACAGCCAGTCTGGAAAATAAGGCGCTGTTCTAGGACCCTCCGAGATCGTACATCTGCGGAACAAGAGCGGATCGCACTAACCGAAATGTCCTGTTTGCCCTTGTGGTTACCAAGGCAAAAATGTTTAGCCACAGGTGTCCAGGCCCTCTTGGAAATATCATTAAGATGCTGGCGAAATCGATCTCCTAACCGTAAGCCAGTTTCCCCTATGTACTTCAAACTGCAACGTTTGCACATGATAACATAAATGACATTTCGTGAAGTACAAATGAAACCCTCCTGTACTGATAACGTGGATTTAGGGAAGGAGATCTGGCTGGCCTCGACAACAAACAGACAAGTGTTACATCTATGGCGTCCGCAATGTCTGGTACCATAAAAAGTGTCATCTGTCTTAAGATGACTACGAATTAAAAGGTCCCTGAGGTTCTTGTCCCATCTGTAGGCCACCAATGGGGGTTCCCCAAAAAGTTCACGTGTCTCAGGCTTGGTCTGGAGGAGGTGGAGATGGCGAAACAGTATGTTTTTAACTGCCAAGCTATGAGGGTGGTACGTGAGTACTAGTTTCACTCTGTCCGAGCTACAGTGTGGTTTAGGGGTGAGGGCTTGTTGCCGCGATATATGGCTAATGCGGTTCCAAGAGAATGTGGTCTGGATAGCCGCGTTGACGGAAGAAATCTAGCAATTTGTGGCTTTGATCCTGAAAATCCAAATCCTCCTTACACAAATGTCGCAACCTAAGAAGCTGGGAAAAAGGAATAGAGTCCTTACACGATCTGGGATGGGAGGAAGAGTACAGGAGGTAGCTGTGAGAGTCTGTAGGTTTATAGTGGATAGAAGTAGTAAGCCTGAAAGGGCCGATAGTGACAGCAATGTCAAGAAAGTTAGCGGAAGTAGCAGAGATATGGGAGGTGAAAGAAATGACAGGATTGTATTTCTTAACAAAACTGATAAAGTTGTTAAGGTCTTCCTCTGGCATTGATGTGATCCCAATGCCATTGTCTATGTAGCGTCTATAGAAGGCGGGAAAAGGGCCTCTAAAGGCCCCCCTTTTAGAACTATTTACCATGTTTTACATATAACTGTAACTTTGAACTTAGGTATCAATTCTTCCCAGTATAAATGCTATGTCAGCGTTTCCTATGACGGTAATAGGTATCTTGCCACTACTCACCACATTTATGTTTGCACATTTTCAGTATGTTAAAGCAACAGAACACAGCACCATACCATACAGCACAGCACAGCAAACCCAGACCCCCCAAAAAAACAAAACACCCCGGACATGAGAGAAATAAAAACATGAGAACCTCCTGCGACTCAAATTTCCAAGTCCCAAATATTTCTTCTGACACTCCACCCCCCCCCCCCCAATGGTCCCACCACACAACACTACGCTCTACCACCCCACCATGCTAAAAGCCTTGTTTCCACATTTTCAGCAACATTCCTTATCCTACCCTTATATAATACTGCTGATAGGTGAAGAAACAAGCAGAGAACTCTTCCCATGTTCTCTCACAGATGTATGCTGTTGCTTTAACTGTGCTAATCTTGCCCTTATGTATCAAACACATTCTCTTTCAATTTAAATGCCGCTGTGACTACTTCGACATCCCATATATCAATAATAGGTATCTTTTATCGTTACTCGCCTCAGATGTGTTCATGCATCTTCAACAGCATTTCCGTATCACAACCTGATACCTTATTGCTTAAAAGTCAGTTCGCAAGAGGAGAACTCATCCCATGCTCTTACTTTCACATATCTTACATCTTACATCCTTCCAGTGCCATTAAATGTCACATAGGGATTGCGTAGTTGTTTGCCAAGTTTTCCTGTTTTCTGCAAGTTTTTCAACCTCATCAAGGGATTTTATGCCTACTAATTTGGCCTCAGAGAGAAAACTTAAATATTTTGGCCACATTAAACGTCATGATAATTTAGAGAAGACCGTATTGGAAGGATACATAATGGGAAAAAGAAAAAGAGGAAGACCGAAACGAAGATGGCTGCAAGACATCGTTGATGATCTGGAAATGGATGCAGCAGCAGCAGGCCATCTTGCTCACAACCGAGAGGCCTACAGGAGTGCTGTTTGGGAGGCAAAGTTCCGCAAGGGACATGCAAAGGAATGAAATGAAAATGAAAATTTGGCCTCTCTTAACAATGTCCTCTTTAGAGTTTCACGTGTTTGACCTCTTTTTCTTCGGCCTGTTGTGTTCCATTGATAGCTTGTTTTGGGATTCTCAGATTCTTATCACGTGACTGATATATGTCCATATCTTTTTTCAGATATTCCTATGAAACAAGTTGTTGTTCATTCATCTGCTCTATCTCTGCCTCTGTGTTGTTCTTGAATTCATTCTACTTTATAGCGAATATTTTCTTTAGATATTTGTTTTCAAAAGAGTCTAATTTCTTTAGATGTTTTCCAGCTTTCACATGCATAAATGAGGATGGATATTACGTGTGAATTGCATAATCTTATCTTGGTTTTTGTGCTTATAACTTTTGAGTGCCATATATTCTCTCTTGAAGGTCAGTGCTGCTTTTGCAATTCTAACTTCCTTTCTGATGTCACCATCCTGGTCTATGATGCTGTCAAGATATGCAAATTGGTTGACTTCTTCAACAGCTGTTCCTTCTACGTATATTTTTCATTCTTGATTAATGAGAAGTTTTATTATTTTTGTTTTTTCATTGTTAATTTCAAGTCCTATTTTGCTAGCCAGTGAAGACAGGCTATCTGTTTTTTCTTGGATCGAGATAAAAGTTATATCATCTGCAAAATCAAGAACTTCTTCTTGTCTCCCATGTACTCAATCAATGCTCCTTTTACTTGTGCAACATTTTTTCATTATGATATCGATGGCAATTAAAAAAAAATAAGGTAGATAGTATACATCCTTGTTTCACACCTATTACAGTCTGGAATCATTTGCTTATTTCTTCCTCTTTTGCATATACTGCAGCTTTAACTATGCCAAACTTGCACTTTGCAGCTGTCAACACAAATGGCAGTATACAAATGGTATCATGTTTTCAGAAAGAAAAAAATATGAGCATGAGACTCTTGTAGGAGAAACTTTGCAAGAGACTAAAGTCTTCAAACATCTGAAAGAACAAGCACAGACAGTGGAGCTAAAGATAAATTATGAGAAAACTGAATACATGAGACTAGCAAGACCAAAACATGACAAACAAGAAAATCAGATTCAAATAGAAAATATAAGGATTAAAAGAACAGATATAAATACCTAGAGGCGTTATTGAATAGCTCCAACATTGTAATAGACAAAATTAGAGCTGGAATACAAGCAGGAAACATCATTTGTTTTGCCCTTAGACACTTGTTACAATGAAAAATCCTGTCCCACAACACCAAACTAAATATACACATAGATTAGACCATTTGTCTTGTATGGATCAAAAAGATGGAGCATTACAAAACAAGATGAAGCACAACTATAATTTTATATATATAATCTAGAAAATAGAATCTTGAGAAGGAGTTTTTGACCAATTAAAGATTCTGTATCACAAGAAAGGAAAATTATAACAACAAAGAAATCCACACAGTGTTCCAAGCTACACTTTAAACTATCATTATGAAAAACAACTGACTGAAATGGCTTGGATACTTGGAGAGGATGGAAGAGAATAGAAAGATAAAAAAGGGCTTATACAGAACTGATAAAAGTAGGCAGACCAAGACAATGAAGGTGTGACAAGCTGGAAGAAGATCTGTGAGCCTTAAGAGTGGACAGTTGGCAGGAGAAGACTAAGAACAGCAAAGAATGGAGACATGTCTTGTCTGCACAATGACCCACAATGGCTTGGAATGCTGAATGAATGAATGAACCATTTTATGGGATTAACTGTTCACACTCATCAGTTTACATTGGCAGAGGAGAGTGTGTCATGGAACTTTTCTCTACAGGAAAACGGCTGTCTGTGTGAGAGTGCGCCATGGTACTTTTCTCTACAGAAAAATGGCTGTCTGTGTGAGAGTGCGCCATGGTACTTTTCTCTACAGAAAAATGGCTGTCTGTGTGAGAGTGCGCCATGGTACTTTTCTCTACAGAAAAATGGCTGTCTGTGTGAGAGGGCGCCATTGTACTTTTCTCTACAGAAAAATGGCTGTCTGTGTGAGAGTGCGCCATAGTACTTTTCTCTACAGAAAAATGGCTGTCTGTGTGAGAGTGCGCCATAGTACTTTTCTCTACAGAAAAATGGCTGTCTGTGTGAGAGTGCACCATGGAACTTTTCTCTACAGAAAAATGGCTGTCTGTGTGAAAGTGTTTGTGCTTTCTTATTTGTATTGTTTTTTTTTTTCTGTCGAAAGATCACATGGGCTATGTTATTTGAGAGTTACACAGGCCTATTTGTTTTATGTTATGGTCATTGACCAAATACATTGTGCATGTCAGTGAAACGTATACCCTGGAATGAGTAAACATTTCTAAGCTCACTTAGAATGTTTTATGAGAATCTGAAAGTTTTGTCTTTTTTAAATTTTGCCTGTTTTTTTCTTTAAATGTCAAAAGTCAGCAATTTTCAGTAGAGCTTAGTACATTCTCCAGGTTGTAGAAAACAGAGTTTGTTTTATAATACTGGACTGGAAAATTGTATATCTTAAAAAGTGATTTTCTAAATCTGATCCTTTTTTTAAAAAAAAAATCTTTAAAATTGTTTACTTTTATTTAGGAACTGGGAGTCCATGGAAAGAAAGGTTTCTATGAAGGAAGAATTGCCCAAGTGGTGGTGGATGCTGTACAGCAGCATGGAGGTTTGATAACCAGTGAGGATCTGGCAGCACATGAGACTACTGTTGTCAACCCCATCAGTGTAGACTACAAGGGTTGTCGTGTCTGGGAGCTGCCACCTAATGGCCAGGGGATGGCGGCATTATTAGCACTGAACATTTTGGAGGGTTTTGATATTAATTGTAAGTAAAATGGCTAATGGGGTGTGTGAGTGGCGAAGTGATTAGTGCACTGGTCTTTCATGCCGAAAGTCAGGGGTTCGAATCCAGCTAGAGGCACCCCAGTCACCCAGCTGTAGAAATGGGTACCCGACTTCTTCTGGAGTTGGGGAAGGAAAGGCGGCCAGGCATGATACTGACCATGTCACCCTCTAGTGTGCCGACAGGTGAAGGAAAATATGGGCTCTAACGCCATATCCCTATGTGCCTCTAAGACATGGCAGGATTACCTAAAATGACGAGTGTCTTAATGGTTTATACGTACATAAATCTCAGAAGGATGAACATTAATGCAGTTGATAGCAAGGTTCTTTCCTGTCCTTGACCTTGTCCTGCCTTGGAACTGATGATCAGAGTCAAGATGGAATTAGTACTCCACAGACAAATCAGTTTCTTCATACACATTGCAAAATCAAAGCATCTATGATCTTCACAGCTCTCTAGAACAAAATAAGCCATGCATGTTAGTCAGACTGTTTTAAAAGAGAAAGAGAACAACTTTATTCATTTGTGAGGGTATGCAAGAATAATAAAGTTTTGATATTTGTCCTGTTCATACAAAAGCATACAGGGCAAAATAAAGAGGACAAGAAGAGAAAGGCTAAACTTACATAGATGGTTTTAGACTTTTTAAATAGAAGGAAAGGAAAGTAAAAATGGAAGAAAACAGAAGAAGGTGACTTATATTGTTACTTATGTGTTGCTGTGTTAGAAAGTGTGTGTTACTCATCATATTTAGTTATTAGAGTTAGCCGGTGAATGCAAGGCATTTTATAAAGCGGTCAGGACATAGATTTATGTGAAATGAAGGAACCAAAAACTGTAAGGAAATGATCTCCACAGAAATTATGAATGTTTTCATTATTTTTTTTTTTTAGCTTTTCAATTCTGTCAATCATTGCAGGATATAAATGTTTTTCTGTTATTTTTAGCTCCAGGATATAAATGTCTTTCTGTCATTTTTAGCTCCAGGATATAAATGTCTTTCTATTATTTTTATTTCCAGGATATAAATGTTTTTGTTATTTCTAGCAATGGAACATAATTCTGCTGAGTACCTTCACCATCTGATAGAAAGTATGAGATTGGCTTTTGCTGATACATTTCAATTCTGCACTGATCCAGCTGCAGTACAGGCTCCACTTGACAAGCTGCTGTCCAAAGAATATGCAGCAAAACAGCGGAGCCGCATTTCACCAGACAGGTAGCCAGGTTTTTTCTTATGTTTAATCTATAGTTCAGAAGTTGTAAATCTTAACAGTCCATAGATAATTTTTTTTTTTATGTGTCTCAATATTTCTATTTATGCTTCTGATAAAGAAGTTGTAGCATAAACTAAATGGGAAAATCATAGCCAGTCATAGCTATACATCAGTTCCACAATGTTCCCTAAGAATCTTATCTTATATCTTATCTGTTAAACGTCACATAGGTAGTTCGCCAATCTTTCCTGTCTTTGGTGAGCCTTTCAATCTCATCAAGGGATTTTATGCCTGTTAATTTGGCCCCTCTTAACAATGTCCTCTTTAGAGCTTCACGTGGTCTGCCTCTTTTTCTATGGCCTGTTGTGTACCACTTGATAGCTTGTTTTGGGATTCTCTGACTGTTTCTTCACATCACATGACCAACATTTGTCCATCTCCTTTTTCTTATCACCCACGAGACTGGTTGTTGTTCAGTCATCTGTCTTATCTCTGCATTGTTCTTGAATTCATTCCACTTGATGGTGAGTATTTTCCTTAGGCATTTGTTTTATTTTATTTTAAGAATAGGGTGTGTCATATCTATGTCACAGCATTTCCTAGGAGAAGGGTGTGCATTATCTATGTCATAGTATACCCTAGATACGGATGTCATGCCTGCTAGATCATTACTAAAATGATACCTAATGAGAAGATGGAAGGACATTAACTCTTCCCGTGCCCAGAAAAAAAACGCGGACGTTCCCGTCAGTGCCACACAAAAAGCGCGGGTCTTGATATGTATAGGGGATATAGTTGTAAAAGTGAATTTACAAAGTATTTCCACTTTAAAAGTATACACATTATACATGAAAATAGTTGCAAATGTAAGAAGATTTTATAAATGAAGAGTTTTTTAGGAAGAAAGAAGTAATGTGATAATTTTAGCTGATAATTGTGTAGTGCTTATCATCGGCGATGCCTAGATGTAAATGTTTACCATTGGCGATTTCCAGATCTTCTTAAATGTTCATCCAATCTCACTATAATGTCTGAGATAACCATCTAACTACTTCTCCAGTCCATTTAATAGGTCTAGATGTACTTGGGGTACATTCAGGAACAGTGGTGGGGCCATAGGACATGTCCTTGTGCCTCTAAAATCACAAAAAAATGCTGAAATTTCTCTGCTAAAACATCTATTTCGCTCAGTTGTTAGTCACGCTTTGGATTGAACTATGAAAGGTCACCAGACATGTGCAGATAAATCTGTACAATAAAAAGTTTTACAATAGTTTTACATTGCAACGAAACAAAATCGTTATAACGAACATGCCAGTCACTAGATTAACAGAAAGTTATCACAATATCGACTATGACAGGGAAAGAGTTAACTCATAATGTCATTAAATCAAGAAAGTTTCAACAGCCTGCTGTCATTATCATGAAAAACATTGCATTCATAATCCCAAGAAAATAAATGAACTATTCTTGTCATGTACAATATGAGAAAAAGAACAATGCAGAATATTATGGTTAATTACATTTCACCAGCAAGTGATATAAATGTTACATACTACATCCTCATTCATCATTCATCCATATTCTTTGATCCTGATTAGCTAAGAAGTCATTATCCAGTACAGCTTGTGGCATCTTTCAAGATAAAAGAAATGCTACAGTTAAAATCCAGCCCTGACACCATTTTGTCTGCTTGTTAAACCTGATTAGTCATGCCAGTAAAATTCTGTTAAAAATCATAATGGGTAGACTTCAAAAGAAAACAGAAGAAGTCAATATGGTTCAAGCTGGTTTCAGGCAAGAAAGAGGATCGAGAGATCATATATTCAATATAAGATTAATAATAGAGAAATGCAGAGAGTTTAATGTGAATTTATATTTACCCTTTATAGACTACTCAAAGGCATTTGATTGTGTACAACATCAGAAGCTTTGGGAAATAATGGACAAAAAATGGGATTTCCAACACATTTGATACAATTAACATCACTACTGTATCTAGACCAACAAGCAGCAGTAAGAATAAATGGTGAAACAACAACTTGGTTTGACATAAAACAAGGGGTCTGTCAGTGGTGCATATTGTCACCTTACTTATTTAACTTGTATACTGAAAATATAATGAGGAATGTTAGAGAAGATGTAGACAAAGAATATTATGATGCCATAACAATTGGAGGTTATGAAATACCAGAGATTAGATATGCTGATGACACAGTATTACTGTCCACAATACAAAAATGAATAGAAAAACTAATTATATCAGTCACAAAAATAAGATTTTTAAGGGCATGCATCTTTCCCATCGCAACATATGCCTATGAGACCTGGACACTTAACAAAACAGCTGAGAAACACATAAATGCCTTTGAATGTAAATGCTACAGAAGAGTTCTTCAAATATCGTGGACACAAGAAAGAACAAATATATCTATACTACAAGAACTTAATATTGAAGAAGGCTGGCTAGTAAAGAGGATTAAAGAGAGAAAACTTAAATATTTTTGACACATTAAACGTCATGATAATCTAGAGAAGACCATCTTGGAAGGGTACATAATAGGAAAAAGAAAGAGAAGAAGACCAAGACAAAGATGGCTGCAAGACATCATTGATGATCTACAAATGGATGCATCAGCAGCAGGCCATCTTGCTCATGACTGAGAGGCCTACAGGAGTGCTGTTAGGGAGGCAAAGTTCGGCAAGGGACATGCAAATGAATGAATGAATGAATGAATGTTAAACCTGTTTGTATACTGTTTTAGATCTATTTGTCTGTTGTCAGGAGCATCAACTCAGCCAAGTTGATAAATAGGTTATCAAACATAACTCAGTTCCATGAAAACAAAATAAGGGCTCAACCAAGTTGGCTATACATTGTCCTCTCATACCTGGGTGGTTGCAATGTCCTCCTGGAGTCTGTGGTTCAAGCCATTTTCTTACTAGTCTTTCTTTCTCTCACATCTACAGTAAGTATGGTAAAATTCTCGTTTCCAAGCCATTAAGGCATATTGGGGATACAGTGTTAGGCCTATGTGTTCCATGACTTTCCACACATGACAATGGGATATGGTCAGTATCATACCTGGCTGCTTTACCTTCCCAGATTCCTCTGGTACCTATTTTTCGAGGCTGGGTGAAATTCAGGGCCTTTTGCTGGGACAGAAATCGATACCACTGGGTTAGTAAACCAAGTGCCTAATCACTCACCTAACCAAGCTATAGTGCTTCATCTACAATTTTTCAAAGGCAAAGCATGCACACTGAGCTTCCTTTACTTGATTGTGTGCAAGCATCCTTGTTTCTGGTTTGCTGCATTTACATGTGGACATCATTATTAAAACTCCTTCACTTCAAAACAGTGCTGGCAGTGTTGGTAGATCTTGCATACCAGTTCGGATCAATGCTCAGACCTACGCTCAGGCAAAGCCTAATTAAAAGGGAAAACAAGAACATATCTAACTAAACCTATATTCTTGATTACATTATAACTTCTTTCTAGCTTATTTTTTCAAAAATTTTCTCAGCAAAATTTATTCTGACAGAGCATAGAAATTAATTCGGAAGTGAAAGAGTTAATCCTTTTCTGTCCAGCTGTGTTCAAGTTTTCTTGTTTTGGCACATGAATTTTGTGTGAAAGTTTTTGTACATAAATTGATCATTTCAAAATCTCATTTTCTTTAAAATTATGTATATAAAAAATTAGTTTGGTTAATGGTCTAAATGTTACATTATCTTTTATAAATGAATGGTCTACATATTAAATTATCTTTCATAAATTAATGGTCTAAAATATTAGACTATCCTATTTAAATTTGACTTAACAGTCAGAATACAAGTAAAACATAAAAATGAACTGTCTAAATGGAGCAAAATAGAAACTGTAAATAAACTGCATTCCACTTAACAAATACCTAAGGAAAATACTCAGTATAAAGTGGAATGAATTCAAGAACAATTCAGAGATAAGACATATGAGCAAATAACTAGCTGTCTCATGGATGATCAGAAAAAAGATGATGGACATATGTTGATCACATCAGAGAATCCCAAAACAAGCTATCAAGTGGAACACAACAGGGTGAAGAGAAAGAGGTCAACCATGTGAAACTCTAAAGAGGACATTGTTAAGAGAGCCCAGTTTAGTTGGCATAACATCCCTTTAGAAGGTTGAAAAACCCGCCAAAAACAGGAAAACCTGGCAAGCTACCATGAAAGTCCTATGTGACATTTATCGGCATGGAAAGGATGTAAGATATAAGACTTAAGGTCTTGATGTTTTAGAAATGGAGAAGAAAGTGTTAAAAGTAACTGTCTCAGAATTCAGTCAACAAGTTCATAAATATTTTATTATTGTTCTTTAGAGTAATTCCCATGACAAGCCTTCTGTCCAGTGGCCTTGACCTGCCAGCAGGTAATGATACAGTTTATTTTACTACTGCAGACAAAGATGGGAATGCCTGCTCCTTCATCAATAGTAACTATCAAGGATTTGGGACTGGTATAGTTCCAGAAGGATGTGGCTTTACATTACAGGTACTATTTCTGATTTAATGTTTTCTTTGCTTATTGAAGTCACTACAGTTTTTTGTTTTTTTTTCTCCTAAACTTCATGTGTGTATAATTACAATTTCATAAGTTTTTAATTTTCCTAATTATATGTGGTATTTTTCTTTTCATTCTTTTATTTTCTAAGCTGTTATGTTACTTTATTAAAATAATCTGTCTCATAATAATCTGTAACATAATAAACATGTGCTTGTTTTCACTGCATTTTCAAACTAACTTTATTTTTTGTTTGTTAACATACCCATGTGAGTAATCAAGTGTAATTAATTTCTCTGCTTACTTGTCTGTTTGAGTAATGTAATGTAGTTCATTTCTCTGCTTTTATGTCTGAGTGATTACCTGTTACAATTCATGGCTGTTTACTTGTCTGTTGTGAACACATAATGTCATTCATGTCACTTATGCTTATCTTAGCTGGCTGATTAATCAAATGTTACTGACAACTTATTTGCATTGTAATAATCTGCAATGTAATTTATGCTCCTGCCTGCTTATCTGAGTAAATAATCTGATGTATGAGGGTTGATTGATAAGTTCTCGGCATAAGGTACAAATACTTGAAACACAGTTGATATTAGGTGCATTTGTGCATCAGGTTAATAGGATTAAACACCAGGTTTCAAGAAATTAACTGCAACCAATTTTTTTCAGGCTACTGAAGTGGTAAGGGGTGGCAGAAATTGAGAAAATGGATAAAATTTCTCATCGAGTTGTCATTTGCTACCTCTGCATCAAGGGCTTATCATCGAAGGAGATCCATGAGGATATGGTAGAGAATCTAGGATCTAGGGGAGAGTGGCCCTTCTTACAGCACATTGAAGAAATAGGCAGCTCAATTCAGACATGGAAGGGAGAGTCTGGAAGATTATCCCCATCTAGGAAGACCAAGAACAGTAGCCACCCATGAAACCACTGGCAGAATCCATGACATGATAATGGAGGATTGACAACTAACTGATCGGTACATTGCTACTGAGTTGGGCATCTCCCAGGAATGTGTTCATGCCATTATTCACAATGATTTTCAAATGACAAAGGTCTCGAAACTTCTTGGAGCTGATCACAAATGACAGCATCTCAACATGTCAAGAGACAATCTTGGCCATTTTTCTGCAGATCCTGAAAAGTTTCTTCAGGAATTTGTGACTATATATGTGACTTGGGTTCATCATTTTCAACCAGAGACCAAAGAACAGTCAAAGCAGTGGAAACATCATGGATCCCCACCTCTAAAGAAAGCAAGGGTGGTTCTGTCTGCAGGCAAAATAATGGCTTTCATCTTTTGGGATTCAGAAGGTGTACTATTGGTAGACTATCTTCAAAAGGGCAGAACGGTCACTGGGGCCAATTATGCTAATCTTGTGAAGCAACTGCAGGTCAAATTGAAGGAAAAGTGTGGAGGGAAATTGACTAGAGGGGTCATCTTTCAGCAAGACAACGCTCCAGTTTACTATTCGGTGGTGGCAATGGCTGCCATTCATGAATGTGGCTTCTAGCTTCTTGAACATCCTCCTTATTCCCCAGATTTGGCCCCTTCAGAATATTACCTGTTTACCAAACTCAAAAAGGAGCTCAGTGGTCGCAAATTTGCTTCAGATGATGACGTCATTCATGCTGTAGAACACTTTCTACTGGCACAAGATGCTGACTTTTACAAAGAGGGGATCTGTATGCTCCAGAATTGCTGGACTAAGTGCATAAACTTGCAAGGGGATTATATGGAGAAATAACCTTTAAAAGTTGTCGACAAATAATCCGTTGTACCTTATGCCAAGAACTTATAAATCACCCCTCGTAGTTTACTTCTCTGTTTAATATTGTATAAGTAATATAATGTAATTCATGTCTCTTGTATACTTCTTATATCTTATACCCTTCCCGTGCCGTTAAACGTCACATAGGGCTTGCAAGGTAGTTCGCCAATTTTTCCTATTTTCGGTGAGCTTTTCAACCTCATCAAGGGATTTTATGCCTATTAATTTGGCCTCTCTTAACAATGTTCTTTTTAAAGTTTCACGTGGTCTGCCTCTTTTTATTAGGCCGGGTGTGTTCCACTTGATAGCTTGTTTTGGGATTCTCTGATCGTTTCTTCTCATATGGTGACCAACATATGTCCATATCTCCTTTTCCTAATCACCCATGAGACTGGTTGTTGTTTGCTCATCTATCTTATCTCTGCATTGTTCTATAATTCATTCCACTTGATGCTGAATATTTTCCTTAAGCATTTGTTTTCAAAAGAGTCTAATTTATTGTCTATTTCTTTAGTTGTTTTCCACCTTTCACATGCATAAATGAGGATGGATATTACATTTGAATTGAATAATCTTAACTTGGTTTTTGTGCTTATAACTTTTGAATGCAATATATTCTCAAAACTCTTGAAGATCGATGCTGCTTTTGCAGTTCTAATTCTAACTTTCTTTCTGGTGTCACCATCCTGGTCTGTGTAGTTGCCAAGGTATGCAAATTGATTGACTTCTTCAACATCTTTCCCTTCTATGTATATTTTTCCATTTTGATTAATGGGAAGTTTCATTATTTTTGTTTTGTCTTTGTTAACTTCAAAACCTATTTTACTAGTCAGTGAAGACAGGCTATCTGTTTTTTCTTGCATGGAATTCACATTGTTACTGATAAAAGTTATGTCATCAGCAAAATCAAGATCTTCTAGTTGGGTCCTTTGTACCGAATCAATACCTGTGTTACCTGTGCAGCATTTTTTCATTATGAAGTCTATTGCAATTCCAAAAAGCAAAGGAGATAGTATACATCCTTGTTTCACGCCTGTTTCAATCTGGAACCATTCGCTCATCCCTTCTTATTTCTATTTTGACTGCACAAATATATCCATTAAAGAGGTTCTTAATGATGTTGACAATTTTAGATGGCATTCCATATAGACTTAAAATTCTTCACAATAAATCTCTGTGTATGTATCAAATGCCTTTTTTAAAGTCTGTGATGTTCAGTATTAGTGGTTTCTGCTTCTCAATATGTTCTTCAAGTATTATTCTGAGAGTAAAGATCTGGTCGAGACAGCTTCTCCCTTTTTGAAATCCTGTTTGTTCTTCTCTCATTGCAATATCCACTATATCTTTATTCAAAATGACCTTGCAAAATACTTTTGACACAACTGATATTAAGGTCACTCCTCTCCAATTGTTATAGTTGCTAAGGTTGCCTTTTTTTAGTATTTTAACAATGATTTCTTTTTTCCATTTAGAAGGGACCTTTTCTTCTTTCCAAATCTTATTAAACATTCTTTGTAGTTGTCTCATGTGGTCACTATTGATAGCTTTTAACATTTCAGGTGTTATTTCATCTTTACCTGCAGCTTTGTTGTTAGCCATTAAATTCACTGCTGTTTCAATTTCATGCAATTTATTTTCATCTAGGTTGACATTTAGTTGTGGGGTTGGTAAGTCAGTTCCAAGGTTTTATCAATTCTTTTGGGTGTGGTCAATTAAATATTTCTTGGAAGTGTTCAGCTCATCTTTGCTTTTGGTCTTTACTTGTGGAAATAGGGTTCCAGTTTTGCTAAGGATTGGTCTTTCTTTAGATGTAATAGTACCTGTTAGCCTCTTTTGTATGTTATATAAAGTTTTGCTGTCTCCAGTTTCTGCTGCTTTCTCAGATAAAAGGGATGGCGACTGCAGTAAAACTGGTTAATATAAATAAGGTAGATATAGGTGTATGGTGCAGTTTTACAAAGTGAGGGAGGAAGTGAGCAAGGTGAGAAAAAAATGAATATAAAGTATGAGAATGTATAAATGAAAAACATACAACATCCGATATTTCGGCGTGAGCCTTATTCAAGGATACATACAAAACGAAATACAACATATATAACTTATCTGAAGAGTCTTCCTCCCAGTGAAGCAGAAATGTGTGTGGAAGAAGGAGGAGGAAAAAAAAAACAAACCACGCTGCCTACAGACAAAAGATTCCCGATATAGCCAGTCATAGCGAAGAAGTGGAGAGAGAGGAGGAGAACAAGTGGGAGAAAGGGGTTGGGGGAAGGCAATAGAAACATGATAGCCACTAGAGGTGTCGGGGGGAGGGGGGGAGGGAAAGGGGAGAGAAAAGGGGACGCGGAGAGATAATGAATGAAGAACTTAAACACCTACAGGGAGGAAATGTGGAACTGGTGAATAGGACAAGACCAGTATGTTGGCAGAGAAGGAAATAGGATGGTAGTAGGGAGGGGTAACATAGAGAAAAAAAGTAGAGTATAAAAAAGGCCAGTGGAAAAATAAAGAAGTTACAGAAAGCTGAAGACATTGTTAATTCCAGCTGGGTGGAGACAGCCAGTCTGGAAAATAAGGCACTGTTCTAGGACAATCCGAGATTGTACATCTGCGGAACAATAGCAGATCGCATTAACCAAAATGTCCTGTTTGCCCCTGTGGTTACCAAGGCAAAAATGTTTAGCCACAGGTGTCCAGGCCCTCTTAGAAATATCATTGAGATGCTGGCGAAATCGATCTCCTAACTGTAAGCCAGTTTCCCCTATGTACTTCAAACCGCAACGTTTGCACATGATAACATAAACGAAGTCACGTAATTTATGTTATCATGTGCAAACATTGCGGTTTGACGTACATAGGGGAAACTGGCTTATGGTTAGGAGATCGATTTCGCCAGCATCTCAATGATATTTCTAAGAGGGCCTGGACACCTGTGGCTAAACATTTTTGCCTTGGTAACCACAGGGGCAAACAGGACATTTTGGTTAATGCGATCTGCTCTTGTTCCACAGATGTACGATCTCGGAGGGTCCTAGAACAGCGACTTATTTTCCAGACTGGCTGTCTCCACCCAGCTGGAATTAACAATGTCTTCAGCTTTCTGTAACTTCTTTATTTTTCCACTGGCCTTTTTTATACTCTACTTTCTTTCTCTATGCTACCCCTCCCTACTACCATCCTATTTCCTTCTCTGCCAACATATTGGTCTTGTCCTATTCACCAGTTCCACATTTCCTCCCTGTAGGTGTTTAAGTTCTTCATTCATTATCTCTCCGCGTCCCCTTTTCTCTCCCCTTTCCCTCCCCCCCCCCCTCTCGACACCTCTAGCGGCTATCATGCTTCTATTGCCTTCCCCCAACCCCTTTCTCCCACTTGTTCTCCTCCTCTCTCTCCACTTCTTCGCTATGATTGGCTATATCGGGAATCTTTTGTCTGTAGGCAGCGTGGTTTTTTTTTTTTCCCCTCTTCCTTCTTCCACACACATTTCTGCTTCACTGGGAGGAAGACTCTTCAGATAAGTTATATATGTTGTATTTCGTTTTGTATGTATCCTCGAATAAGGCTCACGCCGAAATATCGGATGTTGTATGTTTTTCATTTATACATTCTCATACTTTATATTCGTTTTTTTCTCACCTTGTTCACTTCCTCCCTCACTTTGTAAAACTGCACCATACACCTCTATCTACTGCTGCTTTGTCTGCCTCTTTCGCCATATTGTCTATTTATTCTCTTTTATCCCTTCTAGCTGAACTTTATACTTTATTGTCTAGTTCTTTGTATGTTACTTTCGCCAGATCTTGAAAAAGATCTGTCTTTACATTTAACATGGCTAATTTGGCTGCTCGTCTTTCATGTATGTACTTCCATGTGTTTTCTGATATCCATGCTTTTCTGTTTGGTTTTTTTCAGTCCAGTGCTTACTTTTGCTGCTGTGTTTATGGCTGTGCTGTAAGAATTCCATAATTCATTTATCCCTATCTCCTCTACTTCACTGAGTGTTATGGAATGTTTGGCAAGTTCCTAATTGAAATTACTATTAGTATTCTCTTCTTGTAGGTTGTGGCTGTTTATCTTTCTGTGTATTTGATTTCTTGTGTTGGCTTTTCAGTTTTAGTTTTATTTTCCCTATGCACAGGTTGTGATCACTGTTGACATCTGCACCCCTATAAGCCCTTACATCCATGAGAGATGTTCTGTATTGCTTCCTAATACAAAAATTATCTATCTGGTTTCTAGTTCTATCATCTGGAGATACCCACATTGTTTTATGTATCTCTTTGTGTGGAAATATTGTGCCCCCAATGACCATGCCCTCTGTTAGACAATCTTTCTCTGTTCTGATTTACCATGTCAATTCCTTCTTTCCCCATTACTTTTTCAACATCAGTGTTCTTTCCCTACCTTAGCATTGAAGTCCCCCATAGCAATTAGGATGTTGTGTTTAGGGACTTCGTTAATGATTTGTTGTAATTGGTGATAGAAATTGTCTTTTTCCTCTTGTATACTTACTTGAGTGAATAATGTAATATAATGCTGATGTTGTTTTCAGAACCGAGGACTGTCGTTTTCTTTAGATCCTAGTCACAGGAATGTGATAGCTCCGAGAAAAAGACCATACCATACAATTATTCCAGCTATGGTCACATCAGTGGACACAAGTAAGAACTAATTTGTTTCTCCATAATCCTTTATCTTTATAATCAGAATTATTACCAGACATGGCTAGACAGAGACTAGTTAAAGAGGCTTGTTAAATTTATTTTTTCTTATGATCACAAACACTGACTTCAACCAACAGTAATAAGTGCAGTGTAATATAGAGTGCCTCATCATGTATGTAGATATTCTTCACCATAGAGTCTGACTTTGGGCACACATTGGTGAGTATCCAGTCACATAACTGAGTCAAGTGGAGACACACCAACAGGAGCTGATCCTATTGCTTTGAGTTGAGACTTACTGAAAAACAGAGTTACAATAAATTCAGCCAACCTTGCCTATATATATATATATATATATATATATATATATATATAACATTAACAAAAATGATGGGAGAGGAAATAAAAATGTAGTTTTTATTTAAAAGTATGATCATAACATGCTTGTGATATTTAGTCACAATGTTACTTGTATTTAGCATAGAAGCCATATTTGTCTACTGTTTTTTGCTTGGAGACTGAATAGAAATACTCTGGTCAATTTTTCAGATGATTTGTTGATGAGTTTTGGGGTTATGGGAGGCTACATGCAGCCTCAAGGTCATGTTCAAGTCCTTTTGAACATGCTTGAGTTCCAGCATAACCCTCAAACAGCCCTTGACCTACCTCGATTTTGTTTAGGAACAGGATCCAGGTAAATATCCCTATGCATTTTATATACAAGTTGTGTCCAGTAAGTAATGAGATTTATTTTATTCAGACAATCAGCAGGGCCGTGGGGGGGGGGGGGATGGATTCTCCAGGACTGAAGGTTAGTGGGGGATGTTAGGTAAAGAGCTGATATCTTGTCATTTGGCTCCAAGCTTTTACAGAGTGCGGATCACTTGTGAAGTGGACAGCTGTTTAAGCTCGCATAGTGGTCAAAATGCAGAGGAGTGTCGAGCAGCGATAAAGTTTTGTGTTAAACTTGAAAAATCCATGACTGAAACGCTTGTTATTATACAAAAAGCCTACTGGAAGGATGCTTTATTGAAAGCACAAGTGTTTCAGTGGCAAAAGACATTCAGTGGAGGAAGAGAGAGTATCAAGGATGAACAATGCACAGGGCGCCTAGTAAATGTGCAAATTGAAGATGAAATCGATGCTCATCTTTTTTTTACTCTAAAGGTGTTGTCCATAAGGGGTTTGAACCACCGGGTCAACGCAGTATCTTATATGGAAGTGCTTAAATGGCTGAAGAACAAAGTCACATGCGTCCAGTCAGAGATCATCAACACCTGGGTTCTTTACTACACCAATGCACTGAGTCATGTATCATTGTTTGTGAGAGAGTTTCTAGTGAAACAAACTGTGGCAACACTGTGCCAACCTCCCTACAGCTGGACTTGGCTCCGGCAGCCCTCTTTTTGTTTCCCTGGCTCAAATAAAGCTTGAAAGGCCATCAATTTTGGGACTGTTAATAACATGCAAGCTGCTGTGATGAGCGCTTTGAAGGAGATCCCTGTTCAAGACTTCCAGGCAAGCTACGATGGGTGGCAGAACCAATGGCAACAGTGTATTGATGCTCAAGGATGTTATTTTGAGGAATTTTAAGTTAAGCATATGTAAGTTTTATTTAAGAAATTGAATTTTATGGAATCATACTCATTACTTACAGGACACACCTTGTAAGATACTGGTGGTAGTGATGCCATCAGGCACTGTGTTCAGTGGCCGTAGCTGCTTGCGTAAGAATTAGTGAACTATAGTCATCCAAGACGTAGCTGTCACAGTCTAGATATTAGGACAAGAATTGCTGTAGTCCTACTGGCAATGGAGTCTACTAAAGAAGAAGCATTGCACCTCCTTGATCTTTAGCAACACTCCAGGTCTGTGAAAACAGCTGCCGTAACACATTCCCCATTTGACATAATGTGTGTGTATCAACATCTTTGCTGCATTGGTAGCAGAGAACATTCTGCTTTAAAACTCCAGGAAGATGATAACAACAACAACATGGTGGATACTTCCACATAAAGTGCTCATACTAAAGGTTAGCAAGCATCTTCATATTTTCTTGTTCATCATCATCAATCTTCTGTACTTCCAGTGGAGCATAGGCACCAACAAAAGTTCTCCAGCCAATCCTGTCTTGAGCAAGTCAAGATATCTCAAACCATGTCTTTCCTGCTTCCTTTAGTTCTTCCTGTATTGTGCATCTCCATGTCCCCAATGGCTTGCCTCTTTCTTTTCCCTTGAGGTGTCCAAGTCAAGTCTTATTTTCTTGTCATGCTGTTGCTTTTTTAGTCATATTTCATGTCTTGAAGTTCTGCAGCTGTGGTACATTCTTTGCCCTGCCATAGGGTGGCCCAGAAGAAATATTTCTTTGTGGATTCTGTTGTTCTGATAGCATCAGTTATCAGTCAACTGAGAATGGGAGATGTGAGACAGAAACATTATGAAGATAGTACTGTTATCCAGGAAACTGCCCATAAAAACAAAAAATTAGATTTGTAAAATGCTTTATCTGTTCTGTATTACTGTGCAGAGCAGAACCTGGACTCTAAACAAAAAAGTCAGACAGATGGATAAAAGCAACAGAAATGTGGATCTACAGAAAATTAGGTCATATATTATGGAGAATGAAAAGAACAAACGCACAAATATTAGAACTCCAAGTGCAATGTGAACTTTACAAAGAAATAAGGATCAATGAAAAAAAATACTTTGATCATACCAAAAGACATAATAATATACTGAAGACCGTACTAGAAGAAAAAGTGGAAGGAAAAAAGAGCAAGAGGTAGACAGATATGTAGATGAGAAGCGTGTGAGAATGGACATGACACTACCTGACTGTGTGCACCATCAGGATGAGGGAGTGAGGAAACTGGGGATTCTCTACCACCAACCTTCATTCTGAGAACAGCACATGATGATGAGTGTCAGTTATTATTTTCATTCAGGGCTGTGAGATATGTCAATCAAGTTGGTGAAAATTTTAAAACACAAGTCGGGTCAGGCGGGGAGTACACTGTGATGCCTTTTTAAGAATTTATCCAAAGGATTCAAGATAAAGACTTTATCACCACAGGAAGCACATTGATCTTTCTGATACACTAACCCACTAATGCATACAGCATTCATCATTGCTCTGTGATGATGTAACAGCAGTCTTTTTCCCTATATCATTATACAGTGCTAATTATTATGGTTGACATAATGTAACATTAATTATTTCTCCTCATTATGATGTGATACTATTTACTCTCATTATGATGTGACACTAGCTGTTTCCTTTCATAATGATGTGACACTGAATATTTTATCTTTTAATGGTTCTATCACTTTTAATATCCCCAGCAAAGGCTCCATTTCTACCAACATACTCACAGGGACACTGCTTGAGAAAGGAATCCCAGAATCCACAGTTGAGAAACTTTCTACCCTAGGACACAATATTAAAATATTGTCAGGTCTGCAGAGAGCTGACTTTGGCAGAGGTCAGGTAATCTCTAAAGGTTCCTGGTGGAGAGATGGCCTGAGTGATCCACCACTGACTACATATTGGGCAGGTTCAGATCCTAGGGCAGATGGCCAGGTGGCAGCTTATTAAACTATTGTTATAAATGTGAAATTTTAGTACTTGTATCTTCTGATGTTTAGTCATGATTTCAACAGAATTTTTAAAGTGAGAGAAATATTTGATTTCAAAGAGTATACTAAAAGACTTCTATCATGACATACATAATAACCCACTCCATAACCGTAATTAGTGTGATGCATTTGTAGACTCCTGACCTAACCAGTGTATATTATTTGACTTTGTCAGTCAGTCATTTGCATGTCCCTTGTGGAACTTTGCCTCCCTAACAGCTCTCCTGTAGGCCTCTTAGTTGTAGGCAAGATGACCTGCTGCTGATGCATCCATTTGCAAATCATCAACATCTTGCAGCCATCTTCACCTTGGTCTTCCGCTCTTTCTTTTTCCCATTATGTACCCTTCCAAGATGATCTTTTATAAATTATCATGACGTTTAATATGTCCAGAATATTTAAGTTTTCTCTGTTTAATCTTCCTTACTAGTCAACCTTCTTCAATATTAAGTTCTTGTAGCATGGATATATTTGTTCTTTTTGTGTCCATGATATTTGAAGAACTCTTCTGTAGCATTTATGTGTTTCTCAGCTGTTTTGTTAAGTGTCCAGATCTCACAAGCATATGTTGTGATGGGAAAGATGCGTGCCCATAAAAATCTTATTTTTGTAGATCTGTCTGTTCCTCTCCACAACTTCTTTAGTTGTTTTAGTTTTTGTAGAGCGGTAGATGTCTTTTTAATATCCCTCATTGTATCTCTATTATTAGTTAGTAGTGATCCAAGATATTCAGTACTCTCTACCTCATCCAATTTTTCCTCACTGATATATATTTCGGCTGCCTTATTTGTTTTGTCAAATGTCATCAATTTAATTGTGTGGACAGTAATACTGTGTCATCAGCATATCTAATCTCTGTTATTTCATAACCTCCAATTGTTATGGCATCATAATATTCTTTGTCTACATCTTCTCTAACATTCCTCATTATATTTTCAGTATACAAGTTAAATAAGTAAGGTGGCAGCATGCAACCCTGACGGACCTCTTGTTTTATGTTAAACCAAGTTGTTGTTTCACCATTTATTCTTACTGCTGCCGGTTGGCCTAGATACAGTAGTGATATTAATTGTGTCAAATGTGTTGGAAATCCCAATTTTTCCATTATTTCCCAAAGTTTGGCTTTGTCATTCATTCATTCATTCCTTTGCATGTACCTTGCGGAACTTTGCCTCCCAAACAGCACTCCTGTAGGCCTCTCGGTTGTGAGCAAGATGTCCTGCTGCTGCTGCATCCATTTCCAGATCATCAACGATGTCTTGCAGCCATCTTCGTTTCGGTCTTCCTCTTTTTCTTTTTCCCATTATGTATCCTTCCAATACGGTCTTCTCTAGATTATCATGACGTTTAACTTTGTACTGACAGAAAAAAGACTAACATGCACAACAGCTCTGTATGGAAAACACAGACAATAACAAACCAAAGAGCTGAGGGGAGTTTTTCTTGAAATAGAACATTTGAATCATTTTAATGATAAAAACAATTAGAAATCCAGAATATAAAGATCTAAATACCTAGAAAAAAAAGTCTGGGGTAAAGATTATAGGGAGCTATACAGAGCAGACTGCTATAGAAATGTTTTAGAGGGCTGAAGAGAGAATTTTGTGGATATTCGCCTGTTTGATCCAAGGATCTTCAAGTAAGAAACTTCTGCATGTAGGATCTCATGTGTGACAGGAAGATGACCACTTTTAATATGAAGAAAATGACACTTCATTGTGGAGTTCTGTAGAGTTCAGTCTCTTGCAAAATAGAGTTAAAATTTGTTTACATCAAGGTTCTTGTTTAATAAAAGCTATCGTCATTTGAATTTTAAAAAAGTAGTAGAAGTGAGATAGAAGTTAACCTCACTTCATGAGTTTAAAAAGGTTGTTATTGCAGCAATGTATGCACACTGAGTGAAAACACTGACTTGAAGAAAATAGAAAGACTTTTCCCTGATGTGAAAAATTAATTGGTGCAACTGATGTATTCCATTATTTGTACACTATAGACAGAGTGAGATATTGTGATTTTCTTTTAACTTCACCTCGAGATTCATTATTTTACAAAAAGAGAATTTTTATGTATAAAACAATATTGTACGCAAGTTTACAATTTTTACACTGAAGTTTTTTGGGTTTTTTTGTTTTTTGTTTTGTTGATTTGTACTCAGGAAATATTTTTATTTTATTGTTCAAGGTCATGCTCTGAAAGTCCAATAAACACAAGCAATTTCATGCCTGAACATTTCAACTGTGTATTTTCTATGAGGAGTTGTTATTTCTCTGTGCACATATGCTTACAAGTGTGCAAAAATATACACAAGTCTGATAGTATGAACAGCTATTAGAGAGGACATGCGTACTGTAATCAGAGACTGGTATCCCCACCCCAACACTCACTGACGTGTGCTCCTCTAATGGAACCAGCCATACACTGGTTATGGGTAACGTGCGCTAAACTACTTCGTTCAAGAAATGCCTCAACTTCCCCAATTAGATTTTTTTTGCTTTTCAAGTATTATTCTTAGAGTAAAGATCTGGTCAAGACAGCTTCTCCCTTTTTGAAATCCTGCTTGTTCTTCTCTCATTGTAGTATCCACTACATCTTTTATTTTCTTCAGAATAACTTTGCAAAATACTTTTGACACAGCCGACAGTAAGGTTACTCCTCTCCAATTATTGCAGTCTTCACAGTCCATGTATAATGTTTTTTTCAAAATATATTTCAATATTTCTGTTTCTGACAAAGAAGTTGTAAAATAAACTATGTGGGAAAATCATGGCCAATCATAACTTACACAGCGGTCCCTAGGAATAGGCTGTGTAATATCTATGTTGCAGTGTTCCCTTGAAGCAAGTGTCATTATGTCAGATCTTCTTTGCGTTGGTGCTAATGAGAAGATGAAAGAACACTGACCCATCACCTTATGAAATCAAGAAAGTTTCAACAACTTGCTATCATCGTTGTGAAAAACACTGCACTCATAATTCAGAAAAAAACTGCTAAAATAATCTTGTCATTTAGAATGTGATGAAAGAACAATGCAGAATGTTATGGTTAACCACAGTTCACCAACAGATGACAGATGTTACATACTGCATCCTCAGTCATCATCAAACTATGTTCTTGGATCCTGATTGGCTAAGAAGTCATCATCCAGTATAGCTTGCAGGATATTTCAAGGCAAAAGAAGTGCTGTAGTTAAAATCCATTCCTGACATCAGTTTGTCTGCTTTTATAAATGCGTTGTCTTTTATTTTAAGCTATTTGTCTGTTGTTGCCAGGAGTAGCTACTCAGCTAAGTTATAAATAGGTTATCAAACGTAACTCATCCCAATGGAAGCAATATAACTGACTCAACCACATGATTATGTCCTCTCGTGGCTGGTGCCTGCACTTCCCCCGGAAGCTGTGATCCAAGTCATAGTTATTCTCTTGCTAATTTTCCTTTATTTCATATCTGCAAGGCTGTGCCTACAATTTTTCTAAGGCAAAGCATGCACACTGTGGTCTTTTTTTTAACTTGACCGTATGCAAGTGTCGTTGTTTCTAATTTGCTAAATTTACACTTGGATGTCATTATTAACCATTTTCTATCCACCCATGTTAAAGTTTTCTTGTTTTGGCATAAGAATCTTGTGTGAAAGTATTTGTACATAAGTGGATCATTTGAAAAACCCATTTTATTAAAATTGTGTAAATAAAAAATTAGTTTGCTTAATGGTGTAAATGTTACAATATCTTTTATAAATTAATACTCTAAATATTAAATTATCTTTCATAAATTAATGGACTAAAATATTAGACTATTCTCTTTAAATTTGACTTAGAAGTCGGAATACAAGTAAAAAATTAAAAGAAAATTAAAAAAGAACTGTTTGAATGAAGCAAAATAGACAAATGAAACTGTAAATAAATTGCATTTCACTTAAGGTCTTGCTGTTTTAGAACTGGAGAAGAAAGGGTTAAAAGTAACTGTGTCTCTGAACCCAGTGAAGAAATAGGGTCAACAAGTTCATAAATGTTTTATTATCATTCTTTAGAGTAATTCCCATGACAAGCCTTCTGTCCAGAGACCTTGACCTACCAGCAGGTAATGATACAGTTTATTTTACTACTGTAAACAAGGATGGGAATACTTGCTCTTTCATCAGCAGTATCTATATGGCATTTGGGACCGGCATAGTTCCAGAAGGATGTGGCTTTACAATACAGGTACTATTTCTGATTTAATGGTTTCTTTGCTTATTGAAGTCACTACAGTTTTTTTCTTTTTTCCCTCCTAAATTTCATGTTTGTATAATTATAATTTCATAAGTTTTTAATTTTCCTGATTATATGTGGTATTCTTCTTTTCATTCTTTTTTTTCTAAGCTCTTATTTTATTAAAATAATCTATGTCAATTTTGACATGCAAATTCACATAATAATCATGTTTTTGTTTTCACTGCATTTTCAAACTAACCTCTTTTTTTTTGCTTGTTTGTTAATTAACATGCCCATGTGAGTAATCAAGTGTAATTAATTTCTTTGCTTACGTGTCTTTTTATAATGTAGTTCATTTCTCTGCTTTTATGTCTAAGTGATTACCTATTACAATTCATGGCTGTTTACTTGACTGTTGTGAACACATAAGGTCATTCATGTCACTTAACTGCTGACTGATTAATCAAATGTTACTGACAACTTTACTTACTTGCAATTTAACTAGTCTGTAATGTAAATTATGCTTCTTCCTGCTTATCTGAGTAAATATACTAATGTAGTTTACTATGCGAAGAAAACTAAATTGATGACAACTGACAAAACAAATAATGCAACTGAAATATGTATCAGTGAGGAAAAACTGGAAGAAGAAACAGTCAGAGAATTCCAAAACAAGGTATCAGGCAGAACACAAGAAAACAGAGGTTGACCACATGAAACACTAAAGAGGACATTATTAACTCTTTGTATACTGGGGGTGTTTCCAGCAGGCACAAAATCCCTTGATGAGATTGAAAAGCTCACTGAAAACGGGAACACTTGGCAAACTACCATGTGAGCCCTATGTGACTTTTAAAGGCACAGGAAAGATGTAAGATGTAAAATGTAAGAAGACAGAGATGTAGGTGGGAAAATAACATAAAAGAGTGGGCAGGATACAACCTGACTGTCATCAAGATGGGGGAGTGAGGAAATTTGGGATTCAATACCACCAACGTTCATTCTGAGGAAAGCACATGATGATGAGTGTCAGTTATTATTTTCATTCAGGGCTGTGAGATATGTCAATCAAGGGGATGAAGATTTTGAAATATAGGAATCAGGTCAGATGAGAAGTACACTGTGATGATTTTTAAAAAATGTTTCCAACAGATTCAAGATAAAGACTTTATCACCACAGGAAACACATAGATCCTTACCCTCCCCCAGAATGAATTAAACCATCAGTCAAAGGGATATAGGAATGGGTATGACCTTTCCCTTCATGATGTGATACTTGCTTTTTCCTCTCTTAATGGTTAAAATAAACTGTCACTTTTAATATCTGCAGCAGAGACCATGTGCCTGCCAGCCCGATTTCAGGGACACTGCTTGAGAAAGGAATCCCAGAATCCACAGCTGAGAAACTTTCTGCTCTGGGACACAGCATCAAAATAGTGTCTGGTCTGCAGAGAGTTGACTTTGGCAGAGGTCAGGTGATCTCTCAAGGTTCTTGGTGGAGAGATAGTCTCAGTGATTCATCTTTGACTACATATTGGGCAGGTTCAGACCCCAGGGCAGATGGCCAGGTGGCAGCTTATTAAACTATTGTTGTCTTCTGATGTTTGGTCATGATTTCCAATAGAATTTTTAAAATGAGAGAAATGTATATATATGTATATATTTTTTTTAAAGACTCTTTATTTAATGACTGGCAACCCTCCTATCAAAGACATGAGCATAAACATTGCTTTTTTCACAGGAATGACTCAGCAGGAACCTTTTTCTGAAAAGGGGGCCAAATGCCTCTCATGTGAGTGACTGGTGGGCCGCATTCATGTCTATAGTTAATAAATGAATGTAATAATAAAATATTATAAGATTGCAAATAATGGTTATTTCACCTAACATACAATAATGACACCATAATTAGTGAGAGATAACAGAAATGATGACTACTGTGAAACTTATTCTAGTAATAACTTGTCAAGGCCAAGATACTAAAAGAACACATTGTATGAGGTATCTGGGATCACATTTGATTGTTCATTGTCCTTTGCACACCGTGTGGACCACGCATATAAAAAGCCAGGATAGAGTTGGGAGCTGTTAGGTTAATGGCCACAGCAAACTTTCCACAGCTCACTCTCTTCTTGCTGATGCATGTGCTGGCACTGTCATCACTGGAATATGGTCTTGGCCTGCTCACCCTGTCCAATGCACATTCATTCATTTGCATGTCCCTTGCGGAACTTTGCCTCCCTAACAGCACTCTTGTAGGCCTCTCGGTAGTGAGCAAGATGGCCTGCTGCTGATGCATCCATTTGTAGATCATCAACGATGTCTTGCAGCCATCTTTGCCTTGGTCTTCCGCTCTTTCTTTTTCCCATTATGTACCCTTCCAAGACGGTTTTCTCTAGATTATCATGACGTTTAATGTGTCCAAAATATTTAAGTTTTCTCTGTTTAATCCTCTTTACTAGCCAGCCTTCTTCAATATTAATTTCTTGTAGTATGGATATATTTGTTCTTTTTTGTGTCCATGATATTTGAAGAACTCTTCTGTAGCATTTGCATTCAAAGGAATTTATGTGTTTCTCAGCTGTTTTGTTAAGTGTCCAGGTCTCACAGGCATATGTTGCGATGGGAAAGATGCATGCCCTTAAAAATCTTATTTTTGTAGTTCTGTCTGTTCCTCTCCACAGATTCTTTAGTTGTTTTACTTTCTGAAGAGTGATAGATGGCCCCCTTTTAATTTCCCTCATTGTATCTCCATTATTAGTTTGATCCAAGATATTCAAAACTCTCCACTTCTTCCAGTTTTTCCTCATTGAAACATATATCAGCTGCCTTGTTTGTTTTCTCAGTTGTCATCAATTTAGTTTTCTTTGCATTAAGATAGAGGTTTTGTTCTTCACTATTCTTACGGACTGACATAATTAGTTTTTCTTTTCCTTTTTGTGTTGTGGACAGTAATACTGTCTCATCAACATATCTAATCTCTGGTATTTCATAACCTCCAATTGTTATGGCATTGTAATATTCTTTGTCTACATCTTCTCTAACATTCCTCATTATATTTTCAGTATACAAGTTAAATAAGTAAGGCAACAATATGCACCCCCTGATGGACCCCTTGTTTTAAGTCAAACCAAGTTGTTGTTTCACCATTTATTCTTACTGCTGCTTGTTGATCTAGATGCAGTAGTGATGTTAATTGTATTAAATGTGTTTGACATCCCATTTTTTTCCATTATTTCCCAAAGTTTCTGATGTTGTACACAAGCAAATGCCTTTGAGTAGTCCATAAATGATAAATATAGATTCACATTAAACTCTCTGCATTTCTCTATTATTAATCTTATATTGAATATATGATCTCTTGATCCTCATACTTGCCTGGACCATATTGACTTCTTCTATTTTCTTATGAAGTTTACCCATTATGATTTTTAACAGAATTTTACTGGCATGACTAATCAGGGCAACAGTTCTGTAGTTTGTGCATAATTTCAGGTTACCCTTTTTTGCCAGTGGTATGAATACAGTTCTTTTCCATTCTTTTGGCTAAATACCTGAATGCCATATCTTTTTACATAGTGCATGATAGATTGTTGCACACTCCTTTCCTCCTGCTTTAATAAATTCAGCTGTTATCTCATCACATCCTGGTGATTTACCATTTTTCAGATTCTTTATTGCCCATAAAACTTCTTCTGTTGTCGGTTTGGGTTCTTTCTCCTCCAATAATAATTCACACTGTTGATTTCTGCTTTCACAGTCAGTTATTTCATATATTCCTCTGCAATATTCCTTCCATCTTTCTAGAATTTCCTCTGTCTCTGTCAAGGTATTCCCCATATCGTCACAAACTACATTTCGCTTAGGCGTGACACTTCTTGTCAATGTCTTCATTTCTTTAAACATTTCACTATCTCTTTCACACTTCTGATGTCCTTCTTATTCTTTCACAACAATCCTGTATGTATTGTTTTTTGTCAAATGCACAGCTGAATAAATTAGAGTGTGTACAGAGAGTGGTCTTGGGTTGCACGATGGATACTCTGGTGGCGGCCATGCACTTTCTGCTTGATTTGCTGAGTGTGAGGTCTAAACACAAGCATGCTCAGGTAAAGGCATATATTAGGGTCGCTGGCATGAAGGATCATCCTCTCCATAAGGAGTTCAGGCTGATAAAGGGAAGATGTGTCAAATGGGGCAGATCTTGGATGGCTGAGGTGGAGGACACAATAAAGTCAATTTGTAATCTAGATGAGATGCCTAAAGGTGATGACTGGTTACGGGTACAAGACCTCAGCTAAAAAAGATATTGTTGCCTACTGAAATGGAAGAGCCATGGCACAGGGTTCAGGAGACTTTGAGGTCAGCACATCACATAAGCACATGGAAATTGAGTCTGTGTCAGCGGCAATGGCATGGTTAGTTGCTGATGCTGTGGTTAATGGTGTCATTGTGATGGATTCACAGAGTATGCTCCCTAAGATTGAGAAGAATTTGCTTTGCAAAGAATGGGTTCAGCTGTTAAGTCAGTCAGCTGTGACAAGCTTAATGTGGCTTTAATGTCCAGGGCATGTGGGAGTACATGGCAATGATGTGGCAGACAGACTTGCTGGACAGCCTAAAATAAATGGCAGGCTTTCAGTGGACAAGGAGGACACTACAAGGAACTGGACAGATTTCAGGAAAATGAAGAGCAGGAATGGACGAACAATGTAGCTTTGCAGAGACTGCTGGAACTAGAATAAATTAAAGGTGCTGGCAGGAAATCCAAACTATGTAGCAGAAAATGCGTTGTAAACAGTCAGTATTTGACAGGAACTATTAGCAAACATATTCTTGGATGGATGCTGCGGCATGCAGTGGAACATATATGGGGTTGTCTCAAATGCAGTGAAGCTGGAGTCAGAATATTGAACTTTGAACTTTGTTCTAGTAATACTTGTTCTGGTAGATAGAGGTATATGGTTTGGTTTTACAAAATGATAGGAAAGTGGGCACAAACTAATCACTTGCTTACACTTTTTGCTTATCTACATCTATCTGGGTCCATTTTGTGCTTGTCTTTCTTACAAGATGTCCAAAAAGTTTATTTTTTCATCTGTTATTTGTATTTTTATCTGTTGTATTGTTTTTGTATGTGATCCTTGAAAAAGGCCTTTGCTTAAATATTGGATTGTTGTATTTGCTTCATTTATATGTGCTAATCTTACTTTCTCCCATTCTTTTTTTGTGCTCACTTTTCCCACTCTATCTTTTTGTAAAACTGAACCATACAACTCTGCCTCTCTTCATTATCTTAAGTAGTGTGATGTAGACTGCAAATAGCAGACTCCTGATCTAACCAGTGTATATTATTTGACATTTTTTACTGGTAGAAAAAGAATAACGTGCAACTCTAAATGGAAAACATGAACAGTAACAAACCAGACAGTTGAATGAAATATTTCTCTAAACAGAACATTTGAATCATTTTAATGATAGTAACAATTAGAAATCCAGAATATAAAGATCTAAATACAGTAGAATCTTTCCTAACAGCAACAATGGGACTTCACTGATTCCGGATACGAGATTTTGCTGGATAATTGAATATAGTTCAAGAACTTGTCAGTTCATGTTTTGTAATGCCATCTGTAGAAATTGCAGCATGCAAAGTTCTTTGTGTTTTTCAATCCACAGGCCATAATTATATAAATAACATAGAAAATCATGTGGATTTTAAAGAATTAAAAACACATCCACATAATTTTGTATTTCACAAAATCAGTTAAACAGCATTGAAAAATTACAGTACATATTATCACATGAAAGCTGATGTGAATTTATTAGTGTGATGATGTAATATAACTTGGAATGTCTGCCTGTTTACGAGATTGTTGCTGGAGCTTTAAAAATTCACTGGGTATACAATGAAATTTCATAGCATGATGTGCTGACATTTATGAACAGTGCTCAGCAAACCTTATGAAAGTCTGCAATCTTTTGTGAGCTTCCTTCCACTTGATCTGTGTGCCATCATCTTTATCTTCATCCTCCTCCTCATTATCTTTCTCTTTTCCAAGAATGTTTGATTATTTCGTCATCATCATGTGAGACTGTGACAGGAACAGAATTGTCCACATCCACCAAAGAAATTGGGAGTTTTGAGTGAAACATAAGTTCAAGAGTTGTGGGTCCCACATGAGTCGGCTGTACAATGATAGTGTTGCCAGAATGCAAGCCTATTGCATATTTTTCTTATCTCATAGGCCTAAATCGAAAGTGTCATTGTTTTGGTATTGCCAGTTAAGAGAGACTCTACTGTACCTAGAAAAAAGTCAAGGGCAAAGATTTAGAGAGCTATATAGGGCAAGCTGCTACAGAACTGATTGAAAGTCAGTGTTTTAGAAAGCTGAAGAGAAAATTGTTGTGGATATTCACCTTTTGATCCGAAGACTTCAAGTAAGAAACTTCTTCCTGTAGGATTCTTGAGTACTCTTAATATAAAGAAAATGACACTTCATTGTGGAGTTCTGTAGAGTTCAATCTCTTGCACGATAGAGTTAAAATTTGTTTACATCAATGTTCTTGTTGGTTGCAGTAGGTTTAATAAAAGCCATAATCATTTGAATCGAACAAAGTTGTAACAGTGAGATAGAAGTTTAGCTGCATTTCATAAGTTATAAAAAAAAAAGGTTGTTATTGCAGCAATAACCAAAGAAACCAGGTGCAAAGGAATGTGATGACCACCGGACTATCAGCCTCTCATGTGACATAACGAAGCTACTTCTGAGAATCATTATGAGAAGAACAAGGAAAAAGATAAAATGGAAATAGCAGATGAACAGTTTGGATTTGTTGAAGGAAAGGGAACACACAATGCCATTTATGCTTTACGAATACTAACAGAAAGAGCTTTAGAAGTACAGAAAGATCTCTACTTATGCTTCATTGATTACACCAAGGCATTCGACAAGGTGAAACATAATGAAATTATTAAAATGCTTGAAGACATCAATATAGATGGCAAAGACCTGAGGATTGTAAAACATCTATACTGGCAGCAAGGAGCAGCAATTCGAGTTGAAAATAGAATTGGAAAATATCAACTTATAAAAAAAGGGATGCAACAAGGATGTGTACTTGCTCCAGACCTTTTTTCTCTGTACAGCGAAAATATTCCAAGAACGATCATCACAGAACCAGGCATAAAAATTGGAGGATACAATATTAACAACCTTCGGTATGCTGACAACACAGTACTGATAGCTGAGAACCAACAAGACCTGCAAAATCTCTTGGATAAAGGCGCCAAAGAAAGTGAACAGAAAGGCCTTACTTTGAACATCAAAAAGACAGAGACTATGGTTATATCTAAGAAACAGAATCCACCTGCATACAGTATAAAATTAAACAGAACTATTCTAAAACAGGTGCAGAAATTAAAATACCTTGGAGCAGTAATAACTTCAGATGGGAAATACAGAACAGAAATTAGGAACAGAATAGACCAAGCAAAGACTGCATTTCAGAGAATGAGAAACATATTATCCAACACATCCTTATTAATGAATATTAGAAAATGAGCACTAAAATGCTATATTGAACCTATCTTGTTATATGGAAGTGAATCATGGACAATAGGCAAGTCTGCACAAAAATCATTGGAAGCAGCATAAATGTGGTTTATTAGAAGAATGTTGCGAATTCCCTGGACAACAAAAATAACTAATGAAGAATGTATGAAAAGAGCTGGAGAGACAAAAAAACCTTTTCAAAAAGATAAGAGAGAGACAATGTACTTTCATAGGACATGCAATGAGAAGAGGGGGCATTGAAAATATTATGACAACAGGAAAAATAGAAGGAAGAAAATCAAGAGGAAGACCAAGAGAAATGATACTGGACAGTCTGACAGGATGGTGTGAGAGGAGATCACCAACTGAACTGATGGCCTACGAAGGATCGTGTACTCTGGAGAAGCATAATAGCCAACGCCAGTCGGCACGGCACCTGATGATGATTGCAGCAATATATGCACTCTGAGTGAAAACTTGAAGAAAACATAAATTATCCTGAACTTCTCCTTGATGCATGGCCAAGTAAAAAATTAATTAGTGCAACTGATGTGTCTCATTATTTATACTTTATAGACAGTGAGATATTGTGATTTTCTTAACTTCACTCATAAATTTTTACAAAAAGAGAATTTATATGTATAAAGCAATGTTGAACTCAAGTTCACAATTTTTACACTCAATTTTATTTTTCTTTCTCTACTTGTTTTGGTGATTTGTACTCATGAAATAGTTTTATTTTATTGTTCAAGGTCTTGCTCGGAAAGTCCAATAACCAGATGCAATTTCATGTCTCAACATTTAAACCGTGTATTTTTAATGAAATTTTGTTACTTCTGTGTGCATATATATTCACAGATGTCAAAAAAATATACACAAGTTTGATAATCTGTGAACAGTTATTAGAGAGCACATGAATACACATGATAATGACATAATATGCAAATAAATTATATATACTTAGGCAATTTCAAAATCAACCCCCATTTGGCTTATAAAAATAAGCTGGTTGCCATAGTGACAGCATGTTTTCTGTACCAACCAGTAAAGTTTTACAATGCTAAATGCCAAACAACAGTCTATTTTTCTGATTCGTGCATGAGTAGTGACCAAGTAAACATGACCCTCTAATCACCATTCCCATCAGCTTTGAGGTCAATAGTGTGACTCATATTCTGCATTCAGAATGACACAGTGCTGCCAAGATTCTTCATCAGTTTTCTCAAGCATACAGTGATAACATTTTGGGTGACATTTTTATGAGGGATTGAATAAATTCAAGGATAGGTGCACAGATGTGCATGAGAAGGTAAGATAGGACAAAAGTTAATTGTGATTGATGGATTCTTTCAAAAAGTAAACCAAGATGTGTCTGAAAAACATTGTCTTGCAATTGCAGATCATTCTGATGAATTTCCTTGAATTTCAAGATCTAATCTGTTTCAAACTGTCACAGAGAGATTGGATTACCAATGAAAACCTAAAGGATGCTAGCTAGATATCCTGGCAGTGCTGTTATTTGATGAAGGATTGCAAAAGCTGGTATTGCAAGCCCCTGAATTTAGTGGCAACTATGTGGAAAAGTAATGTGCGTAAGTTTTATATATAATGAAATGTTTTCTCCAGTTTTTACCCTTTTTTTTAACCTTGCCAGTCAGATTAATATTGGAGATGCTCTCATAGAATCAATGATGAGAGATGGTGCTCATGCATTTCTACAAATTGGTATCAATTACAGCTTCAGTCTCATCTTCTAAGATGAAAGGAGCCATCACAATCAGCATTCCATCAATTGTTTTTCTTCCTTTTGTGATTTATTCTGGTATTAGGGATTCTTGTCTGTTGATTTGCTGTAGATGAACTTCACTTTCAAAGTTAAAAAAAAATACATAATGTTTTAGCAATGTTTAGAATGTTTATTGAATAAAAGTAGTTAATTTCATATTTATCAATTTCAGTAACTGAAACAGAAAACAGTATTTCAAGGCATATTAAAAGGCATAAATAACAGAAATCTTTGTATATTAAAAATAAATAATAATTTTAGGAGGATTGTTACGGCAACATGTACAAATATATTTATGAGTTTTAAAGGATAAGGGGCATAACAAACAGGTTAGTAGAACTCTTCAATCAAAGAACCAAAATTTTCACTTATTTCACTTAGCATGCAGCTGCCCAGCATGTGGAAATGTATACCAAACTTTGAGAGCATTTAATGCAACAGTTAATTGACAAATTATAATATTTACAAAGAAATTTTAAAAAGAAGTATGTGAGAATTTATTTATTTATGTATATTACTGTGAAAAACATGAGGAGTGTGTATTAACTTTGTAAATAACAGGTAGGTAAATGTAAATGCAGCTGTAACATGCCTCATGCCAATCAGGCATGTTGTTGATTTGGTGTTAATGCTTGTATTTTCCATGACTTGTTAACACACACACACAAATGTGTGATGTGGTTAGAATCAATCATCTTTCCTTCTCCAGCTCTAGAAAAGAGCCAGGTACTCATTTTTACCACAACCTGAGTGACTAGGAACATCACTTAAGTGACTGGATGCAAGAATAAAGCTGTACATTGCTAGCTTCTCAAGACAAAAGAAGTGGCTTGTTGACTGACTGTCAGGTACCTAATGTCAACTCTTAACATTAGGTACCTGACCCTAACACTGGGGAAAGTAACCCTGAACAAAGCAAAGCACATCAGAGAACATTCTGCACAAGACTGTCATTAACTCTTTCACGACTAGCGATCCCTAGAAGGATCTTTGTGCACAGGCAGTGCCCGACCAAAGAGACCTATAAGGATTCGGACTTTCTTTCATTGAAAACACAATGTTACTTTTCATTTAACCAGTTAGAACTCTTCTGAATACAAAGTTAAACTAGTATTTTAAGCGTGGGGAATGGAAGCCATATTGGAAATATAGATGGGGGGGTAAAATTCAAGTTTATTTCGAGATCGAGTGGTAGAATGGTCACACCGACCGACTAGACCTAGCTTACTATATGTGTTTCTTGTAGCTGTAGATCTGTTAGATTTATCGGATGTCACAAACATCCATAAATATTGATTTTTCTGTGTTGAAATTTGAATGACTATGTATTCTATATTGGATTATGACACAGTTAAGGTAAGTATAAAGTAGATTTTATTTCTCAGCCCTAATATTTTTTAGTGTCAAAAAATCGATCCATCATTTCACACCAGTTTTTTCTTTTCTTTGTTTTTTTTTAATGACAAATAACTTCATTTATGGAATCTTCATTCATTTCCACTTATTTTAATGTGTGATACACATGTAGTGATCATGGAATTAAGTCGGTACAATGACTTTTACACAGGGACCCCTGTTCTCCAAAATGTCCGCGCCCTTCTCCAACGTCCGCATTGTCAGAAACTAAGGATCGTTTGGAAATAACACGGTCGTGAAAGAGTTAAGAGGAAGCAGCATGTTCATCTATATAAATATCACCCCCATATCAAGTGAATGAAACAAAACAAAAGTCATTGCACATTATCAAAACATATGACAAATATGCCAACTGGAAATAATTTCAGATTCACCTATTACTCTTTCTTTTTTCCTATTTATTAGTTTTCTCATAAAGGATATTTTTTTATCACATGATTTCTTATGCCATTTTTTTTACACTTTCATCATCACGGTTTTAATCTAATGAAAGTTTATGCAAAGAGAAAGCTAATGCTATAACATTTGGGATATTGATATAACAGAAAATGAGTCTGATTTTACAGGAGACAGAAGATAACTGTTCTAGTAAGAAGAAAACTGATTTTACAGTGAAAACAGGTGTAGTGTTATGGAAGACGGATGTTACTAGATAGGAATCCATTCTTAAGTTAATCAGAGGATGACAAAGTTAACTCTTAGACTACCATGTTCTGTTTAAATGGCCTTGAAAAAAATAAATAAAAGAAAAAGAACTACAGTCATATGATTCTGTTATTTAGATAGGCATGGGCATTAGTATTTTTTTTTGTAAAGTCATAAATGCTAAAAACAGGTCATGCCATTTCTCAGCAAAACATAGCAGCCATGATGAATGATAACACAAAATGTTTGTATATTGTGGTGCTGTTCAATAGTCTAAAAGTAAAAAACAAAAACTCTATTATTATATTTCTTTATGAGGAGAGTTCTATTGATCTATTTATCATTTTCCTTCTCTCTTTGCCAATCTATAATACCAATTCCCAGAGCTGTTTTAAAAAAAAAAAATATTTTGTAAGTGTGTTTTTTTTAAAAATATCATTTAATGTGACAGACATCTCCTTAATCTATCACCAAAAAATCACTAAACATTATTTATCACAATAATGGTGTAACATGTATGTAACTATCATGGCATTATGAAGATCTGAAATAAGAAAAAACGCAAAATTTCAAGAACAAAGATCTGAAATTAAATGATAAAATCTCCATTTCCATGCCATTAAGACATACTGGAATACCATATTAGGCCCGCATTTCTGAGACCTTCACCATATGAAAGTGTGATGTGGCCAGTATCACACATGGCCGCATTTAAAGATCAGAAATATGTGCTTTTATCTATCATATTTACAGCGTCTGTATACAGAAGAGGATGGATCAGTATCCCAAGCGTGACTGAACACAGCACACAAGAAACTATGGAAAAATTGTCTCAGCCAATGAAATGTGAAGTGCAGTTTTGTACATTGGCTCATGAAACTCATGAGCCAAAACTGTGATAATATGAATGCAAAAAAAAAAAAAAATAAATAACCTCTTTTCTTTAATGTCAGGAGAATCTAAGTTAACCATTTAATCTGTGATATCCAATGATAGCAGCTATGATATTCAATGATAGCATGTAATCTATTATATCTGGTGATAGCATGCAATCTATGATATCCAGTGATCACATTTAGTCTATAGATAAAAAAAAAAAAAAAAGATATTCTCCTATTAACCATCTTTCTTACAGGAGCTAAGTGTAATTTTTAAAATCTTTTTTTTGTGTTTTTTGTTGTTTTTGTATGTGGTCCTTTAAAAAGAGCGTTTGCAGAAATATTGGATTGCTGTATGTTCTTCATTTATTTGTGTCCATATTATTTTCTGCCTTTCTCATTCCTGCCCACTTTCCTCACTCTTCTGTCTTTTTTTAAAGCTCTCTATCTTTATTACTAGAACTAGTTTTATTGCAGTTATAATTTCTCTAATCTATGTAGCATTTAGAGAAGACCGTCTTGGAAGGGTACATAATGGGAAAAAGAAAGAGAGGAACACCAAGGTGAAGATGGCTGCAAGACATCGTTGATAATCTGCAAATGGATGCATCAGCAGCAGGCCATCTTGCTTACAACCAAGAGGACTACAGGAGAGCTGTTAGGGAGGCAAATTTCTGCAAGGGACATGCAAATGACTGACTGACTGATGCAGCATTTAATCTATATCAACTCATAGAATTTTTTAAACTATAGTAGCCAGTGACAGCATTTAATCTATGGTATCCAGTGACAGAATTTAATCTATGGTATCCAGTGACAGCATTAAATCTGTGGCATCCAGTGACAGAATTTAATCTGTGGTATCCAGTGACAGAATTTAATCTGTGGTATCCAGTGACAGAATTTAATCTATGGTATCCAGTGACAGAATTTAATCTATGGTATCCAGTTACAGAATTTAATCTGTGGTATCCAGTGACAGAATTTAATCTATGGTATCCAGTGACAGAATTTAATCTGTGGTATCCAGTGACAGAATTTAATATATGGTGCCAACTGACAGATTTAAACCATGATATCTAGTGATAGCAAAGTTCAAATTTTGTGACAAGTTGACATTCTGCAACAGCTTTAAGGAACACAAGGAAAGAACCAAGATGAACAAACATGTAGATCCCAGCATGCTAAGAAATACATTATGGTGCTCACACAGTATACAAGTGGTTTTTATAGCACAAACAAGTGGCTTTTATAGCACAAACAAGTGGTTTTTATAGCACAATGGTTATCTTGGGCAAATGTGAAAACAACATAAATGTGCAGTGTAGCACTCCCTCTCTACTTTTCATAATCCTTATTTTATGTTTCACAGATAACTAAAACTATAACAGCCATGGAGAGAGATATGAATCAAAAGGCATCCTTATAATAAGGTTCAGACTAAGTTCAGTCTTTAGACTTTAATGAAAGAAAAAAAAACCAAAAAAAAACAAACAAAGGAACAGCTTCAATCATTCATGCAGCACACAGATGTAACATTTGGCTTACACCTTATTCATACAAAAACATATAGGATGAAGAAGTTGGAAAGAAGGCAAAGTTTCAAGTTACATGTATGGTATATAACACACAAAAAATAAAAAAAAAGAGAGGATTCTTATTTATCTAGTGATCTTGTGAAGCTGTGTCAAAGAGTTTTATGCAGGGCCATACATGATGACAGAAGATCAGCGTTAAATAATATCACAAGCAATATAATAAGACATAAGCACAGAGAGCACATGAGAGACATAAAACATAAGCACATGAGACATAAAACAAAAATATAGATCTTACAGAATAAGCATATAAGTTCAGCGTAAAATATATAATATGTTGTGTGATCAAAAAGTATCCAGAATGAGGAAGTAAGTCTAGAACCGACTGACACAACCAGAAAGGAATAGACACAGGTTGACCTTGGCATATAACGCGCATGTGGCATGTCATGTCTCCCCAGCTTGTCTGCTTTGTTTACAATAGTGCTTTGCTCTTACATATCTGAATTTGTCACATTTGTCATATCAGAAAAACCAGATCAACAAATCTGCCCGTGTTTCAGCTGCTCATGATCTGCTCGAATGCATAAAAAAAAAATGACGAAAACTTTTTAAAAACAATCATAACTGGTGATGAATTGTGGGTTTATGGGAATGACCCTAAAACTAAGGCCAAGTCTTTGCAGTGGAAGACCCCAATGTCTCCTGACTCAAAAACGCATGACAGAGCCACATCAATTATTTCAAGACAATGCTGTTTTTTTTTTCTTTTTTTGATTACAATGGAATTGTGCAATATGAATATGCTCTATCAGGTTAGACAATCAATAAGGAATTCTACTGTGAAGTTTCATGGTGTGTGAGGGACGCAGTTCATCACAAAAGGTTAACGTTGCATGAGAGTGGAGAGTGTCAACTCCACCATGACAATGCACCTGCCTATGCATCACAACTCGTGCAGCAGTTTCCTGCTAAGCGCTGCATTCCACAGGCTCAGCAGCCACCATATTCACCTGATATCACTCCCTCTGACATTTTCCTATTCCCAAAAATAAAATACCACTTGAAAAAAAGATATGAGGATGTTGAAGAGGTAAAACAGAATGCGAAAGGCAGCTGTTATCTGTATCAGAAGATTACTACAAAAAGATCCTTCAAGCAATGGAAACAGCATTGGGCTAAGTGTGTTGCTTTGGAAGGAGACTATTTCAAAAGTAATTAAATTACAGACTGGTAACTCTTGTGGTTCTTTTTTAATAAATAAAGTCTGGGTACTTTTTGATCACACCTTGTATGAACACTGACATAAGTTCAACTTAAAATAAATTATAACATAGACATAAGTTCAATTAATATATAACTAAACAATGACCTAAGTTCAATTTAAAATAAATAATGACATAAGTTGAACTTGACATAAAAATGATAAATCTTGACATAGGTTCAAAGTTCAACCTAAAATAAACATAATGACTTAAAATCAACCTAAAATATGACATAGACAAAGACATATGTTCAGTCTAAACTATGACATAAGCAATGACATGAGTTCAATCTCTGATCATGATAACAGCAATGGCATGGTCCAGACATAAACAGTGATGTAATTTAGGAAATATATAGTCATATATTTAGACTTAACAGAACATGTACCTCATAATTCAGATACAGAGAGAAAAGACATTAGTTCTGAGAGACAGCATAAGATGACAACCTTATTGTTGTTATTGATTGTTACATACACAACAAGGACAACCTGCTGGCTCTGTTACAAAACAATAGACAGAACAAAAAAAAACGTATAAAGCTTATAAATACATTATAAATAAATATACTTGTGTGTGTACATATACATACATAAACTGAACAATACAATGTTGCATTCAAGAGCTTCACAAGAAGTATCAAGTCACAACCCAAGTCAAGTGACTTATTTATCTCTTGAACTGAGAGCAAGCGGAGATTTCTAGGTCTGGGTTCAATGACATAAGCCCACAGCTCATTTAATATTAAACATACATGATGTTTTTTTTTTTTTTTTTGCTAAAATAAAATTTTACTGGGAGTGGAAATGTGGTAAAAGTTAAAATGATGTCACAAAAACATGCGTTGTCATAAACACCTCATTAATATTGCTATATAGCACAGTTGTTGAGCAGGCTAAAAGTGAAACAAATGCAAGCTTAATCTGAATTGCTGCTGCTATTCTTCATTCCTCAAATTAAGTCCAAGTCAGATCTTCAAAGTGACTTGAGTCCATGTCAAATGAATCAAGTCTACAAACTCTGGAACATTGTTTATACATTTCTGAATAAATATGTAGTATAATCACTGTCATGTGGTTTAAATATAAAATCAGATTTATAGGCAAAAGCTTTATAGACAAATTTAAAAACAGCTGGCTAGCACATTTTCATGTGAAGAGAAATAAATTTACAACCTTACACTCAGGTAAAATTTTAACAATTAGGGTTCTGATAGAGAATCAGACTACAGAACAACAAGATTTCTTATAATGATAAAGAGAACAATAAAAGATCATAAACAAGACATAAATAAAACTGTGGTTTCATCATAAGCACACAAAAAAAATGATATTCAAACATGTGAACAGCAATAATAAAGTTGGACAAATAAAATTATGGTTAAGCTGCCAGGCAAACATGAATAATCTAAGAGACAATAGTGAGACTCAGTATCCAAATAATAATGTCAGTACAGTATCTATAGCAAGAAAGAAACAGCACGCATGTTCACATAAGAGATGAACAAGCTAGAAAATAAGAAACATCAAACAAGTATTCCTGGTCGCAGTATGATATGAATTGCATGTGTCATGCATTCAGCTGTAAGCTATGACTTTTGTCCATCAATACATATATGTTTAGGATCAAGTGCAACTATGTTACATTCATGACACATTAAACTCCTTCACTGCTGTGTACTCTGTCCAAGTGATGGCCCTGTGGAGTACTAAAAATAGATCAGTAGCATCACTATCTGAACAAGTGAAACACAAAAACATCATGTCATACATTTCCATGTAAAATGATGCAGAATCAGACATCAGAACATCTTTACATGTCTACAGCAGTGAAAAGGTTAGTAGAGTCAATGAACCAAAGCCGTGAAGAAAAAATGTCAATAACAAATTGAAACAAAAGTTTGCATATTTGAACATTTGAAATATCAAAAGATAACTATGACAGATGCTGTCATGAAAGTGGAAACATAGCCAGGATTCCATGAAAAAAAGAATAATCACATGGTTAGAGGCACATTATTATGAATTGTCACAGCCATTAGTAACAACACATAATGTATTCTAATGACACCAGATGCACACATACAAATACTGGGACAATATAAATGATAAATTTCCTGTGATGTCATAAATAAAATATTGTTTAAAAAAATTAGTTTTTTTGCAAAACAAAATTTTGAGTTACAAAGAAGTTATATCAATGATTACATTTGGAATGATGTAAAATCAGGATACTGGTACTGAAAGGAAATACAAAACTGGTTACAAATATTATATGAAACAAAATCTAATTATTTCTATTTTCACATCTTCTGTTATATAAGATCATGCCATTAGCTCTATGAAATTCACATAAATATAGTGATATTAATGTTTGGTTTTTTTTTCAGTGATAAGGAAAGAAAGAATGTTATGTGCTGGGAAAATAGAATAAAAAAATGTAAACTATGAAGAAATAAAGTCTTAATATCTGAAAATTATCACTGTAATGAAAAAAAAACCCAAATAAGTGGATTTACAAAGTAGATTTATCTATTTAGCGTTATCCTGTGTATATATTTAGCCAAGACATAAGCCAACACATGATATTCTGTACAGGTACCCAGAGTAAATGCTGTACTGCATTCTACTTGAAAAAAAAAATATCAAGGCACTCATTCATGTCAATACTGAATGATGGAAGCCATGAAGGATCACTGAAATGATTGTCTATGTAATGTCTGATTTATAGTGAGCGTTACTATTCAACAATCTATATATGACAGGTAATATAATGCTAGAATATAATTTTGTATCAAACATAGGTAGTTCTGATAGTCCTCTTTCAAGCACTTATCTAAAGGACTGGATGATGTGTGTATTTACTGTATATAATAATTTATGTCTGCAACATATACATATAAAAAGTTAATACATGCATTCATATGTATGGCTCAGGATTGTCTCACACTGATGGAATTTCTTATTTCATAATTATACCTTGCTGCAATAGGAGTAAAAGACACTGCCAAATACAGTGATAAGCACACTATAGCTGACCAAGAACCTGTCCCATTTCCCTGTTTGTACCCTCAGTAACAGGCTCTGTCTGCTAACATGGAAGAGATCACTACAGTCCCTATTGCAGTGGAGACTGTCAAAGAAGCATTGCATCTCTTTGGTTTTTAGCTATACTCTGAGTCCGCAAATCAGGTTACGAATTAGACACTGATGACTTAATGCTCATCTCCACAAATAAATGGCTGCATCAAAATGTGTCAAAATGGCTCCTAGACTCCTACAGATCTGCACCATATACAGAGACCTTGGAACCCTGGAATGAGGAAGAGAGACACAAGGAGGAGAAATTCTGGGGTTCCTATGAAGACCACCTGATGACAACGGGGTTCATGGAGGTGACCCAGCTTCCTGTTTAGAAAGCTGAGCATACAAAGCTGAACGATGAAGAAGAAGAAATAAAAAAAGAGAAGAGTCTGCAAATATAGCCGTCATAATCTTCTCCCCATCTGACGTAATGCATACAGCTCTACAACTCACTGCACTGACTGCAAAGAACATAATGGCCACAGCTCATGGGAGGTACAACAACAACAAAATCTTGCTGCTATAAGCGTGGACTTTTTTTTCTTTTTGTTTTGGTGAATTTAGAAGATCATCCTCAATGTAGCATGCCATAGATGGTGTATAGTAAAAATCCTTCATATAAAGATGAAACCTGCAACTATTGTTCTCTCTAAGCTGAATGTGTGAGCACTTGCTCACATAATTTCATGGCTTTGCTAATAAATTTTTCATGTAGCTTAGTTAAGGACACCAGTTTGAAATATTTCAAATGCGAACTGAAACTTGCTGCTCACAAACTGTCGAATTACAAAAATTAACACGCCCTCAAAAATAATTTTGCACATGCTGAATCATTCCTTTGAGTGAACACTACCTGTAACTAAGAGCGTGTTTGACAAAGCAGCCATGGATGAAGTGGTATTAGCCATGAAAAGTGAAATGACAAAGTGGATGACAAAATGAATAGGCTTCTCTTTTTTCACAGAAGCTCACCATAAAAGTAATTTCAGAGACATATATACTATAACTGCAACATCACAAAAAAATTTCCAACAAAACAATAACTCACCTACTAATAATATGTAATCTAACAAAAATAATATTCAAATTCTAGTACATTTTCAGTGAGTGATCCATAAAAAAATGACTTTAAACAAGTTATAAGCATGAGAATGGTGAAATCAGTAAAAACTATATTCTTGTAATATACGGATGAACTGAAGTCCCACTCCCATTGTGCTCCTTTAGGATGCACTGTAAAAATGAGCACTTGACATATCATGTTAGGAAAAAAAAAACAACTGACTTTTATATTGAAAAACATCTGCCTGCAATGTGAGGCATAACAAGAATACACTGTACACAAGGCTATCAGTGCACGAAGGATATAAATAGATATGTATACGAAAATCAGCCCCAAACATAATGGTCTATGCTGGAGTTGAAAACAAGTGAAGGAAAAAAAAATTTTTGTCCCAGCATTAAAATGACTTTCTGATAGTTTCACTCTCTGTGCAAAAACTCATGATAGATCAAATGCTCTTTGCTGAATCTGCATCTTCAGTGGTTTAAAGTTTATAAAATGTAGGAGCAGCTTTATTCATTAACAAAAAACACAAAGCTGTAACATTCACTCTTTTATCATATTCATACATACAGGATAGAAAATGGGAATGATCAGAAAAAGCTGGTCTACGTATGAAAAGTGTAGAAAGTTGTACAGCAAACATAAGTCAGGAAATAAGAAGAGAAAATTAAAAAATGAGACTTATTTGTTGGCTTGTGGGCACGTTTTGGCAAAGCAGTCCTGTATGTCAGCGTGTGAATAAAATGAAAGTTATAAACTGTGTGTTATTTTGCTTTTTTGAATAAAGCTGCTCTTAACATTTTAAAAACTTTGGTTTGTATTACAGCTTTATTGCAGTGTTCTTATGTGTACACTTTTTATGTTCACTGCATTTTTAATGGTACAATTAAAATAAAATTCAATTTTAATTCTTTCTTCATCCCACCATAATAAATTTGTTTATTTTGTGTATCACTAGCACTGCCAACAAAATATTGAATTTTTGAACACATAAAACATTTGACAGTCAGCTGTCACAAAAAAAAAATGTACTCATTTTAAACTAAGCTAAAATCAAACCACACGGGCCACTTGTACTCGAAAGGTCCTTATTTCCATTGGTTGCAGCTTTATTACAAATGGTGGCTCCATGACTTTCTTATAGTCTGGAGAAACTGAAATAAAGGAATATATAGATTTAAGAGTAAGGCAGAGACCACTAGCCTTGAAAGTGCTACTCAGGTGCAAAGCTAAAGACAGAGTAGAGTTAGATGGAGGGGTATGATGCAATTTTTGTGAAAACAGATAGGGAGAGGAAGGAAGGAAGGCAGAAAAGTTAGCAATAAGGAGTAGGAATAATGAAATGGTTATGAAAGAAAACAGTAACAACCTAATATTTTAGCAAAACTGCCTTTTTAATGGACAAAAGAAACAGATATAAACATGCAAAAAAATAAACCAAAAAAAAAAAAAAGCTAAAGATGGGAGATGATCCATTCATTCAATTTCTTCCATAATTTGTTAACTTCATTGTTTAGTATAAAAGTATTCATAAGCTATAATGAAACAGATTCTGATCCATTGGGTCTGTGTGCTTTGGATGCTTCTTTATGGCTCTGAAATGTGGACAATATATTCAAGAAAGGAGAAAATAACTTCACAGTTAATATATTTTCTACCTTCAAAACAATAATGAAACACCAAGTGGCAAGACAGAGTAACCAAATGTGAAGTTCTGTGCCATACTAAGCATACATCCATGATGATTATGCTAGACAAGATTAAGGTGGCTGGAGCCTCCAGCAAGAATGAACAACAGCCACATTTTATATTGTGAACTTATAGAGGGAAGGAGGCTACATGACAAACTGAAACTGAGATACAAAGATGTCTGTAAATCATCAGTGAGAGATATTTCAATCAGCAATGAGGACTGTGAAGAACTGATGGAAGGTAAAATAATGTGGAGAGAGATAATGGAGAACTGATGGAAGGTAAAATAATGTGGAGAGAGAGACTGTGAAGAACTGATGGAAGGTAAAATGATGTGGAGAGAGAGACTGTGAAGAACTGATGGAAGGTAAAATAATGTGGAGAGAGATACTGGAGAACTGATGGAAAGTAAAATGATGTGGAGAGAGAGACTGTGAAGAACTGATGGAAGGTAAAATGATGTGGAGAGAGAGACTGTGAAGAACTGATGGAAGGTAAAATGATGTGGAAAGAGAGATTGTGAAGAACTGATGGGAGGCAAAATCATGTGGAAAGAGAGACTGTGAAGAACTGATGGAAGGTAAAATAATGTGACGAGAGAGAGACTATGAAGAACTGATGGAAGGCAGAATCATTCATGTGGAGAGAGAGACTGTGAAGAACTGATGGAAGGTAAAATCATGTGGAGAGAGCGACTGTGCATGAGCATTATGTGAGGAGAAAACAAAGGGTGAATGACAGATGTAAACTGTAGGAAACTGGTCCTTGCAACACAAAGGCCACATTTGCCAATTTACTATTGTGAGAGGTTAAAGAGATGACAACTGTGGTAAAACTGGTTCTAGTAATAAAGGCAGATAGAGGTGTATGTTTCAGTTTTATAAAATGACAAAGGCATGGGGAAAATGAGCAGAAACATAAATGGCAGAAAAGAGGAAGTAAAGTGAGAATGTATAAAAGAAGTACATACAACATCCAATATTTCAGTGCACGCCTTTTTCAAGGATTACATACAAAGACAACACAACATATAAAAAAAGAAGTCAGAAAATCTATTACTTCCTTATTTTCTGTCTTTTGTGTTTCTACTCACTCTCCTCATTCCTTTGTCATTTTGCAAAACTGAAACATACACCTCTACATTCACTACTGGCAGAGAAATGACAGTCATCTTTGAATGACATACAGTATAATGAGAAGAGTCAGACTTGAAAGCATAAAAATAGGAAAGATAAATGGGAAAAGAGGAAGCGGTAGGTCAAGAGAGAAGATCATGGAGACAGTCTAATGTTATGGCATCATAAAAAGTCACCAATTGAGCTGACAGAAAACATCAAAGATTGAACTGGAAGGGCACTTCATGATAACAATGAACACTAGCAGATCAATCATGAGACAAGCTTTTCTGCAAAATGATAACTCAGCTAAAGTTACAATTAAAATCTGCCTACTTTAAAACTGTCTTAGCTAAAACAAAAAGTGCCATTATTATAATAAAGTCTACAAATCTGTCCAAACATTCTAGAACAAAAACTATGAGAATGTCAAATCTACCATACAAGGTAACAGAACTGTCAAGGGTAGATGTAACCAGAGCAGCCTGATTTCTCATGGTGTATGTGAGCCTATACTTATCATTTTAGGCCACCTGAACTAGCTGTTGTAAATAACAAAATTCAGTCTGTTAGGGCATGGAAATTAATTCAAAAATGAGTAATCTAAACTTCGAGAAGAATATTATCAATATTTGAACACTTCCTATAAATACATATATTCACAAACATGTGAACAAATATATATTTTGTATGCCCTTTCTTTTACTCTGTTGTTACTGATGTATAGAATGATTTTCTTACTGAAATATTGCATATTGTTGCACTTAGAGCATATTCCTATAATCTCTTTAATGTTCTAACTTCCAACTAAAACAGGATGGATAACTTACCAATATCTAAATGCATATGACCTTCAACAGTTTCCCAGTTCATTCGCGTTATCTCATGTGGTCTGAAGTTTCCTCCTAGAGTTGTCTCCTCAGCTGTCACAATATCAAATGGTCTGAACAAAGCCTAAAAAGATAATAATCTTTCAAATATTTATTATTAATTAAAAAAAAATTTTAATAATGTTGAATCTCTTATTTTTCTGTAAGTTTTAGATAAATCTAAATCTAGAATGGACAAAATCTTGAGGTAGTTTGAAAGCTGGGAGTTTATCATGATTTATCCTGCCAGAAAGTGTGTTTATGGTCATGTTTCTCCATAGATCTCATTATTTTTTATCAGTTCAGTTGGTGACTTTTTTTTATTGTGCCATCACACTGTCCATGAATTTTCTCTCTGACCTATCCCTTCCTCTCTTTCCATTTGTCTTTCCTGTTGTAATGATTTTTTAAGGCCTTCCCTTCTCATTTTATGTTGGGGGGTGGGGTGGGGTTGTAATCCCTCGCAGAGCTGAGAGTTAAAGGGCCAAAATTTTCAAACCTATGTTCTACTTACATCGGTTGTTAAATTAGTTTAAGATAGAGAAGAATAGAAACAGCCTCAGATTCACATCAGAAAGGTGAAAACTAAAACAAAATTATATTGAGATAAATGTTTTTGGATGAGCTGACGACACAGTACCAGAAATAGAAAGGCTCCTTTTCAGATACCAGGATTTGCAAATAATGAAAGGCATGATCACTTTGCACACATTGCATTATTCGATCTTATTTAATTGTCATGTCTCCTATAAAGAATTATAACTCACCTGCAATGAGAGGTGAGCAGGCTGTGACTGTACAGGGTGCTCATCCACCTCAAAAACATGTTCCACACGAAGAAGATAAAAGTCAGAGTCTTTCTGCGAAATTCTGTCTAGTGTCAAAATCTGAATGTTTTCCGGA